>VWZP01001285.1:2183840-2337543 GCA_013396995.1 Dicaeum eximium
GCGCAGCCCGGTTCCCGGGGAGGCCGTGCCGGGATGCCATTTTGAGGTTCAGCGTGTGCGAGCGCGGCGGTGCGGGAGGAGGGGCGGCGCGGCTCGGGTTACGGGCTCCGCATTCCAGCGCCGCCGCCGCGCCCGCGCCGGGAGGGGCCCGCCCGGGGCCCGCGCCCGCCGCCCCTCACGGGCACCGCCGGGCCCGGGCCCGCTGCGGCGGCATTTCGGCCTTTGCCTCGCCTCCCAGTAAGCGTAAGAACTTATTAGGAAAGAACTTGGTTTTGAACTATTTTTAGAGATCAGAAATCCTCGTGGCGCTGTTTAATTTTGCTTAGCTGTAACAGTGGTTATAAGGACTTTCTGGAAGCGGACTGTNAGTAGGGTTTTTGTTCTCATGCATAACAAACAAAAAATAATCAATTCTATGTGTACTTTGCCTAGAATTATAGAGGTAGCCAGTTGTTAGTGCTTCTGATCCTTGACCTGCAATAACATTTATTGATAGTGGGGATTTTTGATAAGTGTATTAGTATATCGATAAGAGTGATTATTTTCATCCTGCCTACTCTAGGGTTTTTTTTTTTTTTCAGATTTAAAGTCTTTTGGAAGCTGTCATTGTAGTGGGTGGTATTTGGCATTCCTCACTAGATTCTAAGGCTTTACCATAAAGACAGTGCTTTAGGTCAACATCTCTTAGCATTTTGAATTATTTCCTGTTTTGTAGTTGTGAATTAGTACAGGGGAAACCATGTGAGTGAAGGAATGCTGTGTAAAAGTCATTGAGCTCTGAATTTCTGGTTTTGACTTAAGATCTAGGCCTAAAACTTTAAACAGCAAAGAGTTTCTGGCAGCCTATTGCTGGTGACGTTTTTTATGTGAACAGCGGGACTCTGCCTACCCAATGTACAGTGATCAAAAGTGGTCTCTTGGTAGAGTTGCAGAATTACCATCCTTAGCAGTGCTCTGCAGTGTCAGACTTAGTTCAGCCAACCAAAGTACAAAGCAGCTCCTATGGGAATCATACCAGAGAGAGTCAGTGTGAGCTCCTGGTTCCACACCGATGGCTGAAGGATTTGCATCCTCCTGAGATATGTGGAGGGCTTTTTTCTCAGTTCCTGATAGAACATTTGGTAGTGTGTTTAATGAGTAAAATTACTATTGCTAGAAAAATGTTGTTCAGGTTGTTCTCTTTCTCTTCTTACATGTGCTGTCACTGGAATGATTTTTCCAATTCTCTGCTATCTGGTAGCATAATGACATCTTAGTAATTTCATTATGTTCAGAATGGTAAAATTCTTGTCCGTTTTGTTTATGGCAAAATGCTTACTCCAGATTGCAACAGCCCTTTTGTCATGGTACAAAACTACTCGCTTTTAGAGAAAATAGATGGAGACAGTTGATCTGTAAGATAATCTCGCACTTCTTTTGAGAGGTAACTTTCTAATTTCTGTGCTTGTATGTAATTGACCTGAAACTTAATACATCTAGTATTGTTGTATCCTAAATAAACTATGTGCCTATAGTTTGGAAAGTTAAGCGAATTCATAACAAAATTGTCCCTTTCATTTGAGAAAGGGACAATTCACATCACTCCAGAAATCTGTCTCGTTGGATCTACATGAATGCATTGGTTTTGAGATGCGAGGCCTTTGCAATCGACGAGCTGTTCTTAGCAGTTCCTTGCTTCTGAGTAAGACGGGTTGGTGTCTTAGGGGTAGCGCAGTTGGGGTGAGTTTTGAGTCAGAGCAGCGGTGGTCCGAAGGAGGGAGACGTGCGTGGCAGGGCAGCGGCGCTTCCCGGAGCCGGGCACTGCTTCCCCTCGGCTGCCGGGCACGCGGCGGGAAGGCCGCAGTCCTGGAAAAGGCTTTTCCTTTCCCTGCCCATTGGAGGAGAGGCGGCGCAGCCCGGTTCCCGGGGAGGCCGTGCCGGGATGCCATTTTGAGGTTCAGCGTGTGCGAGCGCGGCGGTGCGGGAGGAGGGGCGGCGCGGCTCGGGTTACGGGCTCCGCATTCNAGCTAGAAGGTTAATTATCTGATGCGCTTATTGCTTTCTCATTTTTCAGGTTGTTACCTGTATTTACAGTATTATGTAAATTCTAGGTAAATACCTGCTTTTTTTTCGTGGAGGTGTAGATTTTTGTATTTTGCTTGTTTTCCCATTTTTTGGGATACAAAATAGCGATTTGAAGTAATGTAAAGATCGTGTAATTTCCATTTCATGTTTGCACTGCAGAAGTACTCAGTTGTTCCTTGGCAGAACAATGGTTGGGTGCTTAGTGCACACTTCTTAAAGCTTTCATCATTAAAAAAAAGCCCCAACCTGCAGGAGAATATAATTAAGGCTTTTTATAATAGATCTGAGTTTGTATTTAAAGTTTCAAGTTGACTTCGGAACAGAATGTTTTGTGGAATATTTATTGTAGTTGTTAGAGCAACATCAGCTGGTACCTGCTGTTCCTGCAGGGTCATTAGCATGTCTTGTGTACTTTGGGGCTTCGTAAATCTTCAGGTAAAAAAACCAAAGAGGACATCTCAATTTGAAACTCTGAGCAAATTGTGTTGTGCTGTTTGGGGTGTTGTGTTCTTCCCCCTGCTTTTAATTCAGGTTGTAAATCATTCTGCCAATCAGGAGTCCATAGCTGTTGATGTTTTTTAGCTCTACCTTCAGTATATTATCACAAACATGAGATAAATAATGACTTTAGATTTAGTTCGAGAGCTAAGTACAGCTTTGTCCGTGGGAAGGCTCAGCAAGGGCAAGAGATACACATTCATCAGAGCTTAAATGATGAATACTGTGTATCAAATGCTGTGAAATGTACCAAGCAAATCAGCTGCAAAAATATCTTCTCTGGCAACTGGTTAGTGGTATTATTTGTAAAATAACTTGAAGCTGTTAGATCATGGGATTTTTCTTCATGGCATGTAATCTCTTTGTAGCTAAAGAAGTAAAATGATCCTGGTTGTGGTTTGCAGTGCAGCTCTCTTGTCAAAGGAATTCCTTTTATTCCCCTCCCTCCTCCCACAAATAAAAGCCATCACATGCTGAATTGAAGAGTCCTCTGCAGTTGTTTTAGTTAAAATGAAACACTCAAGGAGACTGTCTTGTTGTTGAAAATTCTTTCTGAGAGTTGCTGCTGCTGCATCCCCAAGCTCCCCAAAACTGAAGGGATCCAACTGATTCTCTCTGTTTCACTGCAGGGAGTCTTTTGCTTCTCTGCCAGCAGAAGTGTCTCTGGTACAGGTTGTGAGTTGAGAATTTTTCTTGACCTCAGCCTGAACATGTGAAATCTAGTCCCGTCTAGTTAAAATCTGTATATATAAACTTATTGCTAAGATTGAGTTTACCCTAAGACTAATAAAATCTAATGCTAATATAAAAAATGAAATACTGACATTGAATCTCATTTTCTTATTAAGACTATATATGGTAAAAATAAATTATTTCATCACCTCAGATACTCTTTCGCCAAATTCTTCTCAATGTTTTCTCAATTTACTGCTCCTCGTGCTATAATTTAAAATGTGTGTGTTGTTGGTTTAAAAAAAAGTTGATTCACACAAAGCAGTATGCAGTGGCTACAGTTGCTGTTGTGAATATGTAAAGATAATTGATGTAAAAAACCACCACACATTTTTGTTTCTGTTCCAGTTTGTATCTCTGTAAGGGTTTCAGTGCAGTTCAAATAGTTCCATCATTTTCATACTGAGATCAGTGTGTATATTGACTAGAAATGAGAAAAGAACTATAAATGCAGATATAATGTATTTTACTTAGGTATTTCTGCCAGGTTGGGAACTGGCAGTAGTTGGTGATGGTAAAGGCCCTGTGTAGAGATCCAGGGCAAAGTAATAAATGCACAGCTCTGGGTAAAAGTTTATCACCATCACTCAATTTCTTGCCTTAGCTGAAAAAGGGCACAGCTGCTGGAGTCACTGTAAGTTAACTCACGTATCTGAGTTATACTGCTTCCGCCCACACATGCTTACCTTGCAGAATGTTTGCATAGATCTTCATAAAAACACTTCCCTTAATCTGCCGTGGCAAGCAACAAAATTATTTTGGCGCTAAATGAACATGGTGTTGGAGCTGAGGGCCTAGGGAATGGAGGATATGCTCTGTGTTTGCTGTTGGCTTTGCTGTGAAGCTGTTATTTGTTCACGTGTCTGAAAGGGCAGTGAGATAACAGGTGGGTCTGTGCCTTTCATTTTTGTGATATTCCAGGTAATAGGTTAAGTCATTGTCCTGATCTCAGAAATCCAACCTATCAAAAACCTTAACAAACAAAAAAACCCCAATCAACAACATGAAACCCATCATATCTGTTATCTGAAGAACTTCATGCTGAGGTTACACGGAGTACGAGCTCTGGTCTGCAACTGGGGGGACAACAGTGGGATCAAGCTGAAAGCCTTTTGGGTTTGGCTCAGTGTTCTGCTGGGCTGGAAGGGAAATGACAGCCAGCAGGCTGCAGGCTTGATCTGCCAGGAATGGGTTCCCCAGTACAAGAGGGAGACTGATGGAATGGTGTGGCCTGCAGGAGAGGGGCTGCCACACACCAGGTGTGTTTGCTCAGCCTGCAGAAGGCTGAGGAATGATGGTTGTTATCTTCAGAGAAGGTGGAGCTAGTCTTCGCAGGAGTGCATGTTGAAAGCATGGTAAATTAGTAGTTGCATGTTACAGCAAGGTAATTTCTTACTGGATTAAAAAAGAAAATAATTAGAATGGTGAGGTACATGGGACATGTTGCTGTGAGAGGCTGCAGAACTGCCTTTCCTGGACATGTGCAGGATATTCCTTGTCCAAATCCTGAGCAGCGTAACTGAACATTAGATTTGGCTTTTTATTGGGCATGGGGCTGGACTGAGCAACTTCTGGAGGTCTCTTCCAACCTGTGAGACCTGATGGTTCTGTCTGACAGCATCAGGGTCTGTGGGGCTGACAGTTCTTGTGAAGAGGTCACCTTGTTTTCCTCCAGAGCTCTTGCAGATTTATTACACCTGATTTCTAACCCAGCCTAATGGGGTCAAAGTGAATGGAGGATTGGGGCAAAAATTGCTTGACCTTGTGTAGCACCAACCATGTTGGTTTATCTGGATTCAGTGGTTAAATTTTGATTTGTCTTGTGTATCGGGGTGAAAATGAAAACTGGGACTTCAGTGTGCATTCCTTCTGTGACACAGGAGGGAAGAACTCAGCTAACAGATGTGGCACTGAGTGCTGGCCCTTTTTTTAGGGTCAGATTTATGGGCTTTTTCTAGTGGATCTTTCTTTAGAAGGAGACAATTTTTTTTTATTCTCTTCTAAAATTAGTTAGTTGTAAGTCAAGTTTGTTTATTTCAAATGGCCTGCATTCTAGCTTTCTGAAGATCTAGGTTGGGGAATGAAAAGCTATGTAGACTGTTTTTTCTGTTTATCCCTCATTTGTGGTACTCTTCTATTCCCTGATTTAAATCTGACTTTATACAGAGAGCTGAGCCAGTAGAGCTGCCAAATAGTTTGGTGCTACAGGCTATCTGAAAATCTCAAGCTGAATATTTTGTCAGTGGGAGCTATTGGGTGGATGCCTAGCATTTTATTTTTTAAATTTTTTTTTTAGTCTGAAAACTTGATTGTCCAAGTAGATTTGGGATCCTATTTTATTTTAAATCTTAGCATTTGTATTAGCAGAAATAATTGTTCACAGTCTTGTGCTACAGCAGTTACTACCTATGTTTTTTTTAAATTATGGGTTTGTGACCTGCAAAAGATAACATAATGCAATGCATGTTAAATGCTGTTTGTTTTGAAGAGCATATTTGAAACAATGGAAAGACTTTTAAAAATGTTTAACTTCTGAAGTGTTTTTTCTGTCAGTGTTAGATTTGGCAGTGGTTTGCAAACATGACAAATAATTTGCCAGGAAAGGAGTAACTCTTAATGTACTTCTCATGAGTCCCCTGATTTTCTGCAAGTGTTCAAGTCCTATTGTTGGGCTTAGAATGATGGAGTTTATTTCCAAGTGAACTGTGGGTAGTTTTCTTCTTTCTTTTTGTGAGCTAGGGTAGGAAATGGCTCTAGGTAGAACTTTGCCTAGTTAACTATTGCCTGTTGTCCCCTGGTGGGGAATTATTTTTATATAGATATAATTGAAAACTGACAGTAATTTTTTTTCAGCATAAATTTACACATGTCAAGTTTTCAAACTCAAGAGAGTACAATGAGACCATTTCTGTTACAATATGTAATTAACTGTGATGGGTTTTGTATCGATGTTCTGGCCTTCTGCAAGTCTTGTACAAGCAAATAATTACATTATTTTTCAATTGGATTTTTCTTGGCAATCTTGTCAAATGTGAATGTTACTGCTCAACTCCACAGAATCCTTTTTGTGTTAATTTTTTTCTAACAAATTGTTAAATAAACCATGCTGGAACTTGGTAGAGGATGAGAAGCCTTAAGGCAAATTACTAACCTAGAGAAAATTCCCCAAATACTGAAGGCAAGAATCTTTTTTCCAGGTTCTTTGTATATTTTTCAGGTTATTAACTGTGTACTAGCATTAAGATCTCTTAGCCTGTCTTCTTTTTGCTACTTCCTTCAATTCTGATTGCTAGAAAATGACACTTTCTATACTGTGTATACAGAAATGTACGGAGATAGCTCCAAAGGACTAGTGGCATCTTGCAAGTTGTGTTTACTTTTAAGAAGGTGACTATAAAGTAAGCCCAAACCCAGAACATTCATGGACTCACAGACTGGTTTGTGTTGGAAGCGATCTCCAAAGCATCTTGTCCAAATCCCTGCAGTGAAGAGGGACATCTCCAAGTAGGTCAGGCTGCTCAGAGCTCTGTCCATCCTGACCTTAAATGTTTCCAGAAATGAGGCATGCACCACCTCTCCGAGCCATCTGTGCCAGTGTTTCACCAGCCTCGTGGTAAACAAATCCTCCTTGTATCTGCTCTGACCCTACCATGCAGTTTAAAACCCTTACCCCTTGCCCAGTCACAAAGGCCCTGCAAAAACATTTGTCCCCACCTTCCTCTATTTGTTTACCTTTTGTATTGGACAGTTCTGCAACTGTTGCTTCTCTTCTGAGGCCTCTTTTTCCCCCTCCAAACATCATTCGAAGGTCGGAATACAAGCATTTAGTGTCTTTCTTGGCTTTTATTTAAAACTGCACATTTAATGTTTTCCTTTTTGTTACTGTTTTTAATTAGGATTTATTGCAACATGAATGAGAAATAGAACATATCTGTGAACTGGAAAGCTTTCTTAAATATGGCTGTAGTTTCTTCAAAGACTCGAGAAACTATCAAGGGAATAGAACTCTGTTTTTTTCACTAGGTATTTTGCTGTTATTGTGCGGTCTCTTGCGTTAACTCAGTCTTTTAAAAAGTGGTCAATTTTCTTGGAATTTTGGGCTTTTTTCCATGTCTTTTTCTTTGATTTTGCATATGTCAATAGGTTTGATCAATTTAAATATCATTATTGTCAGAAAACAGCAGTGATCTTGCAGAGAGTCAGCTAAAGATAAAAGAGAAAGTTGTTCCTCCACTGATATCGTCTTTGTAACAGCTGTATTGGAAAAATTTCTCATGTAAAAAGTGGCTTTTTAGATATTTTATTTGATTCTAGTAGCATCTGAGGAAGCCTTTTTAAGGAGGATAAAATAAAGTAAGATAAATGTAATAAAGATAAGACTAGATTATAAGGAACTTCCCATTATATTTGTGCACTGTTTCGCAGTACTGCAGTAGCAGAAATCTAGTACTTCTTAGGTTCTCCATAAACTATTTTTGTTTCAATTGCTGACAGTGGCTTGGAAAGCTTTTTATCTGTTTTTCAGTGGTAGCTGTGTATCCTGCTGCTGTATGATTGGTGTTTGACAAAATTATTTCTCATAAAAACATAGCATGAGAACAGTCTGAACTTGCAGCTCATCAAAATACACTGAATAGATACACAGTTATTGCCTATGCAATATTGAGATACACAATTATAGCCTATGCTGTGAAAACTTCTAATATTTACAGTAGATGAAAACATTTTAAAAATGTAAAAACTAAGGATTTTTTTTTTAGTGTAGAAAATATTTTTTTAAATAATCCAGGTGCTGGAAAACCTGTAAAAAATGTACTCTCGCTGTGCAGTAATGGAAAACTTGTTTGTAATCACTTTACATGCAAGTAGACACTGGTTACTTGTGTGGAGTTGGTGTGCCTGAAGTGTTTGGGTAGGCTGAGTTCTGGGGTGTTTTAACTTCCATCTGGAGATGAGCAGTAGTTAAAAAAAAGGCTGTTCTCTTTCCACATCTTCTCCTTACCTGTTTCATTATTCTAAACAATCTCCCTCTTCTTCATCCCAGTCAAAGTATAAAATGTATAAATATTTGTAGCTATTTAATTTTTGCAAGACATCTTCCTATATACATTGATAAATGGTTCTGTGTTGTGACCTTGGAAGCTGATGGAGGGTGAATTCTTGTTCTTCCTGCTCTTCTTGATGCACCTTTGAAAGTCTCATCTGTCAACTCCAGCAGAAGGGTATTGCTTCATCCTGCTCATGTTCTCACTGGATTTGGTACAGCAGATTCTGGATCTTTAAAAGCATCTTGATCATGCAGTTTTCAAATTATCAGATGCCTTTTTTATTTTTTTTCCCATGTCCTCTCCCTCCCAGAGGCAGATACAGGATTCTGAGGCTGCTTTTCAGTTTGTCAGTTCTGGGCTCGGGTTACAAGTCGTGTGATAAGAATTACATATCCAAACTGCTGCTATTTTACAGTATCTAAGAATGTTCCTCTTAAGATAGCTTATAAATATTTCACATCTTTTAACAAAGAGGAACTGTGAACAGCTCTCAGCTAATTTAACAGAAGAAAACACCCTCTATGGCCAGCCAAGAAGCCCTCCACCTCTGCCAAACCTGTTTGCTGGACTCTGTGCACAGAACTGATACTGTCCTTGTACAAATTGCAAAGCATTAGGGTCTGTTGACAAAGAGATAAACCTTCTCCCTGAGGGAACATCTAGACAAGGAAAGCCTGCAAGCTCTTATTTCATCAGGAGAATTTTTGAACACTTGAATTTTTCAGCTTTTTGAGCAGTATTTGGAAGAATGTGTGTTGTGTGGTTGCCTGTTCTCCCTCCCTAGTTATCTCAGGAAACACAAAATAACCCAAGGCCATTGGATGCCTTTGCAAGCCTTGGCAGGAGTTAGCAGTGTCCAAGGACACTATTAGGAGTCTTTGGGTTGGGTCATGCATATCTCTGTCCCCTGACATCATTGTTTCCTCCCTATTTCCCCACTCCCTTTTCTGGTTTTAGCTAAGGCCAAGACTCATACAGTCTGATCTACACAAGGTTTTGGCAGTCTGACAGTCAAAACTCGCTTAGTCAGGTCACTGAATTATCATACAATGTTCTGGTTTATTAGAGATACACATCCTGTATTTTAAAGAACTTCAGAATTTCTGGGTCTCGCCTGATTTCCAGACATAGATGCACATGCAAAATACATTACAGCATCTTAAACTCACCCTTTCCAGTGTTTCCTGCAACTCCAAACTTAGCTTTTTGTTCTTACCCTAGATATTGTTCTTTCTAAATAAGGAAGAGTTAGGTTATGGAGATGCTTACATTATACTAGTGGCAGGCATCTGCTCTAGTGACTGCCAGAATATGATTGCATGCTGCTTTGATTAAGATTTAGTTACACTGCTTAGCTCTTTCAAGTTCTGTTTTCGAGCTGAAAGCTTGTTATTGAGTTGTTGTGTGGTTCTGTTTAAATATACTTAAATATTTGTTCTATTTTAGTTCTGAAAATATACTAATGGTAGAAGGAATGTGCAAGAGTACTGCTTCTATTCAGCAGAGCTTCTTTTTAAAAATACTCATGTATTTCTGCTTACTTAAGTAACTTTTATTGTTTTATCTTGTAACTCTTTTAGAGACAGCAGAACCAAGTCAGACTTTCCAGACTTCCTTGTGTGCTGGAAAGCAGTTTCCTGACTTGCACTCACATATACTTGAATAAATCACCTGAAGTAAATGTAGGGACATACCCTGGGGTACATACTTTGTTTTACAGAATCTTCACTGTAAAAGCAATCCCAAGAAAGTAACCCTCTGGGCTAAGTTGGTAGGGCTGATAGTAAGGAAAGCTGTGTGTTTCTGTGAAAGATACTCCTATCAACAGAGCCTGCTTCTGCAGACTGTAATTCTGTCTCAATTTTAGACATTTTCAAAGCTGCTTATAATAAGGTGGAAGGTCATTTCATCATTCCAGAGATTCTGTGGTTTATAAGAAAGAGACTACATAAGTAGGTTTTTGAATATTCTTTTACATTTTTTAAAAATAGGAATACTGAACTTGTTCCTCTTTGGCTTTGTAAGGCATGTAGTCTTACACATTTTGAATCCCCAGTCTGTACATTTTTCCTGCAATTGTTTGTTCCAGCAATTGCATTTCGGATTTGAACAAGCAAAAGTTGTCATGACTCTGTGTGTGTGTGTGTGTGTGTGTGTGTGTGTTCTTTTTGCAGTCTTAATTATATGTTTTATATATCGTTGTTTTCATTTATGCATCTTGCTGTAAAGAAAAAAAAACAGGCAAAATGTAAATAACCAAGCCATCCTTGATAAAACCCTTCAGGAAAAACTAACCTTTTTGTTGTTTACTTTCAGTTTGCTCTTGGACAGCTATTCACCTTTCTTTACCTGAATTAGGAAGCTGCTGCCCTGAACTGGAATTCTTTTCTATTTCCAGTAAATACTTTTGGAAAGTATCTAGTGTTGAAATCTATCATCACTTCGAAGCATCTCACATTCTTGTTGAACAGAGACTGCTGAAGTTCCAGTAAGTCATTCGTGGGCTGAAACTGCTTTCTTCAAGGAGTAAGGAAGCTCAGTAGCTTTGTGGTTCAGTGGAAATTATGTTCTACTGAAAGGACCTACCTGAAGAGTGACACTTGAGTTGCATTGTTGTTACCTGTTTAAAGGATGAAAATATTCCAAGGAATGCTCCTGGTAGGGAAGTCTCTAAGTGTAAGAGTGTAAGTCTGTAAGGGGGGTTTGTTTTGAGCATACACCCAGATGTGACTGAATTCCTCTTGAGCCCAAAAGATGTTTGTCTGCAGTTGGGCCCCTGTCTTGCAGAGCAGTGGTGTGTATAGTCTGTAATCTGTGTTACAGAAGGTGAAAACAAAGAAACCTATATGAAAAGATAACCCAGTAATCTTACTTGGAAATCTTTGCTGCTTTCCCCTAATTTTCACAGTATTGATTGCTATTTTATAAATCTCCACATTGCTTAGGAGGAGGAGGCAGCTGCTCTGTAGGGAAAAACATTTTACTGCAGTTTTGCCTGTATAATTTTATAAAATAGATGTCATGCATCTGAAGGGTTAAATCAGCTGAGATTCATACAGAGCTTTAGCATAGCCAGTAAAGAAGCTACCAGTGTTAAACGTTTTGCTGGTTCTTTTATTTATATGTTAACCCTGGCTAACATATAAATGGCTTGATGGTTTAATAGGATGCAGATGATTCTCAGTGTAGACAGGGACAGAGGTTACCTCTCTATTCGAACTCCTTTTCATTTTTCATTGATTAAAACAAGAAATTTTTCAATTTCCTTGTTTGAGGAAATTAAATAACTAAGCTAAGGGAACATTAAAAAATACTCTTTTCCTTTTTCCGCAAAAGAAAAATTGAGAAAGAAAAATTGCTTAGGGTAATTACTAATTTAAAGTGTATCTCTTAAACTTGTTTTAGCTTTTTGTTGAAAGATATATATCACATGGTGTACTAATTTATACATCTGAAATAGCTCTGCTTTCATCTTTTTTCAAAGATTTTTTTAAAAGTTTAAATATTATTAATTAGCCACAAATGGGACAAAGATGGAAAGAAAAAAATCTTCTTGTGCTGGTCCATGCTCTGTGCAGTGAAACTTTGTCTCCACTGTTTTCAAACTGGTCCTGTATAAGGGGAGCTCTGCTTGGTTGGGCTGAGCAGTGTGGATGGTGTATTCAGCTTTGAGTAGTTGTGTTTGGGATTGTTGTCTGTTCATGGGCAAAAGGAAACAACAGAAATTCCTAGCCCAGTATGCCATAAATGCTTTCATACCTGTGCATTTAGAAGTCTTCTCAAAATGAGGAATCCAATGCATCAAGGGTGGATAGTCTGCAATTGATAACTCCTTAAAGTGTATTTCCTGTTTGAATTGAGATGAGATTCAAATGTCAGCTGCTGGCTCTTGTGTCTTCAGTAAACAGAAAAAGCTGCTAGAGTCAGAGGGTTTTGTTTTTTGTGGGTTTGGGGGGTTTTTTGGGTTGGTTGGGTTTTTTTGTTAGAAGTCATATTAAAGCAACAATGTCAAGTATCTTAAGTTTCTTGCAGCAGGACAAGTTTTTCAGAACTAAAATAAACATGAATTTTTCAAAAACATGATTGAACAATAACTACCACGAATGCTTGCTCATGTTTTTCTGTTGCTGGCTCTCGATGTTGATGGAAAAGCTTTCATATTATTTTTCAAGCCACTCTGGAACACAGTGAAGTCTAAATTACTTTCTCTACATACCAATAATAAAATAATTTTTCACTTGGTGTGTATTTTGCTATAAAGAATGTATTATATATAACAGTATATAAACTGTGGTTGTATCTCAGGGGTCTTCTCCAACCCCAAAAGTGCTTAATTGGCTAAAAAATCAAATTATGCCTCTTTTCTCCCTTATTCCCCTCCTTCCATAGGCTTTGTGCTCATCTCTGTAAAAAGTGATGTCTTCAGCAGGCACAGCAGTGAATGATCACTTGTGCTCATCAGGTCCCTCTTGGGAGCACCTGGTCCATGCACAACTTGTGGGATGATGCCTTAACTTCCAAAATCAAGTATTGAGATATGTCTGAAGGAGAGCAGCTGTCAGGTTTGTTAGATCATGTCAGCATTGTCAGAGCAGTTTGAGGAGTGTGCAGAGTACCAGGTGTGTCACAGTTCTTAGCAGGTACACCTCTGGTGCCTTCAGAGCTTTGTTGACAAAAATCTCTCCCATGTTGAAGAAGTGGTAGATTTAATTTAGCTATTCTTTTTCAAGTCTTTTTTTTTTTTCAGGATACAGCCCATGTCTTTTAGTGTTTGTTCATGGAAGGTGGTGTTGCTGTACAAAATGAACCTGTTCCCAGGCAGCTAACCAGAAGAGATCTGTATTGTACTCTGCAAGTGGCCTGTCACCACCTTTTACCACAATGAGTTTTTTATTATGGCTTTGCTAAGGGGAAAAAAAAGGCAGCTTAGTTTTCTTCCAAATCCTTGATGAGGGCACCAGGACTCCTGTGCATTTGAAGAAGAGAATTTGAGATGTGATGAGTTCTTCACCATTGCTTCCAAATATATAAATCAATAGGAAATGCAAGAGGCCAGATTAGATGTTAGATAACTGTACAGCATGTCCAGGAACCTGGTGATGAGTTTTCCTGCCCTGTGTTTGTTTGTGCCCTTCAGGTCTGTTCTGGATGTAGTACTTCAGAAATCTGTCATTAGAAATCTTAGATCAAGTTGAAAGTATTCATATGGTGACCAAAGAACTAGAGGCTTCAGTTAATTGTGGAAAGCCAAACATTCCTGTAGACAACCATGTGTAACATTGTGCATTAGAAGACTTTGGGGTTATGACTTTCTGAAATTTTGTCCAAAGGAATCTATGAAAATACCCCCAAACATCTGAGTTTTAGATACTACATGTGGTCCAAATGAATTCTGAAGTTGTCTAGAATAATTTGGAATATTTTTACATGCCTTTTTTTTTTTTTTTTTTTGCTATGTGGTGTTATATAGTTAGTGATTTAAAGAAAGCAGGAGACTGGATGTTATGTGGACTCCAAAGGTTCCTCCACAAGAGTTATTTTGCTCTTGAATGTTAGTGTGTAATCCATGTACTTCTCTGTAGAAAAACTTATGTACTTTATAGGTCTGCTTGTGGTGAAGGCCTTTAACCTTATTGTGATGGGAGTGGTGTCTGAGGTGTCTCCTGATTTCCTTAAAGAATCTGTCACACTTCCATGTGTTCAGAGCTGTTGAGCTGATAGCTCTGACCTGGGGCTTTGCTGAAGGCAGTGATCTTTTTGGAAAGGTTTTCTCATTCCCATCTATGTGTTCCTGTGATGTGTGTTTTGTGTCAGAAGTTAGCCAGCCTGCAACCTGTGTTTAATATGGTTTTGTGTGTGTGGATTTGGTTTGCATGGCAAGGTTTTTGTTGCAGTGGGGCTCCAGGGACAACTTCTGTGAGAAGCAGCCAGAAACTTCCCCCATGTCAGATGAACCCAGTGCCACCCAGGCCAGGCCTCAGCCCATTGCTGACAGTGGAAGTGCCTCTGGAGTAACACATGGGAGCAAGGGAAGAAGTTACTGTGCAGTAGCAACTGCACCTGGAGAGAGGAGTGAGAGTATGTCAGAGAAAGAAAAAGAAATCTGCAGACACTGAGGTCAGTGGAGAAGGAGGGGTAGGAAGTGCTCCAAGTGCCAGAGCAGATTCCCATGCAGCCCCTGGTGAGGCAGCTGTGCCCATGCAGGTCCACAGTGGAGCAGAGTTCCACCTGCAGGCCATGGATAACCCCGTGCTGGAGCACATTTATGCATGAAGGAGGCTGTTGACCCCATGGAATAGAGGAGCTCATGCTGGAGCAGGTTTGCTGGCAGCACTTGGGATGCTGTGGAAGGAACCTATGCTGGAACAGCCTTCTCCTAAAGGACTCCTGTGGGAAGGAGTCACATGGGTTAAGTTCATGGGAAACTGTTTCTTGGGGGAGGAACCCCATGCTGGAGCAGTGGAAGAGTGTGAGGAGTCCTTCCCCTGAGGAGGAAGATCAGCTGAGACAATGTGTCTGATGAACTGATGGCTATCCCCATTCCTGGACCCCTGTTCCACATGCAGGGAGAAGAGGAGGTAAAGATTTTAGGAGTAAAGTTGAGCCCAAACAGAGGGGAGGGATGGAGGGAAGGTGTTTTTAAGATTTGGCTTTATTTCTCATTATCCTACTTCAATTTGATTGGTAATATATTAAACTGATTTCCCAAGTTGAGTCTGTTTTGCTTTTGACATTAATCAGTGAGTGATCTCTCAATGTCTTCATCTCAACCCACAAGCCTTTGTTATATTTCTTCTCTCTGTTTAGTTGAGGAGGGCAGTGACAGTGACTTTGGGCACCTGGCATCCAGTCTGAGCCAACCCACCACACTAATTAAAAATGTAAAAAATTTTAATGTCAAATTTAAGAAAGAAAATATCAATCCTACACAGATACAGAGGCAATGTGATAGAGCATTAGTGTAGTTTTCAGGTTGTTTGCTCTATAGTATTTTCATAGTGCACAAGACCATGGGATTTTCAAGTTGTAACAGAATTCTTTTTTTTTTTTAATCAAAGGGGTCCTGAAAATGTTTCTCACAATTTGAATTACTCTGTAAAATAGACAAATAGAAGAAATACTTGACCTTTTGCAGGAATCTTAGGGGGAGGGAGAAGAGGATCACCTATCAGAATGTGGTTAATATGTCCTGCGGGACAGGCAGAAACTAAATTTCATTGGCTCTTTTGTCAGAGAGAAATTGCACTCTGGGCAACATTCCCAGGATCAGTATTAGGATAAGAATGTGCGCCTCGAAGTCTGTGTGCCAAGTGATCGAATTTAATTGTTGCTTCCATCCACACAAAGCAGCCTATTAGCCAAGTGGCAAGTGTGGCCCAGTGACAGTCTGAAGCTTGCTGGGAAGGCTGACTGGGAGATTTGCCTGATGGTTTAGTGCAGCATGGAGCCTCCTGGCTTTGGGGGTTTTTTTATAAATGTTTTTGCAACTCAGGTAGACTTATGAAGTCAGTGGTGTCGCAAGCAGCCTGATGTGTTCAGGGATGTCAGGCACAGCAGAAGACTGTTGTTAATTGTGGGGTCACTCTGTTATCAGTATCCCAAGAGGAGGCTGAAATTGTGGGTGGAGGAGCTTTGGGCCAGGTACCTCCGAAGTTGTGCTAAAGCAGTTGGGTTTTACATCTCTCTTGAAAACCAAGCATATTTGTTAGAGAATTTGTTTTGGATACTTGGAGAGCTGTGGGATGTGATGAAAGAAGGAGTTGCTCAGCAAAGGCTTTTGCCCAGTTGTTACTTGACAAAGTTTGACAAGTCAGATTCTGACTTCACTTCGGCACAGAATGAACTGGTGGCTTTGATTTGTCACCACTGCTGCAGGCTGATGGGTTTCCTTTTGAGGGTAACTGCTTTTCTTTTAACAGCAAGCTGTTGTCAGATTCCTTTTACCTCCAAAGTTTGGAGAGTGAGCTGATTTTTCAGCTTCTACTGGCTCACTGGTGAATAATATTTGAGAAGACTGAGAGGAGTTCTGCAGCATTCCTGGGAGCACAGAGCCAGCTCTCACAGCACAGCAGCCTATGGAGCCCTTCAGATGACTACAGATGATGTGGCTAGGCATGCCAAAATAAAACACTGAGAATATCCTCTAAGAAGTCAGGAGGCTTAGACTCTTTCTGGTATGGAAAATTACATCTGCCAGGGCAAAGTAAAAACCTGGTGGAATTATCTGGCCCTACTGATGAGGCAGAATGAGCCTTGTGCCTGGATTCTCATGGCCCCAGTGATGAATTATGTGTGCTGCCAGATGCTTTGGAGAGTATGGTGTATTGTAATTTATGCAGATTTGTGTCATTCTGGATTTTTTTTTTTCCCCTCAGGTACTGCACAGTCCCCCCTTACTCAGGAATTTATTTGTGCTCTCATACTTGTAATTATGCCCAGGGGCAATGATATTTCAGGAGCTTGATCATGTAGACCATTTTGTCTTCTATCACAGCAGGCACTGAAGATGATGAAAACCAAAATGTGTGTGTGCCACACACATAACAAGGGTAGGGAGTGCTTGCTTAGCTGCTAAATGGTGTGTTGGTCCTTCAGATGCTACCTGTTCAGGGTGTCTTGTGTCTGTGTGTGCTTGCATGGTTTTAAGGCCTCAGAAGGAAAAGCTCAAGTTGTTTTAGGGCACAGATTCTCCCCTCCTATGAAAAGGAGATAAATGATGTGAGTAGTCTTCTGATACCTCTTAAGTAGACAAGAGGAGCTGTCTGTTCTGCAAAAAAATTTTTTGCTGTGCTAGGCCTGGTCCATTGATTTAACTTCCAGCTAGTCATGTTCATGAAATAAAAAACAGAGTCAGGAAGAAAGAAGTTGTATGGTTCTGAGAGAGAACAACTTCTCCCTCAAAAAAGAGGGAGACCTGAGTTAAGGAAAAACAGTTGTAGGTTTTTAGGGTTTTTTTGAATTGCACAGATTTGTCCTATATTTTCTGTCAGACTGGAAGGTCAATCAAGAGTTGATTTCATTAGTGGCAGCAGCACTCATTCATTACTCCACCTGCCTACACAACCAACCAGCCAGGTTAGATTAGTACTGGAATGGCCTAGTTGATATTTCAATCTGTATTATTTCTCATCTCTGTGATATGTAATTTCCTTCAAATTGCTTCACAGTAGTATTTCTGAAGTTCTCACAAATGATTAAGAATGCTTTTTGCCATCAAAGATCCATGCAGTAATTAATTAAAACAACAAAATTTAGGCTTTCCAAGAACAACCTAGAAGTGCTGGAAAGATCAGTGGTATCCTGCACTAATTTGAGTGTTTTGACCAGATATATAGGAAGGCCAACCCACTGTAATACAAATGTGAAGAACTGTAAGACGTGAAGTGCTTTTGAATATTGTATAATTCCATGCATTTTTAATACCTTGCAAAAATAACTTAATGATTGTTAATTAAAACTCAAGGGAAGGTAGGTATAAAATTAATTTTTAAAATTAGTTTTTGTGGAGGTATATTTTTACTAACATGATTTTGAAAAATTTTGAACTACATTGCCTCGAAGATCAAATATGTGATCAAATGTGCTTGAACCAGGTCTCAGGCTCTTTCCCTCTTGCTACCTGGAAGACTTGCTGTCCAGGGACTGGAAAGTGTTTGTTGAACCAGTTCATGAAATAAAATAAATTGGGCTCATTGTATTTGGAAGAGCTGTTTATTCAATGAGATGTTCTTGCTCATGTACCTTCACTGACAGACAAAACCAGCAAGCCCCAAATTTGCCATACAGTATGATGTTTGCTTTTCCCAGCGTGCTGTGGGGGTTTAGCTCACATGTAAACTTGTTGAAAAAGATTTCCTTAATAAATTCTTATTTGGACATGAACTATGGAGTAAAATTTGGAAATTTGGTATGGCTTCTTTCCCTTTGCAATTCAGCTGATATTTCAGAGCAGTAGTAACCCTGTAAAAGCAATAGATGACAGTAATTTTGGCTGCATTTTCTAGTGGCAGTCATGAGATTGTTAACTGAAGCATCTTCCAGGCTGCCATACGGATCTGCAGTGTATTTTCATTGTGCATAGATTTCTAACAAAAAGCCTATTGTCTAGTACTGTAGTTTACGTGAAAAGGAATAATTCTGCTTCTGAAACCTCTCCCATCTCTGGTTACCGGAGCTGTCAGCTGGCCGTGAGCTCTGACACTGCACACACAGACGTGTTGCAAGCACCACACACTTTTCTCCTTTTCCCATTTGCTCCCACTCCAAGCCTCAGATGCTGAATGGTTTTACCCTTTTTTTTTTTCTGATATAACTGTGAGTCTGATAACACCCAAGCCTGTGTCTGTGCCATGATTTGAATTTACAGAAACTCCAAAACAAGTTCTGTTTCATGAATTGAAATAAAGGTATGGTTAGGTGAATAGGCACCTGCAAAAGTGCTCTATGGATGGCTGGAGGAAGTGAAAGAGCAGGAGAGAAGTAACTGGAAGCTGGAGTGAATGGTCAAGTATTTAACCCTGTCTGTACCAATAAGTCCTTGTATGTTCCTGTACTTAATTGCACTTGAATTGGCTTAACTCTTACGTTACTTTACAAACTTCTGTTCCTTAAATACACACTGTATTTGACAAGTAGCAGGCTCCTTCAGGAAGAAAGATAATTTAAGATTAATAAAGTAATCCACCTGGGAACTGGTGAGGCAGTTGGAGCAAAATGGGAATGAACAGAGTGCAGGAGAAGTCAAGTGCCAGAAAAGTTTTTGGAGTCAAAAGAAGAGACAGGTGAGGGAATGAGTTGGATGTGGCCCTGGAACTGAAGGAACTGGAACTTCTGAGAAGGGAAGCAGTAACTGGAGATAAGTGGTAAGACAAGAAAAAAGGAATCCACAGGCTGAATTTGCTCCTCAAGGCAAGTCAGACTGACTTGAGCTTTGCCGCTGCGAGTCCCTGTGGTCTGTCTGTCCTGCTCTGAGCTGCTGCTTCCTGCACTCTCTGCAAGCAGGGGAACCACCCCCACTCCTGGATGAGCTCCTGATGTTTAAATCAACTCTGTTTAGGTGTTCTGACTGTTCCCTGGGGCCTGCCAGTGGCAGAAAATCTACAGTTTTCTGGGTTATCTAGGTAGCCAGTGTGTTCATGTAATTCTGATTTTTCTTTTCCCCAATAGAGTACTGGTATGTTTCAGTTGATAGTATATGAAGATCTCAAATTTAATCTTGGCATTAAGAACAATTAGGAGGTAAATCTGGATTTAATATGTTACTAGTGACGAGCACTAGTGAGGCTCTGTACTTTTGCAGTTGTGCCTCTTTTAGTTGCTGTAGGTTAGCAAATTCTATAAAGTGAAGATATAGTTGTGCAAAAAATTTATTCACTTGTTTTATTTTGTACTTGATAGCACTTCTCTGGAAGATGCCATCGAGAATGGCATTAAACATTTTGAAAAACATATATATTAATAATTAAGCAGTTTGGATAAGTGTATAAAAATAAATATATAAGTAAATTGATTTTTATAAAATTGAGTATGTTCTCAAATAGCATTTCATGCTGATGAAGAACTGGAAGAAATAGTAACACTGAGGTCACTCACGTAATTGAATAATTATCATTAACTTCTGTCCCATATCTAACAGAGGTTTTGTAGTTTTCATTTTAAAAAGGGGAGAGATGAATCTAGAACTGAGACAAAAATTCAGTAAGTCATAAAAGAGTCTGTGTCCACATTACCAAGCAGTGTGGTGTAATAAGATCAGATCTGTCAGGTGCTGAGAACCTGGCATCTGTGCTGTACAGGTGGTGAGAGTTTTATTTCAAGCTGGTCCTGGTCTGATTCTATGGCTGAATTCCTCTTGGTGGTTGAAGCGTGTACAATGTACACCTGAAGCTCATTTTGTGATCTAATTTTATTCAAAAGAAATCTGGTTCATGTACTTGATGACTGCTTTGCAATGTAAAGCAAAGCGAGGAATATAGGGTTGTTTGGGAGATGGACTTCAAAAGTGCAGTCCTGATTTGAATTAAATGCTAATATAGACATACCTAGAGTCATGCAGATCGGGAAGTTCACCAAAATAAAGTTGTTTAGTAAGAGAGCTTAGATATCTGATCCATGGGGTTGGAATCAGGAAAGGCAATGAATACTTACAGAATTGAACAGCTACTTAATCAGTTTGGGAGGTTGGAAAAATACAAGGAGGACATGTTTTTAAAACAAAACAAAAATCCCTGAGCTGCATTGTTCAGGAATAACTTTAGTCTTGCAAAGCAAACTCTATAAATAATACAAAGTGGACTTAATACAAATCAGATACTAGATACAGAGAGTTTGGAGGTGTTGTAAAAACAGAAAGCATACCAACTTTTTTTCTGTTCTTTTGGACTCTACCAGAAGATGAACTTGAGGTCCTTGGTTAGAGAGAGGAGAAGAGATAGGTATATTTTACAGATTCTTTACTTAAAAAAGCAAAAACAATCTCTACAAACACAGTTGCATGGCTAGAATGTTTTTTCAGTTTTACCATGGAAGAAATAAGTCAAGTGTCAGCTTGTCTGCTCAGAGGAGACAGTTGTCTTTAAGAATTGGTGCTATCTGATATTCTGGATGGTTTTGGGTTACCATTTAGCACAAATATATTATTTATTACCAAGACTTTTAAACCTCAGTGTGTGAGGAGCAGTGCTTATAAATGGATGAGGAGACAGAAGTATTCTGACCTTCTTGTAATGGAAAGGTCTTTATGGTGTTTAGGAAGGAAAACAGAAGGAGAGTGGATGCTGAAACTCTGTGCTGGAAATCATGCACATGGTTTCATGCACATGGTTTCTCCATTTGCACCCCTCCTGTTGGTCTTGGTATTCAAAAGTAATTGCATCTCTAAACTGTATGTTATTTAACAGTGTAGCTGGAATGGTGATGTTCAAGCCTTTGTGTAATTTTCAAGGTTATGATCACTGGGACTTGTAATCATAGAATGCTTGTAGGATCTTGTTAAAAGCTTCAGATGATGGAAACATTGAGAAATTATGACACTGATAAAATGGGAAAAGTTGGTGATAGGTGGCATCTGCTCACTGTGTAATCAAACTAACAAAGCTGGTTAAGCCCATCTTAGCTACCAACAATGCATCTGAAAATGCTGGGGCTTGTCATGAGTCAGGCTTGCTCACAATCCTTAAGAAAACTGGGTAAGAGCCTGTGCCAGGCTTTCCTCTGATGCTGGGATGTACAGCAGTTTAAAAACACAAATCAAAAATCAAACCCACCTGACTCCCTGCCAGTACCTTTGTCCAAATTCTTGGCTTGCTTTTCAGTTCCCAGGAGTAATCATGCCTGTGCACAGCTACAAAAAACCTGTTGATTATTTCTCTGTATATTGCAGTTTCTGGTGTACTGGAACTAATGGTATGACACCAGTGGATATTTGGTGTGGAGCTGCAATCTTACAGATTCTCTGGCGTTTATTATAAATACTGAACTGTGCATGGCTTGTTTTTTCCATTGGTGTCACCAACAATGTGTCCTTTCTTTGGAATTAGGAAGAAGTCCTTCACAGAAAGGATGATTGGGCATTGGAATGCACTGCCCATAGAGGTGCACGGTGAAGTCACCGTGCCTGGAGGTGTTTTAATAAAAGACTGGAAGTGGCCCTCAGTGCCATGGTCTAGTTGACAAGGTGTTAGGTCATAGGTTGGACTCAATGATCTCCTTTATTTTCCAACTAGGATAGGATAGGAAGGTTTTTGTTGGGTCATTTTTAATATGAGCAGTTGCTGAAAACAGTAAAATTATTTTCAGATTCTTTTCTGTGTCAGTGTTTTACAAATATGCTGCAACTGTGCAGCTGTTGGATATGCACGACTCTCAGGAAGTTTCTAGCTGGGAGCAGCTCATCATAGGAGATGGCTTCTGCAATGTGCAGTTCACATTCTAGACCATAAACCATCAACACGGTTTCTTCAGCCATCTCTTTAATCAAATCCTCTTTGTATTTTGCAGATCAGTAGAAATATGCATTTCCATAATACCACCTTTGAACTAATGAAGTGGAAGTACAGATGAAAACAGTCTGGAAGAAGCTTGAAGTACAATACACTTTCATTCAGTTTCCTAATTCGGAGGTAAGGTTAATGCCTGCAAAATTTTATTTTGAGTATTTCAGGGATAAAAAGCGTATGATAAGCAGCCTTATGAATCTTATAAAAAATTTCAGAGCCACCTTTTTTATGGTAGTGACAGGCTGTAATATCATATTAAAACACTTGTTTGATCTAATCTCTGTCCATATCTCAGTAATGAAAAAAGACAGCTCAGCATCAACTACAGAGACATCTGTTGTACAAATGCACATTGGAAAAGAGTTACGGTATTGGGCAAATTTTATTTGGTAGGATTTGATTAGTCATGAATACTACTAATGGTTTAGTTGATTATTAATTTAGTCTATTATTTTGCTGATATGACTGGGCAAAAGCTTTACACAGTGTCAAGTGGCAGGGCATGAGCATAAGTAGTAGGGTTGAAAACTCTGGACACAATGCTGTTTTAAAAAAGGAAATATAAAACACACACTCCCAACCACCTTCACAAGTTACTTTTTCTGCCTTCTAGTCCACTGTCTTTTTAAATACAAGTAGTATTAGGAGCAGTTGAGGGAGGGAGGTTGTTTTTTGCTTTCCCTGTAGGTAAATAGCTGATGTGGCAAAAAATAAAATGGCAACACCACTCCACCACAAAATTTCTCTATCTTCACACAGTTGGTTCTGTTTTTACTAGGGATTATGGGCTTCTAAGTCCACAAGCACACAAATGGCAAGAAGAGAGGAGCTTATCAGAACGAAATAAAAGCAAATCCTTGTGCTAATTATTCTTGCTCCTATGTACTGCCTCCTGTTTCCATACCTTTTATACCTGAATTTCAATAGCAAAGGGACAGAGACAAAAGAAAAAATTTGATCATGAATACCAAAAGAGGGAAATACTGTAAATACCAGATGTGAGCAGGGTACATTGCCCAGGTGTTGATCAGACATTTTATGTGCTTCCTGAGTGAGAGATCAGCAGGATTGTATTTCATTGCCTGACCTGCTTTCAGGTATGTCTTTGAGCCCACTTATGAGTTTGACACCTATAAAAAACAGTGAAGGTGAGTGGTTTAGTTTTAAATATTTGTTATATACAAAAGGTGTCTTTTGTTTGCATCTAAAACTGCTGCTTGGTAGTTTATTTGTTAGCTCCTGATTGGTTTACAGAGAGAAATTGGGATTAAATTTCTTTGGTTGTCTCTTCCATTTTAGGGTTCAGTCAAGAGTATCAAATGTCTGACAGTTCTTAAGATAGTTTATTTTCTCTTGCCTTAATATGGGATCTCTGTAATACAACCCTTCATTGTACTTTTGCTAATTCTGCTTTATATTGTGAGACGGTGTAAAATTTTCTTACATCTTATTTAGTAGGGTAAATAGGTCTCTTTTAATTACACCTGTGAATTTGTGCATTTCTAGTGCAATGCAGCTGGGGAAACTCAGATTAGTATATTACATGTAATCAGTAGAGTTATGTGTGCTCAATTCTCTTCTGCAACTGGTGTCCCATATAGTGTTGTCTCTTTATTTAATAGGAATGTTTTTGGTTGTATGATTACTTTCTTTTCTTTGGGATGTTGAAACTGGACTGCTGGACTTGGATGACTTCCCAGCACCACCCATTAAAATGTCAAATAGTCCCTTAGTTTGCCTTGCCTGCAGCAAGGCATGAGTTAGAAGGACGTTAAAGACCTCTAACACACAACTGCTGAATCAATAACTTTAGTTGACAGTTCAGGAATCACTTCCTACTTTGCAGCTTCTACTGTCATAGAGTAGTCATCCTCCAAACCAGTAGTGGTAGGAGCATCTTTTATGTGATGGAGCTTGTTCATTCAATAGCCAGAAACACAGAGCAGGTGCTTCAGAATGAAGGGTGCCAGTGATGAAATGGTATTCCTACAATGATTTTCTTATTAATCATCAAGATTGCCTAAGATCATCTCTGTTCTGTTAGGAAACAATTATTTTATAAGGTTGAGTTAGCTGCCATTGAATTTCCTTGGTGGCAAACTATTTGCTAGGAGTTAATGCCATAACAAACAGGCTGAGCCACTTGAGGCTCAAACCACAAATAGGAAATACAGGTCAGTGTGCTCAAAGCATTTTCCAGGAGCAGGGGAACCAGAGATCCATGTCATCTTGTGAATCAGTTGATCAAAACAGGAAGTGCCAGTGGTTCCACTCTGGGGCTGCTCTGTTCTGCAGTGTCCTCCTAACAGTACTTCCCTTACTCCTGTTGCCCCTGGCTTATCCCAGCTTGTTCCAGTAGTCTCATAATCTTGATCTCAGACCACACAAAACAAGAACCTTCCTATTGCTAGGTCAAGACTATCAGGCTCAGCAAGGTCAGATTAAGCTGCTGAGAATCCCTTCATCTTTATGTTGGCTCTGTTTGGCTCAGGAGCTCCTCTTGACAGTGTTAAGGGCAACAGATTTCAAAGAAGTCTAGACAAGTTCCTCTGTAGTAAGAGGAAGCTAAATTATATATTTTATTTCTGTGTCTGAGGATGGGAATTTTATGGGGTAGGATAGAGAACAATTTAAGATGTTACAGTGAGGAAAGCATACAAGGAATGTATTTGCAGTGCAGTCTGAAGATGTTTGTATTGATGGGAATGTCTTTTGCAACCAGATTATTGTAACATGGATATGTAATTAGAAACATACCAGATTGCCTTTTTTTTCTATTTAGCGTTTAGATTAGGAATGGTAAAATGTGGCTTTCAACTGAACATCAATACAGGGATTAATTTTGCTTTCAAGAATTGTTTTCTTTCCTTTTTTTCCCCTTGAGCCTTATTTCTTTCTGGTGGTACTATTTTGAAGCAGTCCTAAGTATTTAGTTATGGAGTAGGTTCCTCTAAACTAGGTTGAAAAGTCAACAATGTCCTTCTCCAGAGGTTCCAAGAAGTTTCATGAAATGTTAGATGAAGTGTTTCTAAAATGTTGCAGTTGATACAGAATTTAATTAAAATAAATGTAGGGGTCAATTTAAAATGTATTTTAAAATACTAAATATTAAAATAATAAGCAGCTACTTGTTAGCTTACCAAAATCTAAGACCGATTTAGATAAGGGTCTTTTTATAATATCCTTAATGTTTATAAAGACACTGTGATAGAAACATTCTAATTTTCTTATTTCTAAACCAGGTATATGTACCATCCTTTAAACAAATCACTTGTGTGCCATAGTCAAGTCTATGTAAAGGAAGACTATTTTTATCATGTCCTTAAAATATGTATGTTTTGAGTTTACAGTACAGGAATTTCAGGGTATCTTGAGTAAAAATCTGAATCTATTTAAAGTAATGGTAGAGGAGTCAGTAATCACATCTGTTAGGAGAATTTCTCGGTGTAGATGTGCAGAGGGGTTCCCAAAAGGCTACACTTCACCGTGCTTCAAACACATTTTGTTGTTCTAAGATCTGAAATTCCTGTTCTCGTTCAAACATGCTCATTCAAGTTGCTGGTGTTTGAAAAACAATTATTTGTTTCAGTTGGCAGGTAAAGGATATGAAAGTTTTTTACAGAAACAGTTGAGTCCTAGGCTTTCAGTGGGATGAAAGTGAAGTGATAAGGGGTCTGCCTGTGCAGAGGAGAGTCCCTGAATTCTTTGAGAAGGCAGTGTATGAGAAGAGGGATATTTATGCAGGTGTCTTGAAGTTCCATACCCTTTGAGTTGTTTTGGAATTTGCAAACCTACACTTGCAATCTCCTTGGTTTCCCCTCCCCTCAGTAAACTTCATGTTTGGTGATAGCACCAATCTCTGAATTAATAAGACTGTTTTCATGGGGAAGAGGAAAAAAAGTTTGTTTTATTGGTCTTTAAAATTTGCACAGGCACCCACCAAAGCCACTCTATCGCTCTCCTCTCCATGGGTTGAGATAAAGGCCAGGAGAGATCACTCACTGATTACCATCACAGGCCAAACAGACTCAATTTGGGGATATTGATTGAATATCTTACTAACAAAAGCAGAGCCAGGCAAGAAGTAGAAATCTTAAAAACCCCTTCTTCCGACATCTCCCTCCTTCCTGGACCCTACCTCCTCTCTCCAGCAGTGAAGGAGAATGGAGAATGGGGCTTGTGGTCAGTTCATCACAGGTTCCTGCTGCTGCTGCTTAGGGAGGAGAGTTCCTTCCCTGCTCCACAGACTGCTACAGTGTGGGTCACTCTTCCCTTGGGCACAGTACTTCAGGCTCAGCCTGCTCTGATTAAAGGCCCCCATGGGGTCACAAGTCCTACCAGAAAACCTGCAGTGTGCAGGTCCCTGCCAGGACCCTCTCCAGCACAGGTTTCCCATGGGTTCACAGGCATCCTCTCGTGCTCTGGTGTGGGCTCCTCCACAGGCTGCAGGTGGGTCTCTGTGTGCCTGTGGTCCTCTGAGGGCTGCAGGGCACAGCTGCCTCACCATGGCCATACCATGAGCTACAGGGGAATCTTCTCTGGTACCTGGAGCACCTCCTGCCCCTCCTCCTGCACTGACCTTGGTGTCTGCTGGATTGTTTCCCTCACATATTCTCACTCCTCTTTTCCCTGATCAGAGGAGCATCTGTGCAATAACTTTTTTCATTCTTGAATATGTTATCTTAGAGGCATTATTATCATTCCTGATGGGCTTGGCCTTGGTCAGCAGTGGGTCCATCCTGGAGCCAGCTGGCATTGGCTGGACAAGCTTTTGGCAGCTTCTCACAGAAGCCACTCCTTTAGCCTCCCACTACCAAAACTTGGTCACACAGACCCAGTAAATTACTGCAGTCTTTCATCTGCTGGTTCGGTTTCAGTACAGTTCTTAACTCAAATGTGTGAAAAATCTCAAAAGAATAAAGGGAAATACTTAGGATGTGGTAGAGGATTACAAGATATTATATAGTGCTTGATAAAGAAGGGTCAGTAATGATGGCATTTTTGTCTCTTTCTCTCTGCCAAAAATAATTCTCTATTCAACTAGCAACAAAAATTGCTTCCCGTTATGAAATCTGTGGTTTTCCTGTAACCTCAATTTTTCCTTCACAGATTTAATTTGAATCAACCTTAATTCTGTCCTCTTAGAGGTGATTCATGTAAGCTAAAGAATCCTGAAAGAAAGAAGGTTTTGATAGTGAAGAAGTGGAAGGAATAAATCACCCTAGATGGAATAACAGCCTTGACAGAAGTAATAAAAGAAAAGGCAGAATGAGGCAGTTTTAAGAATGTAATCTTGAATGACTGGGGAATAATTGAATAGCCAAAGTTAATGCAGAGATGATTTAGGAAGAACATGGTATTACTTTTAGGATTTTTAGCTTAAGGAACTTTTGAGACATCGGAAGAGATACCTTCAAGTTTAAGGATGATAGGAGAGTGGGAGAAATATATGCAGTGTAAAATAGTGTCTAAGTCATCCCTGTAATACTGAGTATGGGCAGTTTATGTTGTACACCATGATGGTCAAAGAGAAAAGTAGGAAACCAAGTGAAATTCATAGAAGGAATATATAATATAATCTCTGTACCTTTTTAGTTTTTTTAGGTCTTAGTCCAGTTGCTTTCTTACAATATGGAGAGAAAAGCAAAGATTGAATGAAAAAAAATTACAGATTTTATTAGTTGAATGTGAACTTAATCTAAAACCAAACCAAGCTTCTACCCTGTATGTTGATGTCCTGCTGTCCTGGCTTCTGCTCAGTGCAACAGTTTTTGAAAAATGCTTCGTAGTATGTTTAAAATAACTTTTTGCACTGAGAAAAGAACTGGTGTAATTGGTTGATTACAGATGGGAGATTTTTAATCTTATTAATCTCATGACCAGAAAGCTCTTGTTTGCTTTTGAATTTTGTGTGGAAAAAAAAAAATTAACAGTATTGCTTTAGCACTTCAGTGCAGGAAAATAGAGGATTATAACTGTTGAAATAAACTTTACCTTTGAACTCTGTTTTTTGTCTACCTATTGAAAGATTACTGTGTTTGGTTTGGAAATGTCTTTGAAGCTATATTTGATGGAAGTACATTGTTCAAACTTAAGAGGAATATTTGTGTGCATGTGCGTGCCCTGTTGTTTCTGTAGTTATTTAACCAAGCGGATCTACAGTGCACTTAGAGTTTAACTTAAGTTTCCATTAAAATCTGTTTTTATCTTAGCAAGACTTGCAGAGCCCTAACAGGGTAAGATAGCACTCAAACACATACATGTAGAGTCCTGGAAATTTTTCCCAGAGAAACAATACTTTCTTACATAAGTCACATTGAAATTAAATGTTGCAGATGAAAATAGATGGTAAATGCAGCATATAAATAATTTTACATTATTTGTCCTGTGTAAGTACTTCCTTAATATAGCAATCTAATTTAGTATATCCACTATCTGTGAGGTAACTCTCTAGGTGAGCACATCACACTTTACACATAAGTATTTATCACTCTGATGCTGAGAATATCTGAACACCTTGCAGGTTCTATGTAAGATAATGAATGTTTCTACTTTAGGCTATTCTAAACTTGCCACTGATAATACTTGCTCAATTCATTTGCCCTTGCTGTGAAGGTGGTAACCTACTTGTGTTCTGTGCCTGGAGTTTGCAATCTCATAAAAATATCCCCCACGTAAGTTTCTGGGGTGAAGTGAAAACTCACAGATGACAAAAGCTAGTCAACTGTTCATTAAGATTCAAAAGAATAAGGAAGGCTGCAATTTAAAGTTATAAGGGTAATATAACTAACACAAATAACAAACTTAATATGTAAACGTAATTTGCAAATTACATTTATCTAAAATTTTGTTTCTGTAGTAAGAACACTTAAAAAAATAACTTCGCTCTGCCACAGCAGTTGTTTAGAGGAGCATAAAGGAGCAGCACCTACAATTTCATTTATTTGTCCCATCCAGCTATTAAAATGTCTCTTTGGAAGTCTGATGGAGACCACTCTTTTGAGGATATCTGTGTGTTATTTACAGTGATTTGTGGGAACAGCTAGACAGGGAGTTTCTCCTCTCAGCAGAGTACAGTGCCTCCCTGGCATGGCAAGCAGGTGAGGAAAATGAGGATTAAGGCTTACCTTGCCAAGCAGCGTTTTGTATTAGCAAATCTTCATGATGTTGAACTTGCCAGTCTTGTCTCTGCTGTTTGTATGTGTCGAGCAAATACCATCAAATAAAGTTCATCTCTCACCCATTGCAGTGGGGAGTGCTGAATTCGATGATTTAAAAATTGTTGCTTGCTTATGAAGTAATATTTACAAGTGAGTTTTTATCTTGTTCATGAAACAACATATGAAATCACTTGGACAGCTGCTACCTTCTGAGTAGCAGAACAAAAAAATATGTCCTTGTTGATAGTTTGAAGCGTTGTGAGGGCAAGCAGTTTGGTTCTTGTGAAATGCTCTTCTGTCAGCCTTTTTTAATACTAGATCACGTCACTTGCTCTAAAAGGGACACCATAGTCCCTTTGTCACATTCCAGAGGGAAAGGGTTTGCAGATGTGTAAGCAGGCAGATCCCCTGTGTAAAGGCATCACCGCTTACAGTTTGGAGGGCTTTGTTTGTATTTTTGGCTGAGGGTTGTCGTCATAAGTAATGTTTCCTGTCTGTTCTCAGTAATTTGAAACTCCATCTTCCAGGTGTACATTAAAAGGAAAGGAGATTTAAAGGTTCCTTTTTTTTACTCTTTCCTAAATTTATTTATTTTCAGCTCTGTATGGAAAGCATATCCATTAATAACTTTCATGTCCACAGTGTGAGTGTGAGGAGTGAGGACTCCCATGCATTATCAGGTTGACTCTTTTGACCTTGGTAATTACTAATCTATGCAATCGGGCCTTTCTGAGCCTTGTCAGCCTCGCTTGTTTAGCGTTTTATTTATTTTATTGGTTTCTACAGGTCCTGAATAGGAAAAGGGGATTTAAAGAGAAAACAAAAAAAAAAAAAAAGAAACCCAACCCTATGTTTATTCTTTAGGGTTGGAGGTCTTCTAGAGGGGAGCTGGCTTGCAGAGGGGGAAGACAGTATTCTTATGCTAATCCAGGCTCTGGATAAGGAGCAAAGCAGCCGTGCAAACAATGGAAGTGGAGCCAGAAAGTCTGCGCTGCAGTCTAGCACGCCTTGAAAAGCATGTCAGGCCGGGCGCCTTGGGCTGCCGGGAGGGGCCGCGGGGGGAGCGCCTCCCGCTCGCTCTATGGAGCTGGCGGCTGGCCAGCACACTTGGAAAAATCTTACTACCTAGAAAACAAGAGTTAAGGCTGGAAGAGGCGAGGGAATGACGGAGAGAAGTAGTTTATAGTCTTGGTTTTTCTTCATGTTAAATAAAGCTAACCCCCAAACTCCGTATTGAGTCGTCTCAGCTTTGTTGCCGCTGTTTTCTCCTTTGTACCAAAAATTGAAATTCAAGTGATGTATCTTTTAAATAGCAGCCACATTTTTGAGCGTTGTGCGTGAAGAAGTCGGCTTTAGCAGCGTGCCGCTGCTGGGAAATGAGCGCACACCTCCCTCCTGTGGGCGAAGCGCCGGGGCTGGGAAGCGCCGGGAGCCGGAGCTGCGGGCTGGGCTGAACATGGCAGGGACGGGCCCTGCTTCTGCCCCTCGCTCTTCTTCTGGGACACACCGACGGCACTGACACACAGAAAGGGCAGCGCTTTGTCCAGCGTGCTTTCTTATCGATTAAAGTCAGCGACCAAAAATACAGCCTGTTTTCCATAGGCATCGTGAATTTAAAAATGTGCTCTTCGAGCACCAAACAAAAACCCAGTTTCTGCAGAAACTGGAGTCTTCTCTGCAGTCACCAAGTCTTCTTGGTGACTTCCATAATTTGCATAATCGCCTTCACTTTGGAGACATAAAGAAGTTGTGAATTTCTTTTAGGTTGGGCAGATGTTATAGGTGTAGGAGAAGCAAGCCAAGATCATGGGAGCTAAGTAAAATAAATGCCTACCCTGTCGATTTTTGGATCTGGGTGGGGTTTTTTTACACAGATTAATGAATAACTGTCCTTAAATTATGAAAAAAATACTTTAAGGTTGTGAAAACATTCATTAGTCTTCATAGTGCTAAAAGGTATATTGCACATTAGAAACTTCTTGTGAAAGCATTTGTAATTTTGAAGGCACTGGTGCACTTATTTAGGGTCCTTTTTCCACTTCTAAAAATGTGAGCAAATGTGTATTCAGGATTGAGGCCCAGCTTTTTCCTTTCCTCAGTTCAGGTATATTATTTGTGTCAAATTATTGAATCTCACAAGCCTAAATGTGTGATAAGTCTTGTAGGCAGTATAGTATGACCATAATATTTTTAATAGTGACATGTAAAATTTCTAACAGTTTTGATGATTTTTTTTCCCCCTTGCTGCTTATGTTTGGTGAAAAAAAGTATGTTTCTTATGAATGAATCTAAAAGGTTTAAGTTATGATTGCCCATTTAGAGTTATTAAATTTAGAGATGGAATGCATTACATGTGGAGACTTTTCTTCTTGTTCACACTGGTATGACAGTAAGGAACTAGCAAAAATGATAAATAGTTTATAAAAACATATGAGAAGGATAGCTTCTGGGTAGAACAGCAGAAGTTGGTGTAATTGTAGAAGGAGCATGGGTGTCCATTTGCTAATTGTCTTAAGGGCAGAAACTCTAAGCCAGCTAATCACTTCCAAAGTGAAGGAGCTGAGAAAAGAGGGAAATGGGTCAAGGTGAATAAAAATTGTGTCGTGAAATTTTCTCTGAATGTGTTCAAATAAAAGAATGTGTCATGTTTGTAGCACATTAGGATATGTCTGAATACCTGATTGCAGTGGGAAAACAATTTTGCTGCGTGTCATTGCAGTTAATTTAATTGAAGAAACTTTGTAGCAGTTAGTTAATTGGATTCAGAGTAACAGTAAGATGGGTATTCAAGAGTCCAGTGAGTGGCGTCCCCAATTACCTAAATTTGCTGGGCATGGTAGAAAGCAGCTAGGCTTTAATTTCTTCACAGTTAACAACTTTGTTTATGAAACAGACAGATATATCATAATTTAGTACTTTGGCCTCTAAATTCTGCCGTGATGTACACATTTGATATTTGCCAGCAGTGGGAAATCTTTGTTTCAGGAGATACCTGTTTGACTGTCCAAGGTGGATTTTGGTGGCTTTTCCCACTGGTCAGAAATAAGAAGTCCTTTTCTAAGACTGTGAGCTCCCCTGCTGCAAAAAACCCTGTTGTTAGGGTCTTGGGTTTTTTGAATGAACAAATGTGTTGCAGCACATGCGTTCTAAACACATGGTTCTATATGTACTACAGAGAGAACTAAGATTTAATTTTTCAGTCTTTTAAGTATATAATAGACACAAATGTGATTCATTTAGCATTTCAGATTTCACTTCAGTTTCTAGAAGGAGAAGGGACTTGTATAATTTACACAGTCTCTTTGGCTTTTAAATTTATGCAGTCAGGAAGAGTTTTAAATAATTCTTACACAATCCACAGTTCAGGGGAATTATTTCTGTAAGCTTGAACAGATTAGTGCCTAAATAGGGCCTTACATGAAGTTGTTTTTTGTTGATGGCCATGTAGCCAGCTGGCTTGCAATAGCCAGCAGTCTTCTCCATCAGCTATAGGATTTATTGACAGATTTTGGGGGTGGCTTTACCTTGCTTGTTTAATTTAACATATTTGACAGCACTCAAGCATAGGTAGTTTGAGTGTTTCATTGTGACACTTTTCAACAATTTGTGTAAGCATGCCTTGCAATAGGATAATAAAAACACATTTAAAAAGTAGATTTGTACAAGTATTTGACAGAATTACACAGTACACAATCTGAAACTTTCTTCTTGTTATGGGCTTGGTTAAATTTGACTGTTTGACTTTGGATAAACTGAAGCTAACTATAGCTCTTTTTGTATTAAGAATAATGAAATGTAGTCCCAGATCTGTCTATTCTGTCCTGACACCTGTAGCTACATGAGATGGTGGCCTTTGTAAACTAAAGGCTAATTAAGGTTTTGGGCTCTATTTAGTCTGAAAATATTCCCTAGAACCTTCTAACCAGTGGTTAGGAATTGTCTTCTGATTTCTGATCTAAATGAATTTTAATGTCTAATCCATACCTAGTTGTTGAACCAGTAATTTTCTTAAGGTTGAATAGCTTTCATTGTATTTATTCCTGTTGTAATGTCAAAGTGTAGTTATTTACCCATCAGTTTTAACTGTCTCAATTGTATTATTTTCTTTTCTTTTTATCTCCAAATGTCTTTCTTTCCTTGAGATAGTATCGTTCTAGATGGATGTTGAATTTATCATATTGTCTCTGTGCTATTCATGCCTTACTGTTTTCCCTGGAAAATTTCCCTAGGAAATAATAGAGTTGTGTTTGTCTTGCTGCCAGCCACATCACATGGATGTGTCTGATGTTCTGTAATCAGTTGGTGTCCTGGGACATAGCTATCTCTTATGTGTGAGCTTCTAGTCTGTGTGAAGCAGAAATCCCCCAGAGTTACCAATATGCATGACTTTTCCAATTTCATGCTCTTGTGCTTCATTCCATTTGTTACTTCAGTTCTTCACATCGTCCAAATCTTCCTGCATAAAAATAACACTCAGCTGAACTGACAATTTGTTTGTCAGCAATTTTTTAAAAGTTTCTGCTTTCTGTGCCTACTTCATTAATGAAAAGGCTTTCTGTGCCTACTTCATTAATGAAAAGGGGTGAGTATTCTTCAGTCAAGCTGAATCAAGACTCAAGGTCCTCAAATGCCATTTGAACTAGGCTACTAATCTCTGTTCTTGAAACTACTTGTCTGCCCTGTAGTGAATTCTTTACTGTTCTTATAATCCCTCTTTTCTTCATCCAAGTGAGTAATTTTCTTTGTGGCACCATATCAGGTTTTTTCATAATCTTCCAGGAAAGTTTTTGTTGTTGCACACTGATTTAGACTGACAGTTCAGCTTATCTCTGGCATTCTTGTTCATCTCCAAGTCCTGTTCAAAACGGTACCTGTGATTGAGGTAATATGCTTACAGTTACCTAAGTTGCTTCTTGCCCCAGTTACACATCAGAGAACCATTTAGTAAGTTTTAGTTTTGCTGTGTTTAAACACATTAAATGGTGTTACATGTACTGCTGCAAATGGTGTGAAGTATCTTGTCTGTTGAAGTGGATTGTATGTTCTAATTCTCGTGAAGTCTAAGATTGACGTTTTTTCATGTGTTTCCCTTATACAATACTATCTTTGCTGTTATAATCACCACTATCTTTATTGATGTTTGGAACAGCACAGCTCACTTGGTTTGGGGATCATGCTGTTAAAAATATTACATAGCCACATCTAAAGAACAGTTACCAGTGAACACCATGCTTCAGAGTTGGTTTGGGCTATATGAGAGATCTTGCACACTTCAGCTTCATGTATTTGGAGTCATTCAGAACATAGGGCTGGACTGCTGTGATAGTGCCGTGAACTCACTGCTGAGTTCCAGTTCAGAAAAAAAACCCGCAGTTTCAATAATAATAGTGTTTTCTTCTATGAACTGTTACTAGGAAGAATAATAAAATACAGTGCAGAAAAATCAGGTGTTACCATTGATGAATAAATTACTTTTTAGTGGATTATAGTTGAGCGCTTCTTTGTGGCTGTGGTAGGAAAGAGATTGAGAACTTCAAAATCAACTGATTGGCTTATGGGTTCAAATCTCTTCAGCATCATTCAGTTGGCAGAGTAGCATTCCAAGTGTTAATTGGTGCTTTAATATATTTGAAGGGGTTTATTTAGTTATGTCATTCTAAACTGTTACATCAGGCAGGTTTTGGAGAAATTCCAGCTGTTGCTCTTTCAGTTTTGTGCCTTAGCGAGGGCTGCTAGTCTTCCTCTTTAATAGGAGTCTGGAAAAGTATTTTTTTGTTTTAAAATGGGGAATTGGAATTTGTTCTCTTTGATTTTTATTACATGGTTTTATATACAATCATGTATTTTATATACATATATATATATTGAAAAGGGGAAGTATTATGGGAAGGGAGATTGCAGTACAAAATACCAGTGGAGAGCATTATTTTTTTAATAGTCTTGGACAGCATTTCTGGAAACTACCTTAGAATGTGTCACTGAACAAAAATCACCATGAAATTGGAGTGGGTTGCATTAAAATGGTTAATTTCTTCCATTTTTCTTTGGGTTTTTTTGGTAACATGCTGTGTGGTACAGTGGCAAACACATGTTCCTGTGCCAGTGTGCCCTCTGGTGAACTGGGGGGCAAGATCACCAAGTTTTAAACACTTCTACTCTTGCAATGTACAACAATGCAAATATACATTCCTTCTGAAACTGGACAAGACAGAAATTATTTTTTAAAAATACTTTGAACAGACTGTGACTAAGATTTATTTGGTTTTGCTTGATAGAATATTGTAAATAAAGCCTTTGTTGTTATTGCTGCATAAAGCTGTTGGCAGTTTTCAAGTTCCACGTGTTTTATTGAGGATTGGAAGTTCATTGCCACTGAAACAGAGAATAAAACATCAATACTCATGCACTTAACATTGCTGGCCTTACTTTTTACAGCTAGAAAGACGTTCCTTATTAATAGTCAGAATTGGTGGTGTGTCTTGTGCACAGGGAACACTGAAGATTGAATATTTTTGCTGTCACGTCGCTTTTCCCTCTGCCTGGCCAGCAAGTTCACTTTGAAGTTCCTGGTGCTCCGGACGTTCGCATGGTGCGCGATTCCGAGTCCATCCTAGGCAATAATCCTGGCCAGGGCCGCGGCTGCCGTGGTGCTGGGGATGCCTGGCTCCCTCTTTGTGGCTGCATTAGGGAGAAGTCAGAGACGTGTGAAAAGTAGGCCAGGGGTCGGGGCGGCGTGCCGCGCCCGCTGAAATTGGAAGTGACGGACACCTCCCGGCTCAGCCGCTAATTTGCCTCCATGTTAAATGGCTCCCAAGACTCATTAAAATGAAAAGTTCTTGGGTCTCGCCGACAGGCAGATTGAGTTATTGATGCTGGAAGCGGCCACCAACAGTAATTGCTGCCCATGCCCCAGCAAACGCCCCTTCTGGCATTCATGAGCAGCGCCAGGCTGACAGGGGTCAGGGGAGTCAACCCCACCAAAACAAGGCCGAGGAGAGGCAAAATCAGGGCTCTGTTCGTCTTTGTGCAGATTTGCTTTTGTCGCAAGGAACTATTCAGGTGTTCAAGCTGCTTTTTAGTCCTTTGAGGCCCAATTATGCTCCCCTTGTGCATCACCATTGAAAAGCTCTGTAAGTGGAACGTGACCACAGCTACTGCAGTCTGAAAAAGTGACTTCTTACTCAGTTTGGCTGTCTTAGCTGTATGTTCACCCACTGCACAAGAGTAGAATTATGTTTTATTTGTGGAGCAAATGGCATGTGCATATGGAAGTGTAATTTTTCAGGATGAATTAATGTGCACACAGCTTGGGAATCCAGGATGTCACAATTTTGAATTGCAATTAGTGTTGTCTTTTTATTTGTTTGTTTTAAAGATGCAGTACTCTTCTATGAGAAAAAAGTAACAAAATAAGTGTAATAGGTAACCAGACTAACTGTTAAATTTAGTACATATTTGGTTTTCATCCAGCAGAGAGGCTGGGTTTTTTTTTGCAATAAAGCTTCTCTGCAGTTTTCAACAAGTGGCCTAACATGGTGTTACTGTTTCCCCCCCAGTATTATGGGAAGACACCACTTGATTTTAATTTTAATGGAAAATAATTAAAATAAGCTTTCATTTCTGTAAAGAAAACCGTTTTCAAACAGATTTACATGTTGAATATGTTGAATACTACCTCTAACAGCAATATGCAAGTCTAAAATTGTACATCTGTGACCAGTGAGTTGACATATCTAATATTTTTATTAGGAATATGAAAACATCCCTGTGGGTTGTTACCAAAAGTTTATATTTCAGAAGAACCCTGCTATTCAGTAAGACAGTAAACGTAGCTAATGTTTTCAGATACTAATGTTAATAAACACATGAGGGTTTTTTGTTGAGTTCGTTGGTTATGCTCAGCATGATGACCATCTTGAGGGTGTTTTACTGTTTCACAAATATGTGAAGTTTTTAAACATTTTGTTTTATTGTATTTTCCAGGAAACAAAGGTGGAAAAGCTACAGAAGCATCTTTGCAGGCAAGCACTGAAGCCTGTATTAAGCTTCACTGAACAGACTGAGCTTAGCATTTGTCAAGCAGAAGGGCCGGTCTCCCTGCACAGGAAGGATTAAAAGTGAACAATGACTCGATTGAGAGTTCATGAGCAATTGCTTGGAGCCTATCTGCTTATCATTCTCCATGTTCAAGGTAAATATAAACTAGTTGAAATAGGCTTATCTTTCTGATTTGTAACAGACTTGTGTGTTTTCCAGTGGTTGAAGTAGGATTTTTTTTCATTTGGAGTTTCTTTTGCAGGCAAGTGACTTTACTGGCCTGATGTGCCATATGGATGCTTCCCTAAAAAGAAAGATATTCTAGTGGTCATTCATTGTAGTATAGATTAGGTCTATTTTAGCAAACATATAAATAAAAACAATGTCAAAAATGCCTAGTACACCATGGAGCAAGTTGGATGAGCAGAACAAGTCAAGGTTTGACTTCCTGAATTTCAGTTCCCTCGGTGTGGGAATATTTGATCCCTTTAACTTGACACACTGAAGAACTTGCAGTGTGCAGTTCCCCACCTTCTGATGCTCCCAGCAGCCTAGAGGTGGCATGGCATAACTAATCTAAATTAACTTCTTGTGCCTACTTGATGGGCCAGGGTGAGGCTGTGGATCATTCACAGATACCTTCATTTTCAGTTAGTGAAGATACTCATTTGTATGTCTGTTGTCTTTCCATACACAGATTGTGAAAAACTTCTGGAAATCCAGTTATCATTAGAACTTTAACTCCTCTGTCAAATTGGGTTGAATTGAAAAAAAACCATGCAGCAGTGCCCTGCATGTTCAGCAGGCATATACATCCCTGGTTGGGTCTCTGTGTAAGTGTGTTAGTTCTCCGAGCTGTGCATGCCTCGTGTGTTTAAGTACATAGAGCTTTCCAGATATTTTCAGAAAATAGAGAAAACTAATTTGGTACTGCCATTTAAATACTTGAATATAAAAGAGTTTGTATTGTCATTCCATACTTAGATCAATTACTGCTTAGTGCTTGATTTTGAGATACTATGTGAGATATTTACTTTCAAGAATAACAATTCAATGAACCCATTAAAATGGGGAGAGGAAGAAGCCTGGTAAGTACCCAAATGCTGATCTTTTTGTTCTGTTTCTGGTGTGAATCTGCAGTATTAGATTAAAGGATATAGCAGAGCTGTTTCTTCAAAGCCTGTGCTTGATACATCTGTTTGGACAGAAATAGCCTAGTTTGGGGTAGAAGAAATTTCCTTATCTTAGAAATTTTCCTGACTTTCAGATCAATACTTGAGGGAGTTCTGAAAGCCATGGAAAAGTTGAGCTTATTGAAATGTCGTTAGTTCTTTGCAAGTTGCCTAAGGGCTTTTCTTCAAACATAGGAAATATGCTTGGTTTCTAGGGGTGGTGAGGAAAAAACCAATCAAGTCTCTCTGCTTTTCCCTAGATTCATGGGGGAGGAAAGAATTAAGATCATAGTCATAAAGCATTTGAAATTTTTATAGGAAAGAGACAATCTAAAGTGAAAAGTTTAAACTGTTGAAAAAGTAGTTTCAACAAGGAAAATACATGCAAGATGTTAGAAAAATGCATCATAAAGCAATCAACAGAGGTGAAGAAGATTCATTAGGAAGAATTAAAGAGAATTTGTGTGTTTTACAGAAAGAGGAAGAAAAAGCAGAGAAAGTAGAAACCAGTGTGTGTACTTTCAGTGTCTGGCACCCAGGTTAATGGTTTGCTCTCTTGAGGTTTTTTGGAGGCTTCTTCAGAATGTTAGGAATTTCAGAGCTTACCAAGACCTGAGAGAATGATAAAAGCAAATGTGTCTGTATAGCTGCATGTGTATATACATACCAGATTCCTTACCAGCTAACTTGAAAAAGCAAGTGGCTGCATGTGTTGATTACTGTGAAAATATTCTTGCAGTAACAACAGAAACCAGAGGCAGTTCCATGACACTGTTGGTGAATAGCTGCAGTTTCTCAGGTTGGTACTATGCAGCAGGGGGACTCAGTGGTTACCCTTTGGGTTGTGTCTTTATAACTTTGGGACTTCTTCACTTACTTTGAGAAATAGTCAGAAATAAGCCTGAGTTGCAGATTTAATAGTGACCTCTTCAATTAAAACATTTTGTATTTCCTTTCTTGCTGTGGAAGGCCTTTGCAGTAGCTTTAAAGCTATGACTTGCTCTGCATCTTCATCCACGTCCCTTTTCTGATGTAAGGCAAGAGGTTGGGGCTTCAGCCGCACTTGTGACTGCACAAAACAAGTTTTGTCTCCCAGTAGTGCAGGGTTTTCATGCAGAGAACCAGTTTTACTTCCAAGTAGAGTACTTTGTTGTTATAATGCATTGATGAGCACATCTGATCAATATATGTAGCAGTAATAGAAGTGCTTAACATCTACTTAAACACGTTCTCATAAATTTAGTACTTCATTGCGGGCAGTTTACTTCTCATGTGGTTCATCAAACTTTTATGTATTCTTCAGGGACACCACAGAAGACCAGTATTTTAATCCTTGTAAATTAGTTGACTAAAAATGTATTAATACCACTTGATATGTATAAAGATATATTAAAAGTAAAATTTAAAAGTAATTAGTGTTAATATTAAATATTAACATGGACTTAAAGTTGCCACTGTTTGTTAGTGAACTAAAAAAAATAAAACTGTTGATTTTATTTCACTGCTCTAATTACTTTTGTTCAAATACTTGATATAGATAAGATATATATTAAGATACATTTTAAAACCTTTATGCACTTTCTCAATTTTGGGTGAAGTAGTTAACTGAATTTGAATGTGTAAACTAATCTGAAACAAAATTCTAAAAGCTACAGAAGGAACTTACAGCTGTCAGTAGCTGATTCATTACTTAAAAACACTAGTTCTGTTTATTGGTGGTTTCCCCAATTAATGGCTGCATCTGTCTTTAAAACATGGGCAGCGACCATGTTCTTATGAATTTGTCTGAATAAAGTTCCTCCAAAGGATTGTTAAAAGTTAATCTATTTCTTTATTAGAATATCACATTTAGTTTGAAGTAACTTTATTCTTTAAAAGCCCTCTAAATAAGAATGCAGTGTACTTTTTAAGAAAAACACACAAAATTTTCGGGTCTCTGGCTTTTATATTGAGTGCATAAGAACAGAGCAGTGTTGAGAAGTGACTTTTGGGGAAGGGAAGGGAAGTGGGAGCAGAGGCTGAGAATTGCAGGTTGGAAAGCAGAGGAGGCAGGGTCTGCCTGTCTGTGTTGAGCACTGGTGTAGCTCCTGGGAGAGCTGGAAGGACAGGAGAGAGGTTTTAAACCAGTAGTCTGGGAACATGCTGTGATTTTTAGGAACCAGTTCTGCTAGATGGAGCTACCTCTAACATGCCTGGTCTTTGGAGATCACAGCCTTGATATATAAAAAAGCACTATAGGGAGAATTATGGTTGCAATGCCAAACACAGAGTTTTTAGAAGCATTTAAGATACTTTGTTTGCACTCATACAGTTTTTCTGATTTTTAAAAGAACTATTTTGTCTTTCAAGAGAAAGTGCTAGTATTGTATTCAAGCTGTGTCAGTTGTACTGAGGTTTGATTCACATAACAGAACATGTTAAATCATTATGAAAGTTTGCAATAAGCAGAAGGGTGAAATCAGCTTAGTGGAGTGTAGGATTTCGCAGTATCTGCATCCTAAAGCAGAAAAAGTAATTTAGAACTACCACATAAAAATGTCCAGGTATGCCTTTTTCATAAGGAAGGCATATCTAACATAAAGAGTGCTGGTACAACTTTCATCTTTGATGTAAAGTGCCCAGTGTGCACTAGCACCAGCAGGGAGGCAGGTGAAGGGGCTCTTCTGACGAAGATTCTCCTTACTGAAACATTTCATTTCTTTGAGTTTACAAGCATGGGTCAGAGTAGCTACAAAGAAATGCCTCTCGTGCTGTATTTCTGCTAGGACCTTTAAAGGGTAATGTGGTCTGGAATAGAAATGTTTTTATGGGCACCACCTATATTATGGACTCAAAGCTGTCAAACAACTTGACTGCTGTAGGCCACATTGGACCTTCATTTGTGGAGAAAGGGAGGATACAGTTAAGTCAAAAATTTTAGGCACAGTTTGGCTTTTGTATTTGTCTTCTTTCACTTACTGCTGTCTCTGCATTTCATAGAGCTAGTTTTTTATGGGTCACACAAATCTTTTCTTAGATCAGAAGACTTAATGAAATTATATCTGTATCCTGGCATTGAGTTGCAAGCAGGTTAACTTGGGTTTTAGTGATTAGTAACACTGCAGTGTCACGCACAGGACATTTTTAAGATTTATCCATGTTAATATTCATACTTGAAGCATGCTTTCAAGTAGACTTAGATTTCTAACCTAGTGAGATTTTTAATATCCTGTGCTTCTTTGAAATACATTTTACGGTCTTAAGTTGTTTACGGTGACTGGAAGAAGTAGTGCTTTGAATAATTTATATTTTTGATCAAAGGCTGGATATGATATATTGTCAGGCATTGTTCTGTTTTAACGATTTTTTTAAATTATTAACTTTTTAAATTTTTGTTTATTTTATTAAAAGAAAGTTTCATTTTCAACAGAAAACCATTTAAGTGTTGTCCTGTCTGTAACAGTGGTTCATACTTATAGAAATCTGCAATGCATGCAGTGTATGATGGGGCAGAGCAAAAGACAAAATCAGAACTTGAAGTCCCATCAGCTTTTTTCTCATCAGTGTCTTACACTACAGTGAAGTTAGGAGAATGTTCCACCCTTACTCTGATATTTCACTGAAAGTTGTAACTTCGTAATGCAGTAAAATACGCATTACAGAGCAGTTTGTATGTTTAGAAGTCTGACACTGTCGTTCTCAAGGCTGGATAAACAGGCTAGAAATTATCCAGGATCTTGAACAAGCCCTCCAGTGTGTGACAGCTCATTTGTTGCTCATGTATATTATTTTGCCCCACCAGCTCTGTACAGTTTGCAGGTGCAGGACAGGGAATAGTGGAAAGGAAGCTTTGCTGTGCCTGAAGTCTCTGGGTGCTCCGTTTCAGTGCGCAATACACTGCACTTACACATGTGAAGGTTAGGTGAGATTTGTGGATATATGTTTCTTAGCTGTACTGCAGAGTGACAGCTGCAAGTGTCATGGAAAAGAAGAGATTAATTACATCACCAAGCAGTATAATGTCACAAGATCCCTAAAAAATGATCCCCCCTTTCCCTGTCCTGTTCCCAGAGGGAAGATGCAGCATTGTGAATGTCTGGGAGCTGGAGCTCTGAGGGTAGGGACATAAACCTTGGAGCAAGATGTTCTTTAGGCCTATGCTTAGTTCTCTCTTGTTCATTTACTCAGTATTTATTAACCAGGAAAAGCAGCAATGAAACATCCTGTGAGTTCAGGGCCTTCATTTGCCCTCTTAACATCTAAGGTGGATGGAAGCCAAGTCTTTGCACACTTGACTCCCATCCCCATACCTAGCAGCTTTAAGATGGACACGAATCTGTGAAGTGCTGAGGATGAATTGCAGTACTGCAGTAAAGGATGCACTTATGTATCCTAGGTGGAGGCAATTAAAAATTGTTTCCTGAAGTAATCCCGAACTTCCTCAAAATTTTCCTCTTCTCTTCCCTGGGTACTCAAACTCCTGTCTAAGAAGAGTTCTGCTTACAGTCTTAGGAAGTAAAAATGCAAGACTGAAGTGTTTTTTTTTCCCTCATTCTTTGTGCAGTTCAGGTGTTACCTGTAAGATGAAAGCAGGCTACTATGGAGTTTTACACTACAAAAATAATGAAATTGTAGTCTGTTCTTGCTTTGAATAAAAATCTTTGCCTGTAGAAACTGAACAAAAAACAAAGATGCTGTGTTTTTGAGAATACAGTTAGCTGGTTTGGATTTTACATGGTACTTGTTGTTCATAAATCCCATAATGCAGTCTATCTTAATAAATTAAGAGGGAAAATGTATTTCATGTCACTTTTAGTATAAAGGTTGGAATACCTGTAGTCATGCTTCAGTGTTAGTTTACAGAGAATTATACTGCTTTAAAAGATGCCAGACATGCACAAAAATGTTCTTTCTGTTCTGAGCTAGGAGAAGCCATGCTTTAAGGGCTCCTTGGATTTCTCCCCTAATAAACTGAAAAAACATTGCATTCAGTGATCAGGGTAGGAAAATGGATGAGTGACTGTAAGACAATGATCATAAAGTACCATAAAGACTTTTAACATGAGGAATGTCCCTGAAGATAAGAGGGATTTATAACATCAATTGGTAAAGATACTGTAGTCATTCAACAAAATTAGAAAGACAATATTTGTACGTATGCAGTGGCTTTTGCTTTAAATATTAAGTAGAATTACCTGTCTTCTGAGCAGGTAAGGATCTCTTAAATGTGAATACAGAATGTTGTGTAATGTCTCTAGCAAAGTAATAAAATTACCTTTCAGTTTATGCTGGAAGAAATATGTAGAAAGAGAGGTGAGTGGATAAAAGAGCTGTTTCAATTGTGCAGAATTCCTCTTGGTTAAATCAGAAATGCCTGTTAATGTTATTCTAGCATTGGATCTTGTTTCTTGTGAACAGTCTGTACAGATCAGGATTATTTAACTTGGGCACTACTGAAATACTCTTTGAAGACCACATACTAAATAAAGCACTGCTCTGTGATTTCAGTCTAAATGGTGTATTTCTCAGGATATTCTCTCAGCTGTATCCAGGAGAAGCACTGTTGCATTACTTTGCTGCATTGGACAGTGCACCAGGTGTGCTGTATTAAGCACATGAGGAAATCTGCAAATCTGCTATTTTCAGTACAGTAGGATCAAATTTCACAGATATTTAATTGGCACTTGTCTGAATGACATTGTGGATGTTATAGTAGAGTGATGCAGAAGGCTGTATCTGCAAGAAGTTTTAATCAAGTTTTTCTGGACATGTTTCACGCAAGGTACAACAGGACAGGAATATTCTCATCACTCTACAGCTCATGTTTGCTAGGTTTGACAGGAAGCCCAAGAATCTGTTCAAAGACACTCTGAGTTTCCTGGTCAGGTTTCTTTTCCTTAGAAAAAGTGAAATTTTTATAATGACCTCAGTTTTTTTACTAATAACTAAATTTGTAAAAGCTTCTGCTGGTCCTGACTGGCTGCTGGCTTATCTTACAAACACTGAACCTCACACAGAGCCTTGCTGTAATCTGTCTCAGTGCAAGTGGTAGTTTTTTCACAGCTCTTTTATCAGTATTTGGTTCATACCTTGAGGATTTAGAGCCAAGAAGGTGAACAGAAACAGTTTTCCTGTAGGTAAAATTGTGTGTGATAAAGCTGAAGGAGATGAGTAAAGATGTTCTCATCTCATACAGTAATCACATAGCATATTCCAAATGAGGCAGATAATGTTCAGCATTTTTGTTCTGGATGTTCTTCACTAAGAAGAAAACAGATGGATGTTATTTTCTGAATGCCTACATTCACAAAAGCACTTTAATAATATGAACAAGAATAAATTATGTTTAACTCTGCTACTGTTGAGAAACTGAGGGCTGCTTGGAGCATGATGTAGCCCTGTTTCTATTCTCTGAAAGCTCGTTTGGATGGCTGTTCGTGCCATTTACTGAAATTTAATTTGCAAAGAAGATTTACTTTAGCTGTGTTTTGAAGTACTAATGCATACAGAGATCAAAAAAACCAAGAGATTTGGAGTTATTACTGCTCTTCCATGAGACTGTGAATCTATAAAAAATTACTTCAGAAAATTAGAAAATTGCATATTAAGTATGTTCAGTCATGCATAAAATTATTCTTTTTGTGGTTATCAAGCCGTCAGCATTTTGGTTTTCTAAACACATGAATGAGAGAAGCTTTCTTCAGAAAATTCTAACCAGTTACACCACTGCTTTCCTGCCCTACCTCAAAAAGAGAAAATATCTTTCTGTTTATATTGATTATGGTTGGAAGATCTGCTGTTAAGGTACAAAATATGTCAGCTAGATATTTCTAGAATAAAATTATTAACTCAGATTTCTACCATAATCTTGGGAGAGGTGATTGCCTTGTATACTTCAATTATAAATGTAATTATTGTTGTCATGTTTTGCCTGTAAAACTCTGGAACGGTTGTCAAAGAGATACAAACTTTTTTGTGTTGATTTTTTTTGTGTCCAGGTCAAAAGCCAGACAGCATGCTTCATGGTACAGGAATGAAGACAAATTCTGACCAAAAGAAACAGGCAAATGGAGTAACACTTGCTCCAGAGGACACCTTACCTTTTCTTAAATGCTACTGCTCAGGACATTGTCCAGATGATGCCGTTAACAACACATGCATGTAAGTGTTGCATTCAGGATAGAGAGGCTCTTGGAAGGATCATTTTGAGATTTGAGAGAGCAAACTACCTCTGGAGGCTGACCAGGGTTCTCTCAGGTGATCTGACCATAACTCATTATGTTCTGTGACTGCTAAAAGCCATGATCATCTCTGTTTTCACCACACCTCAGAACAATTTGCAACTGGTCATTTTAAGCCCAGCAACTGCTTTGAAAGGCAGAGGTTTTAAGTAACCCTGTGGTATTTTATAGCTGGGTGAGTATTAAGTGACCCAAATCTAAGCCTTCTGACATGACCACCTGTTTGCTTATTTCTTCACCTAGTAGTCAAAAAGGTAGTGTAAACAACATAGCCATTTACTGAGAATTCATCTTGTTACATGCTCAGTAGTTACAGACTATGCAGGAAAGGCAGGGGAAAATAAAGAAAAGCCTGTGGACATGTAGAGACAGGAGGGAAGTTTGATAGGTATAAGAATCCTAACAGACCCCTGCACAGGTTATGTGCTTGCTTAAGGTGGGCTTTTTTCATGTCCTGAAATGTCCTTGTTTTTCTTCTTTTTCTCTCCATTTGCAATTCCATGTTCAAGGCCCTTCTGTTTTCTTCCTTTAGAATTAATATACACAGTTGAAAACATATTACTTGTTCCTGTACTTTGAGTCTTCACTTTAACATAGGTTCCAGTCTCTGTAAGGTGTCACTTGGCAGTTTTTGTGGAACCCAAGGAGGTAGAACAAACACCGCTGTCTTTTTAAATGTAAACACAGGCAGTAACTTACAAACAGTTTTGAACTGAGAAAATGTTCCAGTATTTTGTCTTTCAAACCTCTTGGTGTTTATTTACAGGTTTTTATTGCCCTCTAGTGTGTGCAGTCTGTATAGACCTCACTAATATTTGTCTGACCTGGCAACTGATAGACCATTATGCTGATAATAAAGACACAGTGTCTGCATGCAGGGTACCTTATGGCATTATGCTTTACACATCTCCATTTCTTTGAATTAATGTAAATAGATTTTTGGCAAACAAAATTATTTCTAGATTTGTTTCTTTAGTATCTGTATTGAGGCAATGAATGAATATTTGTGAGAAAGCATCCCTGTGTTGTTCTATTTAAGAATACTCTGAGGGTCTTTTATTCCCAAACTGGATGGTAACCACTGTATGGAAGAATTTTTCTAGAAGTTTTCATTCTGGAATTCTTGATGGATTCATGGACAGCTAATGCTGAATATTAAATGACAAACATGCTGGTAAAGCACATATGATATGTTTCTTGCAGAACTAATGGGCATTGCTTTGCTATCATTGAGGAGGATGAACATGGAGAACCCACTCTTGCTTCTGGCTGCATGAAGTATGAAGGTTCAGACTTCCAGTGCAAGGTGAAAAAATGAGATTTATACCAGTGCCTGACTTTATATAATTTTTATTCCCTTCCCTTTTTTAATATGGCATTCTGAAGATTTTTCTAAAGCAAATACCGCTGCTATGATGAATATAAGACAAAAACTTCTAAAGGGATTGAGTTTTTTTGTCCTAAGAGCAGTATTTATTTAACATAGGTTAAGTGGTTTTTACTAAGCTTAAGACTCTACCCCTGTATGAAATAGCAACTTAAGTAGAAACCATCTATTTCTGTGCAACAAGTTAAAAATGTTCCATGAAATATAAAAAAAATCCAAGATCAAATGTAGGCACTCAGAGATTAGATGATGTCTGTCTGCCACTGCAGAGTGATCTCATACATTAAATAGTGTGGTTGAAGTGCCTTTTAAATAAAACAGCTTACATGTTTGTTTATGCTATGTTGTAGCTGTAGCATCTCCTGTCCTCGTTTCAGCTTCAAAATCTAAATGTTCATGGAATTCTCCTTTGACAGGACTCGCCTAAAGCACAGCTACGTCGGACGATTGAGTGCTGCCGCACTGATTTCTGCAATCAGGATTTGCAACCAACGTTGCCACCTCTTGATAGTACAGGTAAACACCTCCTGTGTGTTCACAATGCTGTGTAGGTTCTGTACTTCCTGATCAACAGTAGAAATAAGGAGAAAAAGTAATTACAGTAATGCATAGATCTGGATTTTTCCTTACTAAATAAGCTTTATATGAAGATATGTACTACTGTTAATTTTCTATTTTCAGTCTTCCTTTTTTGCCACTTTTGAGTTAATCTTTTCCTTGATCAATCACTCATGGCATTTTTCTTCTTCTTCTTCTTTTTAGTGCATTCATATCTTGACTGCATGTGATCATCTGATCTGTTTTTATTCTGTTTCTACAGTCTGATCTCTTTTTAAAATGTTTTTCTTAATCTCTGCTGTGCTTTTACCATTATGAATGCCATCATAAAAAAAATCCTATTCTGATCTTGTTAACACCTCTTTATTGCAAATTCATTCTCTCCTTTCTGTTGTTCCTAGCAAAAATAGTTTGTTTTCATGTGCTTACTCATTCATTGCTAGGCAAGTTGTACTGGTCTAACTGTTGCTTTTTATCTTCTGAGAATCTTACTGCTCTAAATCCTTAATTTCTATTTGTAACAAACTAGAAAGAGTCAACCAAAACACAAAACTCCAAAATCTCAAACTGAATCTTTTCTCTTTTTTTTTTTGTCATCCAAATGAATTTATCTTTGCGTTTGTGGTATAAATACTTACTTTGATACACAGTATATGAAACCATACTTAAATAAACTGTTTACAATATATGTTTAATTAATAGACTTTGGAAACTCTCTTTTTTTTCCTTTCTATTTTTTCATTTTTTCCTTTTTTTGTCAAATAGATGGACTTTTTGATGGCAGCATTCGTTGGATGGCAGTGTTGATTACTATGGCAGTCTGCATAATTGTCATGGTCATCTTACTTAGCTGCTTTTGTTACAAGTAAGAAAGCACTTTCTTTATTGGCAATATTTTTAATTTTGCAAATCAGTGTAAACAGAACCGTTATTTTGCAAATGTACTCAGTTAATCACATGTAGATAGGAAACAATTGTAACCTAATTTCACATTTCTGTGGGTAGCAGTTTCCATCACTAGGTAAAATGAAATGTTCATAGCAGAGAACTTTTGTGAATTTGATCTTTCCTCTGGCTACAAAGTATTTACAGTTTCACAAGCTACACATAACTTTGAGGCTATAAAAGTTGGTAAACAGGAATATTTTCATGCTTTTTATGCTTTTGAGTCTTCAGTCACTTTTAATAGTTAAATTTCATCTGCTTCTGAGATTCTCTGCTGAGTTTCAATACTAAGTAATTGTCCAGCTGAGCTATAGCAGTTCATTCAGGTGCTTCTGTCAGCCCAGCCCTGTGCTGGAGGTGATCACTGTTCTAGCAGTTTGTGAGCCTTGTGTCAGCCTCAACTGCTGTGGTTCCAGGTTCTGTCTGTTCATTTAACCCAAAAATCAGCAGTGTTGTGCTGGTAACTCTGGCTGAGAGCTGAGTATTAAAATGCTGGGCTTCCACCTGACTGATAATCAGCTGACACACCTGTACATGCATTATAGCAGCTTCTTAACATTAAAAAGCTATGTAAGTTACATTTCAGGAAAAGAAAAAAATACAGTAAAATCTGCTTCTCGTTTTTTTCTTTTGAGAAAATGTGTATATTTAAATAGCTCATTTCCTAGATCAATTTGTTACATATTTTAAGTGTTTTGGAGTTCAGCTTGACTTCTGTTACTTTTGCAGGCATTACTGTAAGTCGATGGCAAAGAGGCACTGTTATAATCGTGACCTGGAACAAGATGAAGCATTTATTCCAGCTGGGGAGTCATTAAAAGATCTTATTGACCAGTCACAGAGCTCTGGGAGTGGATCAGGACTACCACTGTTGGTACGTCATAAACTTAAGGGTTTTTTTTTCACTGAATTTTTCTCCATCACATACAAAGTTTGGTTTGGATCTACTACCTAGAACAAAGCAGTTTGTTTATACAAAATGCTAATTTTTTTATATGCCATTATGATGGAAGGTGAAGTACAAACTGAATGTGTTTAAAGCCCATCTTCATATAATTAATTAAAATGAAGTGTGAAATTAGATGTTACAGATTCTTGTTGGTGTCATCAGAATTCAAAGAAAACTTAGAATGTACAGCCATTAAGATAAAAGTATAAGAAATGGCTAATGTAAGTATCAAATTGAGTGAACTCAGATTTTACTTTACTTTCTTAGTATCCACTGACCATTAAAATAGAAAAGCCAGAGAGGGACTTCTTCCAAGGGCACGTAGAGATAGGACAAGGGGAAATGGCTTTAAACTGAGAGTAGGTTTAGATGGGATATTCGGAAGAAATTCTTCACTGAGGATGTTGAGGCACTGGAACAGGTTGCCACAGAAGCTGTGGATGCTCCATCCCTGGCAGTGTTCAAGTCCAGTCTGGATGGGTCTTTGAGCCACCTGTTCTAGTGGAAGGTATCCCCACCCATTACAGAGGGGCTGGAAATAGATGATTTTTAAGGTTCTTTCAAACTCAAACCATTTTGTGATAATTATTAATAATTTTGTTCATTCACCATCCTATATAATACTTGCATAAAAATTAGCCAGTGAGACAGATGATGCAAGGGAATGCAAAATGCAAGGGAACATACCCTTCAGTTAGAAATTGAGTTGACTTAAATATTTTTGGGTTTTTTAATACCTTGGAGGCAGCAATACTGAGTCCAAAATTGGAATGTAAAAAATTTCATGGAACAAATTTTACAATGGTATCAAACTTCAGAGTAATCCAAGCTTGACAAGCAGCCTGGCCAGGTACTTTTGGTTAACTGCTATGTTTCCCTCCTCCATCTTATATCGTCTTCTTTCTTATTTTTCAATTTTTTTTTGTCTTTCTTAGGTTCAGCGCACTATTGCCAAACAAATTCAGATGGTGAGGCAAGTTGGAAAAGGACGATATGGTGAAGTGTGGATGGGCAAATGGCGGGGTGAAAAAGTGGCAGTCAAGGTGTTTTTCACCACAGAAGAAGCCAGCTGGTTCCGAGAAACAGAGATTTACCAAACTGTTCTCATGCGACATGAAAACATCCTGGGTAAGGCAGCAGAACATTGCTCTGCTGCTGGAGGGTGGGGTGAGGGTGGAGGAGGAGCAGCTCTTACTACTGGGTGGCTTGAGGGGTGTAAGGCAGCTTCTGTGGAATCACCAGATGGGTTATTCCCTTAATGTGTGCTAATAAAATGTTAGTGAAAGGGTAGACTCTTACTGCTTCTGGTTGGAAATGTGTCTGCAATCTCTTTGCTGGAAGTCTGGACTGGTAACCTCACATACAGTTACCATCAGAGCTTCTGCATGGTTAGTTTTCATAAGGGGAACACAAATCTCTGCTGCAGTACAAGAAAATACAGCTTTAGGAATTATCGCTAAATCTACTACACAAAAATTTTATGTACAAATAAATAGTAACTTGGTTTATACATTTCATAGGTTTCATAGCAGCAGATATTAAAGGCACTGGCTCCTGGACACAGCTTTACTTGATCACGGATTACCATGAAAATGGATCATTGTATGATTTTCTGAAGTGCACTACGCTGGACAACAGGGCTCTGCTCAAACTGGCCTATTCTGCTGCGTGTGGCCTGTGCCACCTGCACACAGAAATCTATGGGACACAAGGCAAGCCTGCAATTGCACACAGGGACCTGAAGAGTAAAAACATCTTGATAAAGAAAAATGGAACCTGCTGCATTGCAGACTTGGGTCTGGCAGTCAAGTTTAACAGGTAACAGTTCTTCTGTCATGGGAAAACTTCCATATAATTTTTTTATTTAATGCACCAGATACCCAGTTTAAAAAGGCAGATGGAATAATTTGGTTGTGTGCTTTTAGGATTTTTTTCCCAGTTTTGAGAGTAAAATGTTGTTCTTGAATGCTGGTAGACATGATGAAAATGCTCTCCTTATGGAAAATAAAAGTTTTGTAGAGGAAATGGAGACTGACTTTTTTATTCAAAACCAGCCTTTCATAGTAATTGCAGTCATGGAAATTCTTTCATAGAAGATTTGAACAGCATATAGGCAGTTGAAACTTAATTGAAGATGTGATACTTTAATAGTATTATTAAATACTTTTTTTAGTTTTAGTTCAATGGAGACAGAGAATTGTCTTTTTAGTGATTGGGCCATACACGATTTCATACCTTGTAACAGTCCACAATCCAGTAACTTGCTAATGTTTTCATATAGTGACACAAATGAAGTTGATGTTCCCTTGAACACCAGAGTGGGAACAAAACGTTACATGGCTCCAGAAGTCCTGGATGAAAGCCTGAATAAAAACCATTTCCAGCCGTACATCATGGCTGACATCTACAGTTTTGGCCTGATCATCTGGGAAATGGCTCGGCGCTGTGTCACAGGAGGTAAACTTCTAAATATTCTGTATAAAATCTACCAGGCCCTTACCTCACTCTAGCAATGCTTCACCAGGAAATAATATAATTAGCTTGCTGTGTCATTAGGCTTGTATTCTTTAAAAGTAGTAATAATAGTCTGACAATATTTTTGTGACTCATCCTGGTTTTTCTTTTACTCTTCTTTTGTATCTTTATGCTTCTTCCATCTTACATTTCTCTGTGCTTTTTTGTAGCATGTACTAGATTGGAAAAAGCCTGAGTTAGGATTTGGTGTCAAAATCAAAGGCACTACAAGGAATTATCATAGCTACTAAAGTTAATAATCATAAAATTGGAGCTTTTATGCTAGATTATTGCTGTAGTGAAATTTTCAGATTTTTACCACAGTAAAACAGTGTGGTGAGTTTAACTTGGCAGAATGTTAATTTTTGCTCCAAGCTAAGGAAATCCAAAAGTAGATATGTAGATTTATTTATTTTAAGTGTTCCTAATCTTTCACAATTATCTCCAGGTATTGTTGAAGAGTATCAGTTGCCATATTATGACATGGTGCCAAATGATCCATCCTATGAGGACATGAGAGAAGTGGTGTGTGTCAAACGCCTGCGCCCCGTGGTATCGAACAGATGGAACAGCGATGAAGTGAGTGTGCTGAGAGGAAAAGCTGCTTCAGTTTGTTCATTTACCATGTGGGATGGTATTTTAGTTTAATAAATACTAACATGTTGTAAAGTAGGACTCCATTCACACATTCTGATACTTTGAAAACCTCATAGCATTAATAAGGGAAAGATGCTTGAGATCAATTCAAAATACTGTATTTTTTATGAATCTTTTCAGTGATCTGAGGGGAAGATATTCTTAAGCAGCATGCAAGTGTATGAATACTGCTTTACTTGAGATTATGTATTTTAGACAATGCAATATATTCAGAGTTTTAATTGGAGCTAAAACTTAAATGAATTTTTAATTCATTTTATTAGTCTTAATGGATATAGTTTATTTGTTTGTGGCATAAGATATATCATGAAAGATGAAGCAGTTCCTTTATGGATTTCTTCTTTCCTTTTTCCTTTTTTACTGTTATATCCCAGGAAAATCTGTGATGTAACTAAAATACACTGATTTATATGTGTTTTTAAAGGGCCACAGCTTGAACACAGTAAATAAGACATAACTCTTTCACATAGCAAATTATGCCATATCCATTCTTCCCCAAGTCTTTGACTTCTATAAATTCCCAGTTTTCTCATTTTTTTAAAATTGACTGCTGAAAGAACTGTTGTCACATCTTCATTTTCACTGCAAGAATTCTCTATGGTTTTGCAGCCATATGTGTGGAGATTTTTCTGTTTATTGCTGCTGTATTTGTACAACTGTTCTTGAGTCGTATGGAGAAGTTCTGGTAATGCATCATTGAGAGACTAAATCAACACCTCCATTAGTTCCAGCTACTGTAATATTAGGAAGTGAGGCAGTAGGATAAGAAGGATTGGCATGTGGATGTTGGGTTTGGGGGTTTTTTCCAATCAGTAGATCTCTTTATAATAGTTTTCTACCAATGATTTTGTAGAAAATTTGGAAGTTGCACATTTTTGGACTTGAAAGTTCTCTAATTTGAGCTTGACAGCAAACCAAAATTATAACTTTGGTTGTAATGGTGTTACAACAACATGCCTTTGTTTTTCCTTCTGCAGTGTTTAAGAGCAATATTGAAGTTGATGTCTGAGTGCTGGGCTCATAATCCTGCCTCAAGGCTCACTGCCTTGAGGATCAAGAAGACACTTGCCAAGATGGTGGAATCACAAGATGTAAAGATTTGACATAGGAAATGGACTTTGGAGAGCAAAGCTGGACTCCCTAGATCTTTTCACTCAAACGTGGGTGAGGAAGATAAAAATAGAGAAGAGGAAATAACTGAGATTCAGTATATTTTCTCAGCACACTTCTACAGGCTGCTAATGAAATCTTTCAGTACTTCATAGACCATGATACTGAGAGCCTCTATACACTACGTGCTACATATATGGACAGCCTTGAGAAAAAACACGTTTTGTTTTGGTTTGAGCTGCATTGAGACTTCAATCATACTTAGTTGAGTCTCCAGTAAAACTCTGGGTACTGAATTGAATGTTCAGATTACAGTGCTTTCTGTGAAAGCCTAACAAGCTATATGGATTCAACAGAGATGGAGAATATAAGCTTTTTTTTTTTTTGCCTTCTACCTGATAAAACCTAGTCAATCCATACCAAGTTTTGGTGAAACAGCCTGTAGGTTATTAATCTGTTTGTGATACTACTCAGTTTAACAGTTCTTTATGCCTTTATATGTGTGCCAGGATTATTTTGCTGTCATTTGGAATATATAAGAAACCATTTAAATGAACAAAGTTTTATGGTTGGGGCTCCATGCATTTTCTGGCTCCACAGTCAGAGATTTGCTACTGAATCTTTTGCCGTTAAGTTATCTTCAGAAATCTCAGTTTTAATATTTTTTCTGGTTTTTATTTGGTCACAAGGAGAACTGCAAAAATGTGAACCAGTAATTAATTAAGAAATGCCTACCTAAATCTGTAAGGAGCTTGAAACGATCTCTTCTAGAGATGCAGGCTGCTTTGGTCATCTCACTTGCAGTCTAGAGAGAGCATCATCATTGGATCCCTGAAATTTGTCATATTTTTTCACAGTGCCACATGCAACCAGCATTTTTGCCATAGAATGCTTTCCATTTTAGCAGAAAGACGGATATGATGTGTTTTGCCTTCCTGCTGTATTGGGACTCACTGATAGGTGCCTGTCATGCTCTGAACTTCTCACAAAGGAGGGGATTTGTCAGCTGTAGCCATGTGCTCTTTCATCATTTGACAAAACTAGGCAGAAGGTGAGTTTCAAAAGGCTTGAGAACAAGTCTGGTATACAGACACAAAAGAGGGAAGGCAGGAAGCTCTGGGTGCTCTGAAGATCAGAGAATGCAGTAAAGGGTCAAGACCAGGAGAAGTGAGTACGTGAACTGTTGAAGACCAGATCCACAGCGTGCAGAAGATTTGGAGCTGGGTTGCTCACATGTAGACACAGAATGCCACATCTGTGGGCCACTTAGTGGAAGTGAAGATTGGAGACAAAGTAAATCAGTGAGTGTTGTAAGTTCTAGTTAAGTTTGGGAGGAATGGCATTGAATTAGATCATGAAGATACAGTAAGTTAGCACAATTGCAAAACTTGGTTTTATTGTGCCAACTGTTTGACCTGCACAAGAAACTGAAGTTCCGCCATTTTCACCACTGGCCCACACAAGGTGGATAGAAGCCAGAACCCTCCGTGAGGTTACTGTAAAGTAGAATTATTGATTTATAACTCCTTTGGCACTTCTGCTGGGAAGTTAGAAAATAGTACCATAACTCAAGTTGAAGCTTCAAAGCATGAATCATCTGAAGATTGAACACACAGTATTGGAACCATTGAATCTATTTGATAATTTAAGTGCCTATAATTTTGTACTGTAAATCTTGTTCTAGATAACTTTAAAAAGGGAAGTTATTTATACAGTGTGTTTTGTGCTTTAGTAAAAGAGAAACAAACCAAGAAATACCTAGTCCTAGGTACATGTCTACAATTAGATATATGCACACACACGCCATAGCTGAGATTTAAAGAAGAAAGTTAAGAATAATACCAGAATTGATGAAATTGTTAAAACTTCAGATTGATTTATGCCAGATTATTTGTTGTCTTAAAGTATTGACATAGAGATTGTTTTGATGTTTAAAATTCCCTTGAAAATACAACTGATGCAAAGCAATGTAACACAGAAGTAATGTGATTTGTGAACAATTACAATCTTTTAGCTTGTTACGTTTTTGTTTTAACCCTGTAGTTCCCATAATGTAAATGGTCTGGCAAAAGATTGCAGTATTTTTATTTTCTATTGTGATGTACAGACTTTATTTAACAGTTCTACATATTTTATAGAAAACTAGCTATTTCAAGGGACTTTTTTTTTTAATAAAGTCATTACTTTTGTTTAGTAATGCCTTTAAGTATTAATATGTATTCTGGCTGAGAAGTTCATAGGTATGTCAACTTTAACTTATTTGAAAACAGCAAGAGATTTATGATATTGTGCCACAATCCTCATGATAAAGGGCTCTTAAAAAATGTTTCTCCGTCCATTGCCAAGAAATGCATGATGATTTTGAAATTGTTACTCATGTCTTCGCACATAATTTTTGCACAGGTAGTTGGAAAATTTTGGTACAAGCCAAAAAAAGTAAGGGATAAGCTTTTTTTTTTCTTTCTCTAGAATTTTTTATCAATAAGAAGGAAAAACTGTTAATGTAGGTAACCTGCTAGCTTAAACTTTCAAAGCATGAAAATCTGTCTAAATTAACCCCGTCCTATGTGGAATATTATGTCATTTCTTTTAGAATTTGCCACATCATCATTAGCTGTAAACATGTTTTGTGAATTTTTTTTAGTTTGTTTTTCTCAAGTCTTCAGGAAGCCCCATCTGGAAGTATGAATTTCAATCATTTGTAAATTTTTACTTCTTTTCTTTTCCATTGTTTAGGTATTTGCAAGGCAGCAATAGGATGGTTAGACAGCTTAGGACCTGAATTGATTTTCACGTTTACTTTACATAGAGGGAGCCGACTGCTGCAAAGATGATTTTTTGAGAAGGAAAAAAACCCCTTTTTTGCCTTAAAAACATAATTTATCAGCACTTCAGTTACTTTGCCCATACTCAAATGCATCATGCATGTGTAGTTTTTGCTGTGCTGAACAGCAGCTTCCTTGATTCTGATATTCAACAGAATGTTAACACTGAAGGATGTCTGTACTGATACTTCATTATTTGGGGAAAAAAATGTGCTCGAAGCCAGCCCAGTAATTTTTACATAACTAAGTAGAATTAATGCAGACTCCAAAGGTAAGTTGTTGCTTTATGCAATCCTGTAGTGTATCCAGAAACCTTTAAGGTCAGAGAGGGTAATAGGATTCTTCTACTGGACTGTGATTAATCTCATTTTTGGTGGTCAAAATTTTAAGCATTTGTCATCCAAAAAATATCCTCCAAAACTGGCAAATGTGTTTTTCTTTATTTTTCATTTTTTTTAACCACAAAAATCAACTGTGTGGAAAATACCTTGGGGAGCATCAAGACTGTGCCTTGGAAGTTCTTAAACACTCATATGGAGGGATTTTTTATGTTTATTTAACCTGTTCCATGTGATTTTAGATGGAAATAATTTGAGTAACTTCATTCTTCTTGTTACTGCAACTAAAAGGAAAGCTTTTGTGTTCCCAGTTAACTTGTAAATTCCACCAGAAATGTAGTATTCCTACAGTGAAAATTAGGCTTACATTCTGAGTTTATTCTGAATTTTTCTTAATGTCATTTTTCCTCAAGAAACAGTTTTCCCTATATCCATCACTTTTTCTGAATTATTTTCTTAATTAGCCTTTTTTGAGGTCTTCAATGAAATGTAAAATTAATATTTTAAGTTACCTCCATAGTAATCTAGAATCAAATTTGAAATCTTGATCTAAATGACCATTTGAATGTGTTTATTAAAACAAATCATTTGCATACATTTAATCTACTCTGTCTTAACAGACTGTATTTTAATGGTCTAAAAGCGTTTGAAGAGCAGAGATTTAAAATTAATAAACATTCTTTGCTATTGCAAATATTTTTAAAGGGAAGTTACATGCTCATCTTGTGTGAAATATTAGAACGATTTAGCCTTTCCTCACTCTCCTGACAGTGCCTCTGAGTTAAGTCTTTATCCTGTGCTCACAATCTTTATTCCAAGTAGGGGTGAAAGCAGCTGGCAGTGTTGCACAGTACAGTCTTTGTGGAACCATGGTGCTCAGCCTTGGTTGTACAGCAGAAGTAGAGGGCACATTACTTCTGGTTTTTTGACAAATCTAATGTAATTGTTGCTTTGTGCTATTTTACTGTTTCATGCAATTATAGAAGCCCACATCATGTAGTGACATTTGTGCTCTGACATGACATGCCCAAAATGAAATGTACTATATTGTATACAAGAAGAATAAATAACATTGTAGTTAACCTAGAGAAGATGTAAATAAAATATGAAAGAAGAGTGGAACAAGACAAATGGTCACACTCTTGTGTGTGTTATATGGCAGAAGTGTAGAATACTACTTTAAAAATGTAACACACTAATGTATTTTGTACAGCATCTGCTTTAGAAGGTGCCTTATTGAGTTTACCATGAATTGCTTGTTCTGTACACAGATTATGTCCAATGTATCATTTTTAAGTAAATAACCTTATTTTAGTACACATTAGTAATGTGTTTTGTTACGATAAGATTTTGCCTTAAAAATGTAATGACTTGGAAATCATAATACTGTAACTAAAAAATTCCCTACTTTTTCATACCTCGTTTATGGTCTTTTCCCCCCACAATCTCAGAATAAGTTGTTAATTACTGCTTTTATTGTTCGATGATATTGAAAATTATTTGGTGCTCTCGAAGTTCAAGCTTGTTATTCCTTGCACGATATTTAAATTTGGGTACAACAGTAAAAAACAGTGTTTCCTTCTCCTGATTTTTATCCCTGTGTTACAGCAAAGCCAAAAGCAAGTCAAAATCAAATAATACTTTTATTTGAACATATGCAAGTTCCCTACGTGTTGGTTTTATCCATATAAATTTGCTCAAGCTTACCAAAAAGAGAAAAAATAAAGGGATGGGGAATTTTGTAATTGCTTTTTGTTCCCTCTGTGTACAATGTTCTTTTTGTGTAATAGTATCCAAATGAAGAGATTTGAGTTTAATATGTGTATGTACTGCTCGTTGCAAAAATATGCAGGTGCTTCTGTATATCCTGCTAAATTTAATCTGGTTTTTATGATTCAAGCAAATGAAGACCAGTCAAGGGGATATCTCACCTGTGAGTACTATGAAGAAAGTGTCAGAATTTGTTTTCTCATTGCAGAAATGTATTGGCTTCTACTCTCCATAGAGTTCACCTTTAATTTACAAGGAGAAAGAAGTAAGATCAGTTTCTCTTCTCTTTTTGCATTTAATCAGCAATAATCTTAGATTTAAATACATATTTTAACAGTAGCTAGAAGGATTTTATATCTGAACATCATAAAAACTGTTATCAATATATTATAATTATCAGCCTTGGTTTGTTTCCCCTATACAATCAAGTGTTAAATTCTTGCAGTATAGTTCTGGAAAGTGCAGATCAGTGATGTCGTTTCAAACCTTTCTTTCCTTAACACATAATACCAGGAAATTAGACTGCACAAAGATTTGGTTTCCTTAAATTAATATCTTGGCAAAGTAAACCTTTTTCCTATGGTTGTGGCTATTGTGGCGTGAAATGTCTTCACTGGTTGCAGTGGTCGTGGTTGGATTTAAAAGTGGGATTTCATGTTAGCAGTGCAAGAGGACATAATGAAAATGGTGGGTAAGTGTTTGCACCTGTCCGTGTTCTAATGAGCAGCTTTTTCTCGGTGTTGCTTCGTGAAACGGCCACACCGTGGTGCTGTGTCCTAAAGAAAGGATTTGGAAAAAAACTGGGGAGCTTTGCAACCTGAAAATAAGTTCTACTGCCTGCTAGTAGTAAATACCAAAATGTTCTCCTTTAGAAATGGGTGATTTGGCCATCTATCAAACGTGTTACTGATGAGGGTGCATCAGTAGCTAAGAGGTGAAACAGCTGTACCCACTGAAATGTGTAAATACTGCACATGGATGTTTTGTGGGCATACCAAAAAGCAAACTGAGTAGTAATTCAGAAAGGATCAGATTTAATTCTGTTAATTTCCTGAATTCCTTCTGCAGTTTTATCTTCACCTTTCCCCAGTACACCACTTTGGTCTTTCTCACTGATGTTAACACAGTAGATCAGTGTCAGCTGTGAATCCGAGCTGAGGAAGGACCATTGCTGTGGGCTGAGCCCCTCCTGATCTGCTTCACGAGGGGACCTCCAGGAGCTTCAGACTCTGGCTTGATGTGGATATTATCTGCAGAATTCAGGCATTGATGGTTCTATAGAAAGTAAAATTGTTTCTCTATGATACAATTGGTACTTGAATTTGGAGTACAGTAAGGAAATGGTCTTATTAATGGAAAAGAAAAAGAAAACTAGGAGACTTTAATTTTAAAATGTACTATAAGATGTTGACATTGATAAAGCAGCAGATCAGTAACAAAATAATTCCATTAAGGCACTAAGCTTTCTACCTTACCACAAAGCTTAGTGGTTTGATCTGGAAATACAGAAACTTGAAGCAGTGGCGATGTTTTCTGGCACATTTCTAGGAAGTACTAAAAGCTGGTGGAAGCTTTTATTTTTAAATATGAGTGCCAGATTAATATTACATATATCTGTATCCTGGAGTGAGCACATGTTTCTGTGCTGGCTGGTCATCAGGCACATTAGTCTAGTCAGTCTGCTGTGAGGGAAACCAAAGCTCTTACAGACAGCTTTTCCCAGTGCCTATGGTCAGCTTCAGGTTGTTTTTCATGTTTGGAAATTCTCCTAAATCCACAGAGCCAACCAATAGCCATATTTTAAATTATCTTCATGAAATTGATTTCTCTAGTTTGCCTAAAAATACAGGTCATTGTGATGTGGCTTTGTTAATCTAATAAAAAGCAACCATCCCACCAAAAAAATGCAGGAGTGGTTTAGATGGAGGCTTATGAAAAGGTTGGTTTATTACTTTGAACAAACAAAACCACAGCCCAGTAGATTAATCACCATTCTCTTTTTGCTTGAGAAGGAGGTCGGTCTTCCTGGCTTATGCAGCCAGCACAGTGATATATCCCATTGCTTTCATTAATTTTTTGCCTCATAGTCTAAAAATTAGTCTTCCAGTCAAGTGTGTCTTCTTTGAATGTGCAGGTGGCTAACTTATGCACATATTTGAAGATGTCTTTAAAATACAAAAACGTCTTTAAATTAACATTTTGTTCACTCTGGAGTCAGTGTTCTCTGAACTCATCTGGCATATCCTTCAACTAACATACTCTGGTAAAGCACAAGGAAGGACACCAAACCTGTAGAAGTCCTGACTGGATGAACTGCAATCCTCTGTGCTACCTGTTGGCTCTATTTCCAAGTGGTTTGCATTCCAGTTGAAGCTTTGTGTCAGAGCTTTAAAAACAAAGTGTTCTGAAATACATATGCATATCATATCCCCCGTATGTAATGTATACATATTTCCCAGCAGTACTTATTTGTGGAACTTGGCTGGTAGGTGCAGAATCAATGTGCACTGAAGATGAGGTGTTCCTTGACCCACCCTCACCTAGGCAGCACACTTGGCCTGGCTGTGCAGAATGCTGCTACCAAAAAAGTCAGAAATTGGAGGAGCACTGGTAAAAACCCATCCAAGTCACCCCAGGATGGTAGCTTTATACTGAAAGAACCTGATCTTACAATTTACCGGTTTTCTTCACTTCATCCCTTCAATTTTCTTCTTCTCTTTCTTCCCTCAGATATTTTGAGGAAAAGTGGAACAGAAAATGACAGTGAGTTTGCAGGCACTTTGTGCTGCCTGCAGCAGAGCAGTGTAAGCCATGGCTCCATGATAGAAAAACAGGGACACCTGGGCATCTCCTGTGGAAATCAGCATTGGCCAGGAAGGAGGAGATAAGGAGCATTTTTTGTTGTTAGTTTTCTTGGATTTTTCAGGGTAGAGAAAACAATCTTCTCAGCAAGTCAGTAGCTAAAATTGCTTTGTAGCTTTATTTCAAAAGATACGTATTGTCTGCTTGTCAGACTGGTGCTTTAAGTGCATTGTGTGTTGGTACTGATGTGTTGGGGGTTTTTAACAATTAATGATAGGTTTAATATTGCTTAGAATACAGGTAAGTGGGGAAAAAATTCTTAACAGCAGAATAGATTTGTTTAAAAATGCTACCTTAAAAGGGTGCAATTTACATAATAAGAATTTATATTTTCATCAAAAATACTGGAAATTTCAAAGTGCATTTCATTTTGGCAAGTTTAATTATTTTAATGTTGCTTTGTAAGGTATTAGGGTAGACAATAATACCACAATACTTGAACTTCTTTAAAGTGAAAGTCTTCGGGAAGTTTTATTTGACAGAAGAAAAGTTTAAGACATGACCAGGCATGGTCACCTTGAAATTTTGGAAATAAAAAAACCTCTACATTTCAAAAGTTCTGCTCTTTGGTTTACTCTAATTACAAATTTATATTCATCAGTGACAGCAGACCAATAAGCTTGCCTTTTGGTTTTAGCTTTCCTTGCTTGGTTTTAAAATATTTACTAAACACTGAACTCTGGGCTGAATTCATGATCATCTCCATGATTAACTTTAAATAAACTGCATTTTCACCAATACTTCTAGAATATTGTTGACATTTTCCTAGTGTCTAAATGTAAATATAAGTCATCCTAACAATGCTTTAAGTTTTTGCAGTGTAGCTGAAATACATCACAGGCCCAGGAACAAAGACTGGACCATTTAGGAGATCCTTGCTTATAAATAGTGGCAATAGAGTGAATTTTACTGGGTTTGATGATCTCTTCTAGTGTCCCTGTTCACAGACTGAAACACTGGAGTGAGTTGCAGAAGTTTCCAAGATAGTCTGTGGTCCACAGAGAACTAAAAGGTAAAATTGCCCTGGCTTCTGGGTTTTAAGGTACCATCCACGTAACGTGAGAGTGTGCAGTCCTACCTAAAATCTTTTCCTTGCCACTGATTTGGGGTATTTGCTATGGGAGGATATTCTTTTGCCAAGGGAAAGGAGAAATTTGTGTTAAAAGTGAGGAAAGTCCCACAAAACATTTATGTGCAGTTCTCACACTGGAAGGATTTGGGAATGTGTGTGCTGATACATCTGGAGTCCAAACCATTAGCTTTTCACCTGAAAGAAAATCCCATTGCTGCTCATAAGCAACTAATCAAAAGCCAAACACTTCTAGAAAAGAAGCATGAAGACAAACCTAGGGTAGTGCTATGTTTAAACACATGCAGTAGCATTGAATACATCACAGATGAAGCAATAGTGACTGCATTCATTGCATCTATGGAAAGAGATTAATAAAACATAAATGTCACTATTCATGTTTTAGATATTAAGAATCCACCCATCGTTGTCCCAGGTGGACTTCGTTTCACTACAGAGCCGTGCAGCAATTCAAAGCACACAGTCTCCCCCTTCTCCATTTCTGCCATAGCAAAAGTAGTCATGGTGTTTCCATGTGGGGTTTTCCTCTGACTGCTTGAGAGAGTTCTTTTGTACCCACGGCTGAAGGAGAGTTGTCCCAGTGCTGGTCCTGAGCTGAACTCCACAGAGATGACAAACAGGTAGACACCTTTGTGTGGTGCTTTAAAGTGGCCGTGTTCAGAGAAATAGCTGTTTCCATAATTGAGGTATGTTTCATTAAACCTCACAGTTTTTTCTTTATCCTTTCTTTCTGAGAAGCCCACGTGGAATGCCACTAATGAGTCTGAAAAAGAAAGAGGAACAGGATTTTAGCAGTGAGTGAGCATTCTTCTCTCGTGATCATCAGGATGGGAGATAAGGTGAATCCCTTTCAGGCCTGATTTGTATATACTTCTTTGCAAAGCTAGACACTGGAAATGGTTATGTGCACTGGAGTAGATCAAATGATTCCCTGGAACTTTTGGAAAAGTATAACACTAGGACCACCCGGGGGAAAAAAAATAGCACTCTTAGTGTCCTAAAAATAAATCAGTTAGGAATATATTCTCTGCTTATTCAGTTTTAACTACAGTTTTGCAGCACAGATGCCTAAAAGGGCTGATTTTTGCTCTGTTATTTGTCCATAGCAAGGGCTGCAATCATAAAAGCCAATGTTAAAGCTGTGGTGGTTGTAATTACCGGGTGCTTATGGTCACATGTTTACAGGGAAAGGGGACTGGCCAGTCCCAGTAAAGTATAAGCTGAAAACTTGTCTCTGAAGCTTAATTGTAAGAGAAAGGCTATGTGCTCTCTGGTAAGTCCTGCCTGTTCCACTTGTGCAAATTACAGCAGTTCATTTAATGCATCCCTCTGCCTTGAGAAGGATTTGGTGCTTTGAGTCCGCTTTCCAGAGCCAAGTAACAAAGTAACAGGGAAAAAGAAGCATTCCACATCAGCTTCCAAAGACAAGACTACTACTGCATTAACATGAGCATCTACAAACAAAATTTGTCTTCTAAACTCCTGAAGTTCAAGGCCAATTTCCTAGCAGCTTCAACGGGTGTAATTTTATTGGCCTTAAGCAAAATACAGCAGAATATCAACTTGATTCTCACTCAAAGGGCTTTTTTGGTGGAGGGGGAAGATGTAAGTAATGTCAGACTTTCTCCCTTCAGCATCCCACAAGATACCTGATAGTTCTCATAACTAATATGCTCTGTGTGTGGAACTTGCAGCAGGGCTCAGAAAGAAGCTAGACCTGCATATGAGCAAGTAAAAGACAAGAACACACCTTTTCCCACAAGTTGTGTCTGCACTGTATTTCTTCCACTTATCATTTGTGTATTTTCTCTGTGCTTCTCAGGCCTTTTCTTGTCTCTTTGCTTGTCTTGACCTTTCTGTTGCCTTCTCCTTTTTGTGTTCAGCATTGACTGAATCTTTGTAGCATCCAAACTTGTATTTGAGGCACCTAATTCTTCGTTACTTCCAAATAGCTTTTTAAAATTCACTAGATGTTGCTCCAGATTCCTCTTGATGGCTGCTAAATCTGCCGAGAGAGTTTCTACAGAAACGTTGAGTGGCTCAATTGCATTCACTATTGTATGATTGCAGCAGAGACTTATGTCACCTCTGGATTCATGCCTCTTGATTGCCAGGCTCAGGTGTTTGATATCATTCTTCAGAGTCATGATATCATTGTAAGCTGAGCTATCCAAGGAGTCATCTTTGGCAGCCTCATAGTTAGGTTCCATGTGTTCTATGATGCTGCGTTGACTGCTGACTTCATGGAGGGTAGAGGAGGTTTGTGTTTCCTCCTTGGGGTGCTTAGGAGACCTGTGAGCATCATGATTATTCTGGTGACCTCTCTCCAAGGGATGAAATCTCCTTGTAAGAGATTCTAAAGTAAAATTTTGTTCCTGCAGTTTATCTGAGAAGTGTCTGAGAGATTCTTGCAGCTGAAATACTGATGGTATTAGGCTACTAAAATCATCTTCAAAAAAGACATCCAGAAATTCATGTCTCAGTAAAGCCTCTAGTGCTTCTTCATGCCGCATTGCATCTTTCAAAAGAGAGCTAAAGGAACTGTTGAGATACTTGATGTGTCGATGCATTTCTTCATCTTTCTTCTTCAGCAAGCCAATGTCTTCTGAAAAAGCCATAGCCTGGGACTGAAGCTGTCTGTTCTCTTCTTGACGGAGGCTAAGAGACAGATGGATGGACGGAATAGCTGAGGAGAGCTCTTCAATTTCACTCTTGAACAAATCTCTGAAAACTGACTCCAAGTGCTTCCTATCCTTTGACTGGGTATCTTCAAGGGAAGAAGTGCTATTCCTTAGGTCTTCCTCCAGTACATCAGTGTCAGTAGATATTTTCTGGCAATTGCATTCCTCCATGTACTGCAGCAGATCTGAATAGTTTTCCTGAAGGTTTGAGAGAGTGTAGTTGAGCTCTGATATCTGCCTTTCCATTGCTGCGTTGTTTTCTTCTATAATAACTGATTTCTCAGCTAAAGTTATTGTAAGATCTTCTGGCCTATACTTTGAGATGTTTTTCTTTAACTCCTTAAACCACCTCTCTAAAACTGCAATGTTCTGAAAGGCCACATCTGACTCCATGTAAAGTTCTTTAAGCTGCTTGGCATGCCCTGACAGTATTTCATTCATATGTTTGATGGTTATTTGGCTGTTTTCATCTTTGGGACCATGATGTAAAGAGAGTTCTGTTAAATTTTTTTTCAAAGCTTCCAATTTATTTTCAAGAAGGTTTTGCTCTTGTTTCATGTTTGTGATGCTGTTGTTCAAAGCTAAGAAATGGGACTGCTGTATCTTATGAAGCTTCTTGAGTTTTGTGTCAGTATCTGCCTTGATCATGCTGAGATTATAGTGAATATTAGCCTGCTGCATGTGCACTTGGTTCTCTATATCTCTTTTCGCCTGATCGACTTTCACTGTGTTTTCTTGGACTTTTGATTCAAATTTAGTTCCCAGCTCCTGGAATTCCCTCTTGGGCACAGTGCTCTCTTGGAATCTTTCTATGCTTTTCTTGTTGGCTTCCACATCATGGGACAGGTTTTTTACTATGTTGGAGAGGTTCTGTAAGCTTCTGTTGAAGCTTGCCCACATTGGGTTAAAATGTCTCCTTAGAAAATTCTCCACATGAGGAAACAAAACTTGCTGCAGAAGCCTTTCCTGATGATCTGTTAATACAGTTGAAAAAAAAAATTAAATTCTGCTTTTGGAACACAATCTAGACAGGTTAACTCAGGTGTTCATTTTTCTATAATACTTGCTGTCTTACTCCCCAGTATCTGACCTCATGATAAATTTCAATAATTGCAAAAATAGTCTATTGTTAAATCAAGGTTACTATGAAGCACATGGTGTCTAAGAGTGCACAGAAAATTACTTGGACGTGTATTTATTTCCCCATTTATATCTTAAAAATGAAGCTTTTTGAAACCCCTGGACAGGTGTTTTTTCCAGTGGTCATAACTGTCCATTTTCTCAACAGTTCTTGGTTGGTGGGCCCTTCCTTTTTTGACTGTGTCATAATGTTCTTTTTCTCATGCTTTCAACTCCACAAGGCTTTACAGCATCTTAACAGCTGAATAGTCCAGGTCAGGAGTAAATAACTTGAAAAATTTGTGAGGTATCTGGACTGTATGAGAATTATACTAAGGCTCAGTTTCTAACTTTAAAGTCCAACATCGAGTGCCTTGAAGTTCACTGAGTACCATAGTCTATATCCTTAGAAAATGTTTCTGCAAATGTTTCTGTGGCTCACTATGGTAGGTTAAATTCAGCAGCTCTCTTTTTCCCAATCCTGTATACGGCAGAAACAGTGTTCCAGAGATGGGTCAAATGTTTTGTTTTTTCATATACCATCAGTGTGCTATTCCACACATCAGAGTATATAGCATAAGTATGGAAAAAGAACAGATCTAAACTCTGCATCCCCACAGAAGAAAAGCCATAGAAGCAGAATAGTAAGGTTAACAAATATTAAATACAAGCAACCTCTTTTTTCTGTGATCAGGGCATATTCTGAACAGTGCCTTTCCTCTCATTTCCCATTTTGAGTTACTCTTTGGTTCATTCATTTGCATTGGGATTGCACCCATTTTTTCTCTCTTTAGAAGCAACCAGCAGACCAAGGAATATCAGGGTATTTTTGCTTTCATGTTTTCTTTCTGATCTGTGTGGTTTCACAGGGCCTGTCATGGGCTGATAATTCTGCATCAGACCTCTCACCTGAATTGCTCTCGTTCACTTCTAACACCATGCTTGTACCGTTGTTTTCAAATAGTCTCTGTAAGTCACCTAAGGTGCTGGCTGCTTGATGAATATCACTTTGAAGATCATCCAGTAAAGCCTCATGATTCTGAATGACTTCGAACATTTCTCTTGAATCCACTGATGTTGACACTAGTCACAAGATTAGAAAAACAAAGTCATGCAACAGGGTGCAGCGACCAGGTGACAGGTATTCATGCAAGACCTCTGAGAACACCTGTCTGGTTTTCACTCTGAAAATTTTGGACTGATATTTAGGGGATCTGTTAATTTCTGGCACCTTAAATTGCAGTCTGTCTGCAAGGATTTTTTCCAACAGTGATGGAAACCTAATATATTCAAATATTTGCAGAGAACTTCAGCTACAACAGCCGTGATGGCAATAAAATGCTCTTAATTAGAAATCTCCCCATGCCATAAAAATGTTTTGGAATGCTACCTCTTTTCAAGCCATTGACTGAAAGGATGGCAAGGTTTAACAGCCTAGAATAAAAGGAGGGATGAAAGAGCAATTGAGATATTCCACTGAGAAATCAGGAGCACAGTGTGTAAGTGGCAGAGCTGACTCATGGAGGAGCCCTTTAACTGATATTTCTTTAAATAAATACTTGTGAATTTGAGCTGTAGATTTCAAAGTGTGCAATACTTCCCTGAAGCTCATTGCTGAAAGGCACTTAATAGCACTGCAAGCCACAGCCCTTCCCAGGTGTTTAGGGAAGGTCCTCCTTGGTACTTACACTGGTAGGGTGGAGTGCCTGAGATACAAATCTAAGGTACCTTGTAATTGTACTCTCAGAGCTGCTGTGGAGCTGTTCTAAAACAGCATTTTCAGTGGATTGTTTTTCTGGTAGATTTGTGAGCACGGTGTGCTGTCCTGTGAACCCACTTTGCAGACCAAGGGGTTAAGATCCAGGCCACTGAAAGGGGTAAGACTCTGCACCAGCTGGCATTCACTGGTGACCAGACAGCTTTGAAAGTTGGGGATGCTTTGTTGTGAACATTCACAGAGTGTTCTAGCAAAAGCCCTTATTTATGTCAATAAATGTATTGCTTTCCCAAAGAATGCTTTCACTAGAGAGTTTGTCCATAGCTATATGCTTATGTATTTAAAATTACAGCTTCAAATTTTTTTTTTTCTCCTGATCAGTGACTGAGAGGTAAAAGGATGACAAGCAAAATAACTTCAGGCACATACTGTGGTTTGAGAACTCTTCTTCTTGTCCTTCAGTTTCAGTTCCTGGCACCAGAATGAAATTAGGATCTGCAATTGAGATATGATACAGCTGTGAAAATGTTTTAGCTGCAGAAACTACTGTGGTTTAGCAAGGCCACACAGGAATTTCATGTGCAATGTAACTGGTGTGGAGACAGGCTTCCTGAGCAAAGAACACTTCTCTGGAGAAATTACTTTCCTTGCACTGGCAAACAACATTGCATACATGGCAGTGCTGTGCAGTATAGTGTGGGGATTTTTAACTCATGCCAAGTTATTGCTCATAAGAAATTAGTCTATTGCAAAGAAATGGGGCTTTTTTTCTTTTCTGGGGGTCCCATCTAGAGATCTGCAAGTTCCTCTTCCTTGTTCCACAGTTACCTGAACATTCTGGTGGCAGTACCAGTGAATGATGCTGTACAAATGAGAAAATATTGATGGAGGAGCTGGTTTTGGTCAATGAATGTAACAACAGAGAGACTAAAATAGTTGCACTGCATTTGGTAATGTCTTTCTAACATTATGAGTGAAGTTCACTTATAATGACTTCAGATCAACCCACAAATGAAAGCTGTCTGTGAAGAAAAGCTAAATCTACAGAGATTTTTATCTGTGGAGTCTGTAGGTGACTTAGATGTAGATTGTGGAAAAATTTTCAGACATATGTTTGCCTTTTATGTTATGGTTGACTTAATTGCTAGAGGGAATTATCTTTTATCCTTTTAAATTCTCTTAATTCCATTTAATTTCTTAAATCGGTTTAAATTCTGCTTTTTGAGTATTATTTGCTAAATCTTGCCAATGCCCTTTTTAAACCACCATTCAGTTTTTAAACCACTCTGTCTCCCTTGTCTCTTTATTAGCAGCTGCACAGATCATAGAATCATAGAATGGTTTGGGTTGGAAAGGGCCTTAAAAACCATCTAATTCCCACCTCCTCACCATGGCAGGGAACCTGCCACTAGACCAGGCTGCTCAGAGACCCATCCAACGTGGTCTTGAACACTTCCAAAGATGGGGCATCCATAGCTTCTCTGGGAGACCTGTTCCAGTGCCTCACCACCCTCATAGCAAAGTATTTCTTCCTAATACCCAATCCAAACCTGCCCTATTTCAGTTTTGAAGCCATTTCCCCTGGTCTTACCACTGCATGGCCTTGTGAAAAGTCCCTGTCCATTGTCTTGTAGCCCCGTTAGATACTGAAGGGTGCTCTGAGGTGTCCTTGGAGCCTTTTCAGCCCCAGCTCCCTCAGCCTGCCTCCATAGCAGAGGTGCTCCTGGACTCACTCAAACAGGTCCATGTCCTTAGTGTGGGGACCCCAGAGCTGGATGCAGGACTCCAGGTGGAGTCTCAGGAGGACAGAGGAGAGGGGCAAAATCCCCTGCCTCACCTTGCTGCCCCCACTGCTTCATTCACCAGTGCAATGGATTACAGTAGTTAACTCTGAAGGCTGTTCTGGAGCTTTCATGGAGGTTACAGTCTGGGCACTGTTCCTGCCTGTACTGTAGAGCTGCTCCCTGCTCGAGGAGCCAGTGCCTTGGCAGCCAGGGTAAGCAGAGAGGAGGAGCAATGCAGACTGCAGAGTGAAGCCTGCCCTCTCCTCTGAACATGGACACTCTGTGATTTCCCAGCCAGATTATTTCATCCTGTCAACTGGCCATAGGGGCATTTCACATACTAGTGTTGCTTTCTGATGTCACCAGTTTCTACCTGGAATTAAGCATTCCTAGATGGACTTGTCTAAGATGGGCATCTGACAGGCTTTCCAGCAAATCAATACCTTTCTCCCTGTGTAACAATTACAAAGGTGCTGTTCACAGAAGAATAAGTAGCTAATGCTATTTAACTAGTAATTGCAGCTAATTACAACTGCTCTTGTCTCAAAGTATCAGTGATTTGGGACATAGCAGACTGAAATAAAGAAGGCATCAATTCTGAAAAAAGGGAGAAAAATTAGGCAAATCCATTTCTTGCCATTGTGCCTGGCATTTAGTCATTCATTCCTATACTTGTTCTCCAGCTTTGCTTACCACGCTGTTCACAGTCCTTGCCAATAAATCCAGGGCAGCATTTCCACTGCAAAGACTTCAAAATCTTCTGTTTCACTTGGTAGACTGGCTTCAGAGCTGTCCTGTACCTGGGGAGGAAGGATCTGGACATTAGATTTATTGTAATAGAGTCCTTTGCAATCAGGTCTGGACTGATCCTGAATTCTGTAGTATTCTGATGAGGTGTAGAGAGAGTTTTATTATTAACCACATTATTCCAAAATGTCACGGATACTGAAGAAGATAGAAATTTGTTTAAAACTCCCCTAGAAATAATGATGAGGCTTCAGTACTGTTGAAAACATCTTTTAGATAGTTCAGAGAAAATTCTGTTTTCTTCACTGGTTTTATTTAGCACACTTACATGATCTTCTGGCAGTCTGGGGCTCCATTTGGGCAGGGCTGTTGGGAGTTAACAATATACTTCTCCTTCATGCAGGCTTCTATGTACGTGACCAGCCGGGACTGCGTGAAGGAGCACCAGTTCCTAGTGGGACAAAAACGTGGGAAAAGAGTTTGAAGTAGGTCTCTAAGTCTCTGGCTGTAACAGTGCCAAGAAAAAGGGAAATGCAGAAGGGCCTTTATTTTTACTTTTGTATTTTTTCCCAGCTGTATGATGAGGAAAGTGGAAAATGTTTCCTACCTTCTCCCTCCACTCCCAATTCATTTGTTTTCATTTGAGATGTTTATCTGAGCTTGTTAGGAAAGGGCTGATTGTCTGAACTTTGATGCGTTAGTTCCATTTCCAGTCCTTTCATTTTACAGGAGAAATTTCCAACCCATGATAACCTGTGGGTTAATGTCACTTTAAATGTCAAATTGCCTTTCTAGGCATGTTGCCATTTCAGATGCCTAATGACTGACTCATCAGGTTGAGGCAGACTGCTTCTGAAAACTTAATCTAACATTAACTCCATTAATAATATCTTCCTAAGTATTACTTCTTCAAGATAATAGTATAGTATAGTATATAATAGTAAGAATATAGTAAGTAATTGGATTTTGTGAAATAGGCTAGCTTCAAAATAATTTCTTCCATCACCTGCAGGAAAATAATTCTGGGGGAAAAAAGTGTTTAGTTTTATGCTTCTAGCAAGAACAAGTGAGTTTTAATAGTCTGATTGATTTTCCAAGTGAGAACTACCTAGGTAGCTATTAATCCCAGAGTGTAGGTGAGCCTCTTCCTTTAAAGTCAAGATTTGGCACTGGAGTGTTGGCTGAAGTTTGATGGTTAAATCCAAGACCAGAAGGAGCAGGAAGTGACAAGTAATAACTATAATGGAAACAGCTGAACTTTAGGCAGTATATTTTTAAATAGGAATATAGGAACCAAATCTGTGACTATCAGCATATATGGAAAAAGTTTGCCCCTCTCAGGGAGTTGGTGAAACAATGGGGAACCGAGTCCTGCACAAAAGCAGAAGCTGGCACTGCAGTAGCCAGGAGAAGGGGAGGAAGCTGCAAGGAAGCTGAAAACATCAGGATGGACAGGCAGACAGCCTGGGCTAGCTGGGAACAGCTCACCAGGCTTGCTGGACCATAGCCTGTTTTGCTCCCCTGTTTTTTAAGGAAAATGTGATTGAGCTTTCAGTAAGCACTCATGCAAGCAAAGCTCTTCATCTGTTAGAAGCAAGGGCAGGAATGTGGCAAAGCCTGCAGTGCTGGGAAAGCAGGACAGGGAAGGAGGCTGCTGCCTTTATTGTGATTTCCAGCCAAAACAACTTGTTTGAGTTGTAGCTTTGAGGCCTTTGCAAGTGACTGGGGGAAATTTTGGGCCTATGATCAATGGGAGTCTTGGTTCTTACGGGACTGAACTAGAAGGCAAATCCTCAAATTTTTATTGAAGTATTACTCTTCCAGAATCAAACACTCTGCGTCTGTCAGAGTATAAAACCACTCAGTAAAATCCAGCAGACCAGCACATGTGCTCTGGTGATATTTGCCTCCAAGGTGTGCCTAAGTTTACCAGGTTTACCATTGCCAGGCTTATAACAGCTGTGGCACTTTTCTGGTACTTGATGTCAGTTAATAACTCTAAAACAGGGATCTGGTTTGTGCTTGGTTTTGGGCTGTCCTCTCTCATGCATCTGGCAAGGCATAGCTGGGAGAGGCTTTCCCCCCTCAAATCCTCCCTATGTTTTCCTGGGGAAATAAAGTGTCCAGGCACTGTTGCTGGAGCTTGCTGGTATCGTTGCTAGGTGCAGGATCCCTGCCCCTGCCAGCAGGATGCCTGCCAGACCCAGGCAGGAGTCTGCATTCAGTGTGGAACCTCCTTTTGAAACAGGATTCTTTGGCTTCAGGGTTTTGTTCTTTCCCAATGAAAACAATCCACACCCAGTGAATCATCATCTGGGCTGATTTTTTTTTCCCCCACCATATGCAAGTCCTTCCTAAGAAGTCCTTGGAGTTATGTCAGCCACAAAGAGCAAAGCCAAATGAGCACATGCATCAGCCTGTGTGAGCAAGAAAGAGGCACTGTGGGACTGTGAGTGCTTTTGCTGTATTGCACAGGTGGATATGCACAAACAGATAAACCAGGAAAAAGTGTCCTCCCCTAGACTTGTTCAAGTGTTGGAGGTACCTGGTGGGCTTCCCAACTGCAGAAAGGGGTTATGATGTATCAGAAATTGAATCAGTGGTTGCTCCCAACTTGATGCCTGCTTTGGACAGTTACTAGTATTCTGCAGAATGACTAGGATGAGGGGGGAAAGAAAGGGGGAATATGATGGACTCTCAATCAAAACTTCCTTTAATGTTGGTTCTTTATGTCCAGTTTTCTTTACTATATATACTACTGGTTCTCTCTCACTTGATCTTAAAGGTTTATTTGTGGAGGTGAAGAGCTATGTAATACTACGTTGTGGTTTTAATCACAAACACTTTCAGAGGTTTTGAGTTCTATAAAACTTATCAAAGTTTATTCTTTCCTCAAATAAGTAGATAAGTCCTGTAATGAGGTGCCAAATAGATGCATGTGCCCAAAGATGAAACTGCTATTGCAGTATTTTTTTGCACAACTTGTCAAATGCTTCCTTTAGGGAAACTTTGCTATCTGTAACTAAAAATACTCCTTAACGGGATTAACCTTGAGGGAAAAGACGTCATTCTTTAATGTTAAGTGCAACAATATAAAAGATTCAGAAGGGCTTGATCTAAAGTTCAGGGAGGCAAGCAGGCCTTCTCTGGCACCAAAGGCTCTGAATCAGGCTGTGAAATTTCAAAGAGCTGCTCCTTCAGAAATAGCACTTTCTTTGTTGAGCTGTTTTCTGGAACACAGAAGCTTTGTGCTCTGCTGCTGCGTTTATTCTCCTCTTTGTAACTGTGCCGCCTCATTCACTGAATATGTAACCAACTTAACACCCTCTGCTTTTATTCTCTTTAATACAGATTCCTTTGGTGCAAGCTTCTGCTGCCCGGAAGAGAGAGGCACAGAGAGAAGCTGCTCAAGTGAGGAGAGCAGAAAAGCCTTTCCTGTAATCTGGTGAACAGTAACGTTTATCACAATGCTGAAAGTTAGAGCAACGCTTGAGGAAACCCTAGCAAATTCAGGGCTGCAAATGTTTCATTTGTTCAGGGGCTTTTCCTGGTTCACATACCAAAGAAATTAATCCCCCTTTTTTTAAACCAGGAAAAAGTGTTTTAATAATTTTCTTTCCTAGACTGTGGTGTTGTTTGGGTTTTTTTTCCCCTAGACTTCATTCTAATTATGAATTAATCTTATTAAATAGAGTCTTCACATGCATCTATTCACTGCTGCCTAGTTCTGAGGCAACTGTATTCTTATGTCTGAAGTTAAATATATCTGATGTTAAAGCATTCTATATTTAAATAATGTAGGTTAGCTCAAGCTCTTTTTATTTAAAACTTTTGCGTATTTAGAAACTGATACTAAAATGATTTTTTTCTTACATTAGATCTAGTTCTGCTTTTACTGAAACATAGCAAAATGGAGGCAGTTCTATCTCTGATTCTAGGATTTGACTGGGCCACCTAATATCATAGGAAACAAAATAAAACCCACAGAACCAGGAGGAAGGGTTAGATGGCTGCTCTGCAGTAATTGACTCTGCTCAGATGAATATGGGTAGTGTCTTTCCTTCATACAGAAATTACAGAGTGTAATTGTGAGTGTGAGTAATGCTCCCCAGCTCAGCAAGGGACTGACACGCTTTACTTTGCCACATGTTCTCTTGATTGGCACTGCAGTGCAGAATTTTAGGTGTTTCCTAGGTCAGTGGAATTTTTGCGTAAACAAAAGCTTCAGGAATTCAGGATGTTGGGATGTTTTTAATAAGTTTTGTTATTCCTTTGGCTGCACTGGTCCAACTGAGTTGTCCTTCACCATCAGTTTCCTGAGGTTTCTATTCTCAAGGAAGGCAGTGTCTATAATTACTCTGAAAACTCCTGCCTAGCCATGCCTGTGTCTACTACTCACAGTGTGCAAATCTTTTCAAGACCATAATGTTTTCCTATGCAGCACAAAAGGCACCAGATAAGCAGTAATTCCTGCTTAGTGTGCTATAGGAAGGTAGTAGTCTGTTGTTTCAGTTTAAACAAGTGATTTTCCACTGACTTGTGCAGAATGACTTCTGATTTATACCAGTTGAAGAAGAATATAAGAATGAGGCTTTAGCTGTGGTTGGTTTTTCCCTCAGTGCAAATTTCTCACTGACAAGAAAAAGCAGTCTCAATAAAAGAGAAATAAAGTACCACATTTAAATTAATCTAAACTAAGACTGTGCATGTCAGTATTGAGACAGACGTGTCTTTTTATATTTTATGGAATACTGAAAGTGTTCAGCTGTTGAGAAAGGCACTGGCTCTCCAAATCAGCATGGTGTGCCACTGGGTTTTTAATTAGCAAACAAGTGATGCCTAATGGTCTGTCAGTGAATTCTCCAGCTCTTCCAGGCAGCCAGCAGCCCTGTATTAGAACCAGACAGCAGAAACTCTCATATTTCTCCATCTTTCCCTCAGGAAATCTCCCAAAGGGAGTAGAATTCCCTCTCAGGCAGGGTCTGGGATGTTCCCATGTCTCATCCCATGAAACACCCTTGTTTTCACTAGAGTGAGAGCAGATTGATTTGCAGTTCTCCTTAGCAAACTGGACTGAAAAGAGTGGCAATGGTAGTTTCAAACATGTGGGTTTCCATGCAGTGCTGGGAATCTTCCAGAATCCTGAGTAACCCAGGTTGAATGCAATGTGGATTCCAACCACATTGGATTGTGGCATTCCAACTCATTGTATTGAGTTAAAACTGTTATCAGTCGGGATAGTCCTGTCCTGCAGGACGTCCTAAAACCATAGTGCAGTGAAGACTTTCAAAGCAAATGCAGTCCTGAACTGGGAGCAAGAGTTCAAGGAACAGCAGGCTTGACTGGGAGCTGGTTTTGAGCCAAATCCAACTGTTGTACAAACTATTTCAGAGAAGTAAATGCAAGAGGTTTTTCCTCTTCAAGAGCATCCACATCCATTACCTCATTTCTATTTGTAATATACTTGGTAATATTGGTAATCTACTTGGATTTTATGCTTTGATTCCTGCAGACTTAAGTTCACCCCTAGTACAGCCTGATCACTCCTTTGTCAGACCTCATCTGGAAGCAGGAATTGCAGGCAGTGGCCACCCTTTGGCACACCTGTGCTGATGCCAGGGAGTCAAAAGTGCTTGGGAAGCCAAGCTTCCCACTGGCACGTGCTCAGGGTGCAGGCAGTGTGCTGCAAGGTTTGCCCAGACCGTGTTTGGGGCATGAGGGCAGATTTGTTCAGGGCTGCCCACTGATCACTTGTTCAAGGGGCACTGGCCCACACAAGCAGGAGGGTGTTGGGTCCATGGGTGATAGTGGTGACGGTGATTCCGTGGTTGTGCTGAAACAGGAGCTCCCTTGCTATCTGCTGAAGAAATTAATTGCTGCAGCTTGCAGTAATGAGCTGTGAAACAAATCAATCCTGTGGGCAGAGGGTTCAATAACTCCTGCACTGTGTGGAATGGAGCTGTGTCATTCGCACCAAGCAGGCTAATGGGGAGCTATTCCACCTGCAGCTGAGCCGCTCAATGACAGCCAAAATAACCCCTGCTTTTTCCTAAGATTATTTTTAGCCTGGAATGCTTAAGTGATCTGGTTTACAGTGTTACTTGACAGACAGGTCAGGCTAACAGGGTACAGGCAGCTTTGGGTTTTGCTGTCAGAGCTGCATGTGCCTTTTACATGCTTCATTTGTCTTGGTTTCTTTAATGAAATACAGCACTAAGTGTGTGAAATCTGAGTTGTGAGCCTGACTGTTCCTGATGTACAGGTCTCCTAATTTCCGTTTTTAATTCTGCTGAAAGTTTTGGGTACGTATGAATCCATTGACCTCAGGAGTGGAATAAAATATCTGACGTCAAACCGCACAGCTGCTGGGGAGAAAAGCAATATGAAAGTTGATTTCCTTTGGAAAGTTGGCTTCTTTTGATAGTTTTGCTTTTGTACACATACAGACACCTATCCACTTGATCATGCAGAGCTTCTCCTATTTGTTCAGATACAAGCAACAGCTGAGATACTAAACTGTTACCTAGTTCTTCCTCTAAAGACCTCTAAAATGACTTCTTACTGATTTATATTTTAAAACTCTTCCATGAAAAATCTTATTATTCTTAGAGGAATTATCAAAATAACATATCCAAGCATTTGACTAGGATCTAATGAGTCATTTCATCTCACATGTTGAAACAGAAAGCAGAGGATTCTGACTAATACCTTACACCACTTAGTCATGATGGTCTCAGTTATTTAAATAACTGCAATATGAAAAATTGTAGTCTACATTTTTTAAAAACATAAGAAAATTTTGTAACTACTACTATTCCTAATACAAAGGGAAAATAAGACACAGTTGAACAAAACACATCTTGCTTTTATTTTTTTAAATAATAAGAGTCAAAACAGTTTCACAGAGACCAAGTTACCATAGACTTTGTTTGTTTCCTAGTTCTGTGAAAAAAGTATTTTCTTTTTTCAAAAGCAAACTAGATGTAAGACATGATTTTGGTAGAAAACTATTCTCCACCATCCTGGACTTTGACACACCTTTTTATGGCATGTCTTTCCTTCACTTTATCTCTCAATTCCTATTTAACTCCTGATGCTTTTCATCTTGTTCTCCTCTTGAGAGATATAAACCCCATTTCTCAATGGTTTTTTTCCCAGGGAATGTGTCACACTTGTAGGGAGGAAATACCAGATTCATGACAACATCTTGTCTGTGCCTAGCAGGGTACTGCAGCCACAGCAGCTGACAGACACAGGAGGACTTCATGATCTGAAGGTGTGTTGTTTCAACTATTTTAGAATTTGGAGTGTGGTTACAAGAAGAATTGTGTTGTCCCTTCTTATTCACCCTTTCTGCCTTTACTTTTAGCTGTAATTCCTCTCAAAGTCTCAAATTTCTTTCCTAAGGCCTAGCAGCTGCCTAGCCTTGTGTGCTGTAAGTGTGACAGCTCTACAAAACAACAAATACCTGAAAGCTACTGCTATTGGATTGTCTGTAGCCATCCACATAGCTTTATAATTGGGAAGAATGTTATGATTTGATTCATTATGCAACTATCTCCATAAAAGAAGGAAGTATTACTCTCCTTGGGAGGAAATTAGGATGAGTCATAGCTGGTATTGAACTGAATTAGACAAGCTGGTGCTGAACAGAGCTACAGAGCAAAGGAAGAAATCCTGATTAGGACAGTCTATTACAGCATCTTGCTGACCTGTAATGCTGACCTTTTTACAGCATTGAATTTTCATAGTACTGAGAGTTTTCAGAATGTTTTCAGCAGTTCAACCAGCAGTCAGATGATTACCACCTCACAGTGTAACTTGGAAACCCAGAACCCAGAGTACCCCTTGGGCCTTGTTCCCTTCCTTTGACCATGCATTAACCAGGAGCTGGTTAATTAACAGAGCATGTCATTATCAAACACTACCCATCGGGAAGCTTTGCAGGCTTTAGGAAGTGCCTTGGGGCTTTTAGGGGGAGGTACAGATTTCTGGGAAGGTGTAGTATGAAAGACAGCAAGATTTTCATACACTCACTGTGTTACATGCAGAAGGGAGGCCTTAATTTTACATGTAGATGAGATTGCATACTTCAGTTTGCATGAAAGGGAAGCATGACATGAGCAAGGTTTTATGGTCTCTTTCCATCTCACTTTTTTTCTTTCCTCAAGAGCATTTAAAGGGAAAAATACCAGGGCATCCTGAAGCACTGAGCTGTGAACAGCACTCAGTGTGCTGCTGTTTCAGCTCTCCTGAACAGGGCTCTGCTATACCCATCCATCAAGGCTATGAAAGATTTATTCACTGTCCTGCTTGGTTTTCATCTATTTTAAACATTTAGAGACCTACTTACATGCCCTGTAAAACTTACACAAATCAGAGGGTTTGAGAATATTTCTAGTGCATACCTGCCTTTTGTTCTCAGATTGGCTACTCTTCTGCTGCAGATTACCAGGAAAAGCATTTTGCTGGCATGAAAACCTTTGGAAGGGGGTGGGGGTGTGAAATTTGTAGTAATTTTCATGCTTATTCATTATTCCTTACTTCGTTATATTTACTCCTCACTATTTTTTTTTGCTAACATCCTGCCATTCTCTTTCCCTCTCCATTTGCAAGGCCCAAGTCTGCAGGCAGGCACATTCTGCTAATGGGCAAAGTTTGCTATGCTCAGCAGTAATAATCAGCATTTAATTATCAGCACTGGTTTATGACAATAAACAGTCAGTAAATTAACTTCCTCTAGTTCTGCTTTGCCAGAGGTAATGTTTATGGCAGAACTGGGAGGCTTCACCTCTGCCAGGTGTGTGTACACCCCTAACCCCATTCTGCTGCCTCAGATTAAGCAAAGAGCTGGTCCCATCTGTGGTTTCATCCTCCACAGGCAATTCAGCTTTCTGTTTGTGTAGTCAAAGCATTTAAACCAGTCTTGTTTGGATATAGATTGGCCCCTAAAATCTAATGTATTTTAATGAGAAACTTCTAATGAAAACAGTCCTGTATCAACAGAATGTGAAAGTATCAGAGAGGATTGCACTCTTGTTATGTGTAAGACAGACATGCTGGGGTACTTACCCATTTTGGGGCTGTGGGCTCTCAGCTTCAAAATCCTCTCTCTCTTCCTGATGTGAAGAGATCACACTTGAAGGGTAATCTTGAGTATCCTCCCTGAGCCCTTCTGCCTCCCAGTAACCTCCTTGGCGTGGCAGAGGAGCTCTCTGGGGGAGTGCAGAGCTCTCATGAACTGGTGGCTTTAGGCTGTGCACGGAACCATCACGATATCCGTGTTCCACCAGCTTTGCCAGTCCCACTGTACTACAGACCAGCAAAAGCTTCACGAGCATCCTGGGCTCCTTCCCCCCCAGTTCCACCTGTCTCTTGTTCTTTTCTCTGAAGCTCAGCCTGAATTACTTCAAAAATGCCCCGGCAATATTCTTTAACTGGAAAGTTAGAAGAAGGAAGGAAAAAATAAAAAAAAAAATTGTAACAAAGAGCGGAAAGAGCTTTCGGCCCTCCCAGCTACTGTGGAAACGTCCGTGGCTATTGAACAATGTGAGCCTGGTTCCTGTGTGGGGCTCAGACGTCTCTGACAGGGGGGAAAAAAAGGTGGTAGGAATATAGCTTATTCAAGGAACTTCTGAGTTTGCCTGCCTTCTAAACTTATCTGTGAACAGGAACTCGGCTTTTATCAACTGCCTTCTCCGTCAGGCACAGGAAAAGGATGTTAGCTTAAAGGAAAGGAAGAGAAAAGAAAGGAAAGAATATACTGAGTGCTCTAACAGACTGTCATTACACTGCCAGAAAATGTCACAGACCTGCCTGGTCCCGTGCTGCACATGGAAGTTTTTTCTACAGTTTAAAGGCTGAAATACCTCAGCTTTAGCAGCACAGTATTTGTGGTATGTAGAACAAATTGCAGGCATTAAGGGACTCAGAACAAATGTACAGTAAAAAAGAGCCTACAAACATCCCTTCTTCTTTGCAAAATAGCTCTGTGAATCATAGTCTGTTCCCATCAAAATGGGAGCTTCCATGAAGTTGTCCTTTAGAGAGGTCAGAATAATTGAGCATTTTTAAGAATTTCTGTTTGGGTTGTCATCTCTGGGTGTCAGGCTTAAGTTTTTTTGTATTTTTAATTAGCATTAAAAGAAAAACCACTAGCCAAGAGCTGCTGTCAAGAGCTACCTCTGCCACCACATTCTAATAATAAATTAAATTTTAAAAGGCTGTGGAGGTTGCATGTAGTTTTTTACTGGTTTGGCTTTGCTGGTAGTGCTGCTCTTAGTTTTGTTGCTTTCATTAACTGTGTTTCTTCTTTCACTGTCTTGCAGGGTGATGTGCTCTGGCATTTTAAAGAATAAAGTGAAGGAGAATGATGCTCCACTGACAAAACAAGTGGGAATGCAGGACTGTTAGATCATCTTGCAGTGTGAATGATAAGATGAGCAGCCCAAAGTTCAGTATGTCCTGCAGAGCATTAAATGTAAAGCTTTTATGGATTTGTTCCAATACCAGCTGAAAATAGAGCATAAAATCTCTCCAGGATTTGGGAAGGCCTTGTTATTAATGGCTATGAATTTGCATCTCCTTATCCCTGGCTGGATTTGCACCCCTCTCCTGATGCCCCTATTTTATACTTAATGGAAGAACATAGGAAAACACAGAAGTGCCCTTCCTGACCTGTCATAGACACTGCTGCCTAAGAGCAGTGACAGCAACATATGGGGCCAGGCAGGGAGAGATTTTGCTAATTCTAAGGGAAAACCTGTTCTTGCTGTAGCAGTCACTTCTCCAGGGAGATGAAATCACAAGGTCTGGACTGAAGACTGAAAAAAATTAGCAATTTCCCTCTGTTCCTTCCTGCTGCTTTTATTTCTGAATTGCGTGCATCCTGCTGTAACACATGTCAATGTGTGAATATTTCATGTACCATGTTTCACAAAGAAATGTGCTTTTCTCACAAGTAACTGGATGTGACCTAAGCATTATATTTATTTACGTATTAAGACCATTATCAGGAAGGAACTGAAGCAAACATGAGACAAAACCAGCAACAGGCTTATAACCTGACCTGCAGTGAGATCCTGGCTTGCAGAGAAGTGACTTGTTGCTGCAGGTATTGAAGTCATTCTTCACGGGTGTGATCCCTCCCAAGTGGTGGGGCAGTGTTTCTCTGCCATCCTCCTGGCTCAGAACAATCTGCTGCTCCTCCAGGTGCAAGAACCTGTTCTCTGTACCTTTGTAACGGTGCTGCCCTGTGGGTGCAGCAGGCACAGATTTGCAGGTTAATAATTCAGCACGATGGTTTTTTGGTAGTGGTTACGAAAGATGCTAAATACGGAGCAAGGCAAGAGATGACATCCCTTTCTTTGTGGTAGGCATAGCATAGGATGCTGCCATGAACACATGAAAGGCATTCATTATTTAAAGGAACTTCCTTACTGAACAGTAGTTGAGATTTTTGTGTAACAACTGTTATAATTTGTGGTATCTGAATAACACATTCAGGTTATACAGTTGGTTCAAAACATCAGATTTGCTGGCAGAATGAGCCGTAAGTTTTCTTTTATATCCGTAGAGGAACAGGTATGAGGAGTGTACCTACTCAGGAATGAGATACACCACAACTTTGTCTCTTTTTTTTTGTGAGCTGTTGCCTCAGCATGGAACCAGGGAAAACAGACATATTTGCTGTAACAACCTATTCACTGCTTTCTGAGGTCCGTGTCTTCTAGGAGGTGCTTTCTAGATGTCTCTTTGTGAAGACATCTGTGCACCAACTGACATCAGTAGATATTTTGGTCACTCTTCAGTTGCCTAGTTTAGTGTTGGTGTACCTTACAGAGCTGGGTACCACTGCTCTAATGAAAAAATGGGTGAGTTAAATCAATTTAAAAGATAGTTTGGATAATTATTTGGAAAGTGTTATTGTGAAGTGTTACTCCAAAAATATACTTGAAAGCCATTCAGTAAGTGATGTTATACTAATAGTGGGGATGTTTGGAGATGTCCTGGTAGTTCTCACAAGTTTTTAGTGGTTCTAAGAATAGCTAGCCAAAAGATATCATTCCTCCACTCCTCGTCCCCAGTCACTAGTGACTTTTTTTTTTCCCTTGTGCTCTTATTAATGGAAATACTTTTCTTCCAAGTATTTCCAGGAAGTACTTCCTCAAAGTGTTCAAACTTCTTCAGACTTCAAGCTAGTCTTTAAAGAGTTGATATTGCCAGTTACACTGGAGCGATCACTTATGCCCTGAGATCTTGCCAGTAAATGTCAGCAGTGCTCTTGCCTGGTCTGGTAATCCTAACCACTTCCATTAAACACAGCTCTTAACCCCCTCTGATGTTGCCTGCCCCCAGAATTCAGTGTCCTGTTTACAATTCCATAACCAAGTCGTCGGATGCCAGCACCGTCTCCTGGGCAATCTGCTTAAGGTACGAAATCTTATTTTGTTCCCTTTCCTTTTGTTTAGGGTCAGAGCCCTGCAGCTACAGCTGGATAGGAGTGGGCAACCTCAGAGTAAACAGTGCCAAACAATGTGTTTGATCAATGGCTTGGCCAATAAATGGCTTGGGAAGCAAACGCTGTGGCTGTTCCAGTCAGCATGTCTCTGGAGAAACAGCCCTTAGAAATTCAGTTTTCACTTAAAGGATTCTGATGAATTTGTTTGTTTCTTTTCTGTCTTACCAGATTCACTGCCTACTCTGTAATACTCTTAATTACAGACTTAAATTACAAATCTGTGTATTTAAAAGGAAAAAGAAAAAAAAACCTTGAAAAAATGTTTAAAAAGCCAAGAAAAGATGGAAAGCAAGTGTTGCTTTAGATTCTTATATCCCAGTTCCAAATCTCTGAAGCAGACTGACTAACTGAAAGGATTTTATGTGTGGCAAGGCAGTTCTGTTGATAGCTGCACAGCAAGGGGATAACTTCTCATTAGGCACTGGGATTTAGATCTGGAAAATGCTGTCTCATCCCCTGCCCGCTGCTGATGTGCGCTCATGCGTGTGCAGCTGCTCTGGAGGAAGAGAGCACGGGGAGAAAAGTGTCAGGAGAGGACTGCAGGGCTGGAGAGCAATTCCTTTTGCTGGTCTGTCCATCAGAGGGAAAAGATGAATTCTTGTTGCCTGTATTTTTAATGGTTTGCTCAAAAGCTCTCAGTGGTATTCGACAGCAGAGATCAATCACAGAAGATTGCTGTACTGGCAGCACTCTGTGCACTGCATGTGGCTCATCCCTGTGTGTGTTCCTGAAAAATGGCTCGACCCTGGGTTATTCATTCCCTAGCTAAGGAAATTAGCTCATTACCTATGCAAACATACATGCAGGGATTCAAGTCCTAAACTGTTTGCAAAGGATGTCAGACAACTGCTTGTTTTCGTTAGGGCATGGAAATGACAGGTCTGTGACTCTTCTCCTTTCTGCATTTTGAAGTTTTCATAAATTGAGAGAGAGAGGAAGGATTTCTGTTTGTATATGGCAGGTTTGATCGTGTTAATGTTAATATTATTCTTCATAAAAGAACTTCCTGAACAAAGGATATTTACCAGCCAAAAAAGTAGTCTGTCTTTCCTTTCCTTACCTGCCTTTCAAACAATATTATATACAATTTAAACACTTCAATAGAATATGACCAAATCACACTCCTTTCATCCAGCAAAACAACTTTGCCAGCTGTTAGTCTCCAGCATAAAATCATTGTTAAAGAATAAGGTTAAGGCTTTGTGGGCACAGTAGCTTGCAACTGGGAAAATTCAAGAAGGAAGAGACCCAAATAAAATAAAATCCTGTTTAATCTGTTGCAGGCACCAGGAAAATGACAGTAGAGGACAGGGAATGTTGATTTCTGCTTTGCATTCTTTTCTTTGCCTTGCATCAGTGCTTTGGGAATAGGTAGACTTGAGTTAGAATTCTTTGTCCATATTCCAGAATTGCTGGCAGATGTTGCACAGACCTGCTTCCAGGTGTGAGCCACCAACAGCCAGGGACAGGTGGAGGCACAAGAGAGGTGGGGAACTGCTCCTTTCAGGGGAAGTTTCAAGAAACTCTGCTGTTATCCAGCAAGAGGCTCAATAGCTAAGTCTGAGCAGCCAGAATTCAAACTTTAAATGAACAGCAAGTGGTTGGTTTGTCATTGCACACGTCCAGACAAGGCCTTCTTTCGGTATTATGCAGATCAGCCAAATGTTTTTGAGATACAGATTTGTTTACAGTGACGTAGCTTAACTGGCTTCTCCTAGTGTTGCAAGGCAGAAAACAAAGAAGTTGCTGCCAGGTGAGAAAGGAACTTGGGGTTTCTGAATTGCCTGCTGGAGGCCTTTCTCTTCAGCTGCTGATTATCTTACCTGATCCAAAGAGGGAAACCTTACCAGGCAGAAAGTTAAGTCCCTAGCAAAATCTTAAAGCCTAGTAGCTTGTGTTAACTCTTGTTGTTAGTTTTGTCTGAGGTAGGATTGGCAACAACTGGCAACAATCCTCTGCTTTGAGTGGAAGGATCCTGGAGGTGGCAAACATTGAGGAGCCATTATGGATGCTTGCCCTGTATAGATTGCCTATGATGGTGTCTTGAGTTGATAGCTTTCCTAAAAAGGTTTCACGTTAAAACAATGCCTGTGCAAAGTGCCTGCTGCCTGGGAGGGATCCAACAGCACTGAAATGTCTTGTGAGCCCTTTCTCAAGGTCATCTCAAGGGACAGGAGAAGGCAGGAAAGGAGTATCCCACTTGAGTATCAGCTAATTCAACCTAGTGATGATTCATGTTTCACATCCCATGATGGCTTGGTATTTCATGTATTTGTTACCTTTTATAGCAATGCAAAATACGTAAAATTGAATTGTATCACAATGACAGAACAATAGCTGCAGGAAACAAGACACGCTTCTCACTCAGCCTAATCAGCCTTGGTGTTCTCCTGAAAATATCAGTAAAACTCATAACCCTGGGAATGTCTGTGTTCTGCTTTAATGGTCTTTGGAAGCCTGGTGAAAAAGTAAATAAGCCCTGGAGCAATTCCTAAAGATGATAAATCCATTTTTTTAACAAATGTAGTTAAAACAAGACCCCTGCCTGTGCCTGGTGAAATCAATGGCAGTTTTGTGACTGGCTCTGGGAGCAGCAAGGCTAAAGCACTGCTGTATGGCACAGTAAGGTGCAATGTCTTCAACCTGAGAGCACCTTGGGAGCAGCAAGGAGCACCAGCCATAGCAACAACCACCTAGGGGGGATTTTGACAGATGGTAAGAAAAACTTTTTCCACTTTTTGCTGCAACATTCTGGAACTATGTGAGCTCCTATAATAATTAGTATGCTGTGCTGGGCTTCCTCTTATTCTTGCACTTCTGAAAATTAACGATTGATAAATTCACTAGTCTGACAGAGATTTGGCTCCTCTATGTTCAGATGGAAATTTGTTCTTCATTTGTAAGTAAGGAGACTTATTTGGGAGAAAAAGATTAAGAACTGTATATGTTATTTCCCAGATCAACAGCTTTTCAATAATTTCAGTATAGAGTAAAAAAATCACTTCCAAAAACTGAAGAATTATTCTTAGTTCCACAGTAAGAACTATGTTTGTGTACATGTCTGCATGTACCTACAGATACAACATTTTTTGTTCAGACTTTTTTCTGTGTAGTCATTCCCCATCTGACACTTCCAGGCTGATAACTTGTGGCAGTAGTGGCTTGCAGACCACTGCACTTCATGACACTGTGGTGTGCTGTCTTTCCAAAATGCAGCCCAGCCCCTGAATTTCATATTCTGTTTGCCTGGTGTGGAAAAACAGCCAAAGCAGGTCATGCTCTGGGCTCAAAGGCTGCTGCAATGTGGCTCCATAGTTTCACATCTGGCACTATTAAAAAATAAATAAAAAATCACCTTGCTGCACCAGCAATTGCTTCCACAGCTAGTGCTGAACTTCATTTTGCTGGTGGGGCAATAGCTGGTTTGGGCCACTTAGGATATACTTCAGAAAACACTTTACCTTGAGTTTAACTGCAAGTACATTAATGATCATGTTTTGGTATTTTTTCCTAGCCAGGCCTTGAGGCTGGATGGATCCTCTGTAAGCTTTCCCCAGCCAGTTCTGTGCTGGCTGCTCTCACCCTGCTGTGCTCTGCAGCACCGGCTCTGACGTGAGGGATGGTGTTTGGTGTGAGATGTTGTCTCACTCTGCGGCAGCAGAGCAGGGCTCTGTCTACAGCAACTCAGAGAAACAAATAGGAAACAGGATTTCCCCCAACAGGCGTCTGATTTTTCAGAAATGAACCCTTGTAATGGGATATACAGCTGAGCAAACCCTACCATTTATACACAATGACTTCACACTTGACAAACATAGCAGGTGGGACCTCAAGCTTGCTTCACCTGAGCACCAAGCTGTAGCTGATTCCCTTTTTCTCAGGATTTACTAGAAATAATATTACTGTTACCATTTTGTGCAGAGTGGGTTCTGGTAACTGCCAGACCAGGAAACCTGGACCCTCTTTGTTTGCTACAAACACTGTCAGTGTTATGTGCTCTCTGCCCTCTGGGGCCCAGGAGAGCTGGTGTTTGGCTCCTGCTGCAGCCTCGGGAAGATGCCCTTTCAGGAACTAAGCTCTTCTGCTAAAGTCTCCCTCTTCACTGAGACCATCCTTCACTGAGAGCATTGCAGCATATTTTAAAAGCTCTCACTGTCTGGAAATTCTCCAGACAGCTCCTTACCTACTGCTGTCGTCGTCCTCTTCTCCCCCTCCCTTCTTAAAGCTTCCCAAGCAGATCCGTATCATTAATATTTCAGTATCAGCTGTACACGGGCATTGGCTACACTGCAGCACACTTCATCAATAAGAGCCAGCGAGGGCTCTGAGCTTTGCCACACTGCCTTCATCCAGCACAGGAGGAAGAGCAAAGGCAGAGCCTGCCAGAGGAGCCGAGTATCTGCCGAGAGCAAGGCTGCATCTCGCAGTCCCAGCCTTGAGGTGCTTTTTGCTGCTTTTGCTCCCTCGTTCAGATCATCCCAGATAATACCCTAACAAGCAACAAGAATGGATGTCTTTAAGAAAGGTTTCTCCATTGCTAAAGAAGGTGTGGTGGCTGCTGCCGAAAAGACCAAGCAGGGAGTGACAGAGGCTGCAGAGAAGACCAAAGAAGGGGTAATGTATGTAGGTAAGAGAGAACTGGTTTTGATCTGCTTTTGAGTATGAAGAGCTACATAGATTGTCTCTGAGAAAGTCTGGGGAAATGATATTGTGACTGAATCTTGGGAGTGACTAGCAGGATAGTCTGGATAAGATCCTGAGCTCTGCAGAGTTGCTGTGTAAACCTGGGGTACCACAGCCTCCCCGTGCCTCAGTTTCCCCAACTGTAAGTTAGCCATAGAAACCACGACTTCAGGGAAGGCAGAATGATGTTAAGGAGCAGATGCTCAGGTGTAAGGTTTGTTTGACTATTCACTGATTGTTTGCAAGGTGAGTCAGGCACTCTCCAGGCAAACAAGCACTGCTGGTCTCTGCCTCACCTCCACACTGGGAGGGACTCACTGAGGAGGTCCCTGAGAGGAGCCAGTGGTGTTAGTAAAAGGGGATTGCAGGATGCATCTGTTTCCCCACAAACAAATGGGTTTGCCCTGAAATCCTTCTCCTGTTCACCGACCTCTTTCATTGCCCATGCACACATTAATCTTGCTTTACAAGAGACGCCCAAATTCCTTTTGCCCAAAGAATAGGATCTGGAAAACAGCGTGCCTGATGTCCTGCCTAGAGACATCTTTCACAGTTAATGGGCTGAAACCTCCCCGTTCAAGGTCACCTTTGAAACCCACTATCTCCACTTATTTAGCACATGCAATTATATGGCTGGATGGTCAGATATTCCATATAATACAAACTAAAGAGTCTTAGGTTCCCAAGACTGATTATCTCACTGCTGATTACTGCATTTCACACAGCTCTGTATTTTTGCTGGATGTGGGAGTGTTTCTTTTTGTAGGAAAGTTTACATGCAGGCTCTTCCTGCTATCACACTGCAACATCCACAGCTGTACTTAGCTACTATATTTAAAACTGCTCTATTACCAGCAGCTACAGATATATATTTGAATGTTACCAATTAAATACAAAATGTGTATGTAGCAGGTCTGGTAATGTCTTTATCTTGAATTTTTAAATACTTAATTATTGACATGCTGGTAATGAATGGATGTAACAGTTCACATTTCAATTTGAAGCTGACCCACAAGAAAAAAAGGTAAGCAGCATTCCTGTAAACAACTAAACCAACTACAGTATGTGAAACACCTGTCTAAGAAATGTCACATGTGGGTGTCACATTGTGGCATCATTACTGCTTCACCTGCTTCCAGATCTGAGTTGTGTTGGGGTTATTCAGAGTTTTTATACATAATTCTCACATCTCTGTTCAGTCACGTTGTACAGCTCCATACTGTGACCTGGTTTTCATTGTTGCACAGCCAAGAGGTCTCTTTAGGAGATTCTAACCTTTTCAATAAAGTTTTCTATGACCCTAAAATTAGAAGCCTTGAAGCCTTAATCTCTGAATGAGGATCAAATAAGATCAAGGTGAGGATTAAGTGCTTTCTCCTTTTATTGGTTTGGTTTGTTGCTATACTGCTGGTTCCTGCCCTGTCATGCACTGGACATGCCTTGGCCTGATTCAGTTCCTGTGGGGAAGCTCAGCCCTTTAGGGAAAATTCAGGCAGGAAAAGTAAAGACCAGATGCTGATTAGCTGAGAAAAGGGGGGTTTTGTTTTAATAGCCAGAGAAGGTGAAGGTGTGGTACATTGGTTAAAACTGGAATGATTAGTATGTTGTTCATGCTGCCTTTTGTCAGTCTGTGCCACATAAAGAGTAAATCAGAGACCTGAACTGTTCCTTCCTTGCTTCTTCCCTTGCAGAGCCCTATCCCAGAGCTTCATCTAGAGCATTAGGTGATGAGACTTGAATTTTTGGATGCTAGGAGAAAGTAATACTGTATTGAACCTCAAGGGTCTTTTGAGAACATGAGGAAAGAGAGCAAAATCCCCAGAGCCTAGGATGGATGAAGTGGATCCCTGGCTTTTATTCAGGTTTGTGTTAACTCATTGCTGACTCTCTGAGGAGGATTCCAAATGTCTGGGCACAACCACTATGTCTGGTGAGTCACTTGCTGCTGCCCAGGAGAAGAAAACAAAGCTCACTCAGAGGCATCTGGAGTGAACAGCATCACTGGGACACTGTGGCCACCTCGTCCCTGCTCTGATCCATACAGGTTCAGCTCCCACAGCCCATGTCAGACAGGAGATGCCTCCCTCCTGTGCTAAGCCTGCAATGCAGTGCTCCTGCCGTGCTGCTGGTCTTGCTGAACCCATGGGGTAGGGAAGAGAGTGCACAAAAGGACGTCCTGTCCATGGGTCACCTGTGCACTTGGGGAAATCACTGTCTGCTCTCCAAATTCTAACAGCCTGAGTGTGCTGAAGTGTCAGGAGACCCCTGCATGGTTAGTGTGGATCCAGCAGTCGGTTCAGTGGGCTCTCTTTTTTAATTTGGTTTGAATAGGGGTGTAAGTGATGCTGAAGTTAATTAATGAATTTAATGCAAAGCTGCATCAGAGCATTGAGTCATTAGTGCTGATTAATGCTATCGTTCAGGAAGCCTCAGCAAAGAACGCACTTCTAGTTTTCCAGAATGATTTTTTGACCATGTGTGTTGCAGAAAGCCCCAACACTGAGCTGTGTTTAAACTAGGTGGTTCCTGCAGAATTCAATGCACATCAAAATATCCCTTTCTGCTCTAGACCTTCTCCCCGGGCACAGCGCTCCACTGCCTCGGTCCCAAAGTACTTGCGGCTGACTCACGGCACTCAGAAGAGGCATGAACTTGTAATTCTGGGTACAGAAGCTGCAGGCAAGGACTAATGAGTGAAATGAGATTGAGCATCAGGTGATTGCTTTCTGATTCAACAGATGCGGGCTGCTGGCAGGAGCGGCCGCCGAAGGTCAGGTTTCATGCGGTGCATAATGGATGGGAGCCTGAGTCATCGGGTGTGGCTGGGCTGGGAGGATAGGCCAGCTCTCCCCAGGCTGCAGCAGTGACTCTTCCCAATGACATTGCTTCTGTCATGTCATGGGTTCGGATGGTTTTTTCTCTCTGCATCCCTCCTTTCTGGAATTATTTTCCATCTGCAAATATAGCATCTGCTCACTCCTCTTCCACGTAAAAGAATTGAGCCCAGATAGTCACCTTAAAAGTCTGGCAAAAAACATAGAAAACTGCAGCTCTTGTCTCACTAAGTGTGTTTACTGCAAAACTGCAAAGGCATGCAAGGCTGGTACAGCAAATCATGTACTTCACTTACCCATCAACTGCTGTTTGACCAAAAACCAGCAAAGGGCAGCTTGCGGGTCTGAGTCTGATATGTCTGAGACAACCTTGTATGTCAAATCAGTATTGTGGCAGTCTTTCCTTGGAATGGTACTGGAAGGGAAGACAAAGCAGGATGGTGTCTGAATTGAACCTTGTGTGTTTGACCCATTCAGGGGCTCACATTCGTGGCTTAAGGCTTGCACTTGCTCTGCTCAGTGCTGTGCTTCTGCACATGTTTGTGTACATGGGCACCATTATTAAATCCAGTTCACAGCAGTGCACATGTATCATGTGCATCACTAGGAACTTCAGTTTACAGGAATAACAAGTTAAAGCTACAAAGATTTCATGTCTTGACTTTTAAGACAGTTTGGGAGGGTGGAGTGAAATGTTGAGGGCCTATTGTAATAAAACGGTTTTGTTCTGCCCCAGGCAAACATTGCAACCACCAAAATAAATCAACAATTGAGAATTACATTCAATAATACATAACATATCAGGCAGAACAGAGCTAGGCTGGACCTCTTATCAGGGCACTGCACCTGTTTTACTTCTCAGGCTGTTAATGAGAATGAGCTGTGGTTTGTAGCTGGTTTCTCCCACTGCACCTGTGGATGCTCCATTATCATGGAGTCAAAAATCTGCCTGGTCGTTGTCCATTTTCATCATTTGGATAGTTGGCCATAGAAATCCTTTTGTTGTATCAGTATGGGAAACCTGAAGAGAACCTGTATAGGTGCAGATGATTTGCAATATACAGTAAAGTGGGACCAGTGGAATATTTTGGCTTGGGTTTATTTAACTTCCAAGGGAGATAAATTTGATCCTTGATTTTTTTAATGTGTAAAGCACCTAGTTACCGTGGGAGCTGCCCATCTACCATAGGATTTAACTTATCTGCAGCAGTATCAAGTAGAAAGGATATATGGCTTGTCACTTGAAGCGTGGAAGAAAATCACAGAGATTAATTATTCCTTAGGGCTATTTGTGTTGCAAACTGAATGCCTTCACATCCTGTTAGCTTTTCTGCTAACAGGAGAACAGCAAGATAAATCACAATATAAGCATACATATGGTGTATTTTCATAATTTGAGATAAAACCATCTGCTTTCTGTGCATTGCTTTGAGAGGCACTTACAGCCTAGGCTGAGGCACCAAAGTGGGAATCTAGTAAGTAGGTATGTAGGGGGTAGGTGGTGGTTCTGTAAATTCAGTCTCAGATTTCTCCAGAGTCTTGATTAGTGGTATAGAATGAGACTTTAAATGATTACTGCAGCCAGGTATCCTGCTGAAAGGGAGGGGAGAGTCATGGATGTGACTTCTTGTCTTGGAAGAGTAAAGTAGGTGAGATCTTACCAGGTGATTTTATTTACAGTCATTTTTACAACTAGCTTGAAGTTGATTTCCACCACTTAACTGCTCATTTTGGAAATATTGCAGGGACAATTTTTCATAATCAGGGTTTTTCAGGTCTAGGCATCCCCAGAGAATTTGCTGTTGAAGCTCTCCAACTCTCAACACAAAGGTACTCATTGGCTTTATTGGGGAGGGATGCTGGTCTCTTTTCTGGCTCTACAAATGGTTTGTGTCTGAGCAGGACCTCAGCTCCCCACTGCACTTCCTCAGAGCAGGAAGCCATCTGTGTCCAGAGATGAGGGTGTAATTTCCAGGCAGCACTGATGGATTGTGTTTCCTTTCACAGGCACCAAGACCAAGGAGGGTGTAGTGCAAAGTGTGACCTCAGGTAAGAGCACAGCCCACGAGGGATGTGGAAATCTGTGGTGATTGTGAGACCTCCTGGGAAGGCCACCACCCCTGCCAAGTGGGAGGTCTCTGTGGGACACCACTGCTCTGCCTGACCTTCCCACTGATGAAAGGAGGCTGCTTGCCAGGAGCCATGGCTCAGGGTCTGGCATTTGCAGTGGACACAGATGGGAGAAAATATTTAATCAATAGAGTAGGTCAGAAAAAATCTAACAAAGGTTACTTGGCAGACTGGGATGATTCACAGCTATTTAGACATTTCACAATGTCAGGTGCACAGCCCAGCACGCAGAGAGGGTTTTCTTGCATCAGATCCTGTCTGGCCAAAACTGTGGTCTTTGGAAGAGGCCTGTCAGGCAGTTGCAGAGTCAGGGACCTAAAGGGTTCCCTCTAGGGTATCTCAGCCATATGGACTGTCCTGAAAGAGGATGAATGGATCATTTCCCTGGAGAATTTCATAACTATTGCTTTTTTTCTGCCAAGGGGTATTAAATCAAACAGAAAGTAACCTGGAAGAGGTCATGCACAGTCTGCAATGCAAAATACCTTATTTCCACTGTTGTCTCTTAGTATCTAACAGTGAATTTTTCATTCTCCCGTTGCCCACAAAGACTGACAGGCTGCAGTGCTGCTCTCTAAGCAGCATTTTGTGCCAGACAAAAATCCTCACATACACGATCTAAATTCAGACATGATCTCATCTAAAAAATCTAAACAAGGACTGCACATGGGCTGATTTTTTCTTTTACATCAAAGCAATTCATTTGTCATCCCAGGGAATTTGGCAGCCTTCTGGCAGTGTCTAGTTTACTGACTTTTCTGCTTTTGTTGAAACTGCAGTTGCTGAGAAGACCAAAGAGCAGGCCAACGTGGTGGGAGAAGCTGTAGTAGCCAGCGTGAACACAGTGGCAAACAAGACTGTAGAAGGAGCAGAGACCATCGTGGCCACTACAGGAGTTGTAAAAAAGGTGTGTTTGTTTCTTCTGTGATGGGCAGGACAGAAGAGCCTTTGGATTAACCTGCAAACATTTACAGTTTATGGTTTTACTTATTTTATGAAAGGTTTTCAGCAATATCTGCTTTTGTATATTATTATCATATAATGCCTAGTATAGTCACAGAATCATTTAGTTTGAAAGGGACACCTTGAGATGATCTAGTCCAACCCTCTTAGGGCCAATGAGAGAGGACTGTCCCTCTGGGTTTTGAATATCTCCATGGAAGGAGAGTCCACAATATCCCTGGGCAACCTATGCCAGGGTTTGACCACCCTCATAGGAAAAAAGAGAATTGCTTTCTTCTGTTCAGATGGACACATTAATCTCTTGGTGCCTATTGTCTCTTGTCCCATCAGTGGGCACTGCTGGCAAGAGTCTGGCTCTCCATTTTCTTACACATGCAGAAAAGCATTTTTCCCAGGGACTTGAGTAGAGATGTGTCTGGGCTGCAGTGAGCATCTGGACTGAGTCAGAGCTCAGGGATGTGCAGAGTGGGAAGGCACAGGAGCCAACACCTGCCCTCACCCTGTGCCGTGCTGGTGGATGCACAGACTTGCCCTGGCCATGGCAGCTCCGGAGGCAGAAGAGGGCAGCAGCAATTCAGACACAGCCTGGTTCCAGCACAAAGCCTGACCCTGCTGCCCTGTTCGTGCTGGTTTGACAACAACCCAGTGCTTATTGATAAAAGGCCATGTGACCCACATTGTGTACGGATTAAGCCAGATTCAGACAAGGCTTCTTCTGTCCTCCAGCCTAATTTGCCAAATGGGGCTGCTTCAAGTGAGGGGATTAAGGGGCGTCTGAAGGAGCAGAACAGCTCCTTAGATGAAGGCAGTGTTGATCATTAGAGAAGATGCTTTGGTAACAAACAGCACCCATTTGTACAGCAGGAGGCCAATACTTGGCAGCTCTTTGGTAAACCTCTCTCTTTCCCCTCTTCAGAGAGTGTGATCGGTGCTGTTGATGCCACATGAGCTTTATGAGTCACAGCAAACCCAAACCCAGAATCAAAGCAAAGCCAGGCTGGCCAAAATTGTTTTAATTGTTCAGATAGTCGGCTGATTAATTTCCTGACCTTCACATAAACACATTGTGATGTGAAACAAAACTTCTACACAGCATATAAATCCTGAGAGAATACCCTAACAAAAGAGGAGAACAGCAGCTACAAGTGACGCAAAATGTCCTCCTGAAAGCATGTGAAAAGGGCAGATACAGGAGTTCTGCTAAACCCTTGGGATAAATTTAATCTCTACTCCCACAGGGAACAGCAGTTAGGCTGCAGGAGTGCAAACAGCGATCCCTAATTCCATGGGGCCAGAATACCCCTTCCTACCTTTTGACTGACCATGGGGTGGTTGACCGAGGAGAGTGAGGAATTTGCTGATGGTAGGAATCCCTGCTGCAGATAGTGAGCTGTCTCCCTTCCAGCAAGGACTGAGCAGCAGCAATCCTCTTCCCCTTTCCTCCTAAGTGGGAACCTCACCTCAAAGACTGACAGCTACAGTTCACAGCTAATTTCAGAGCTCAAACCAGTGCAGGTTTTCCAGAGAGCATCTGAACTCTTCATCTGGTGTCTTCCATTGATGTCCGATTGCTTAGACTTAAAATGGAGATTGATTAAGAAGTAAAAAATTAGGATGTGTCACATGCCAAAGGGCAGACTAAATGGAGCCAGGAAACTGCTTTCGATACAGTGTCATGGTGTCATGCCAAACAGCAGAGGTGCTGAGGCAGCAGACTGAAAACAGGAGGAGAAAACAAGACAAATCACAGGAGAAAAAAATTCAAGAAAAACATTTGTTTCTGTGAAAGAGGGTTCATCTGTTCTGCTGGTTTAGTTCAGCTTAGGAGTGCAAATCTTTTATTCATATTCACCACACTTTGCCATGTAGCTAGACACCTTTTAGAGCCAGCTAGACACAGAAGGTTGAGCTCCATTGATGCATTGAGTGCATCCCCACTGCTAATGGATAATTGCCATGGAGCCAAAGCTGCTCCAGATGGAGGGTCCTGAAAGGAGTATGAGGAGCTGTGCTGGGCTCTCAGCACCAGAGCTGTTTTTTCTCCAGAACTGCTTCTATCATGTTACACAATTTGCTAATGGAAATACATCTATAGTTTGCCAATAGCAACACCAGGCACTGTAATGCATGAGGGAGACCCACTGGAGATACACTGAGAGTGATAATGTATAGCTTTTAAATGTTTAAACAGTGAATACCCACTGTTATAATCCTCCAGTCCTGGAATCCTCACAAGCATTTCAGCCCCAGAAGTTTGAGAGAGCATCCGGTTGCATCCAGTCCTGAGACTTGTTTGTGCTCCATACCATCCTCCTTCTTTCTAATTGCACTGAGCACTTTCCAACATCTTGTTTGGGTTTTCAACTATCTCCAGTGTTGTTCCCTGCTATAGAAGGGCTGTTCAAAGTGCCAGGGATCTGTGAATGCATGGCACTGAGCAGTGCTCTGGGTGACTCAGAGCTGGGGACTCGAGTGGCCTAGAAGGCATGTCCCCAGTTGATCATTCCCAGTATTAATATCAATTACAGAGAACTTGTTGACATGTAATCTGTGCATTTGACAGCTGAGATCAGTGGCAGGCACATATTAGGAAAGAGAGGGGTACTCTAAGGGTTTTGGGTTAAGTTTTGCTCAGGATAGCTGTGGGGTGCAGATGTATCAGATGGTGGCTGTGGCCATGGGAAAGAATTCAGCCCTTTGTTGCATCATAGCAGGCACTGAAATGTGGACACCCTGGCAGCCTGCTGTTCCTTACTGTCCTTGGGAGGAGCACTCAGAGCCACACAGAAGGAAATGGGGCTGAAGTAACCCTACACCTATGGAGGGGTGCCAAGCACCAGATGAAAACAACCTTGAGTTGTGCTGGCACTGCCTGATAGGGTTTTGGCACTGACCTGGTCACTGCTGAGTACAAGAAAGAGTTGACTCATTTGGGGGAGTTTTTAAGTATCAACTAAAAAAAGCTGTAAATTAAGAGATTATAAACCCTCTGCAATTTTTCCCATACAAAAAGGAATTAAACCAGTCAGTGGTGTGTTCTGTCTGTGGCTTTGTACCCATCCCCATCCCTGGGGTGGACATTAAGAGACTTCAAGGAGATAACCACCCACTAAATATCCCTGTCTTAGAAGAGGATTAATTCTTCCTCTGGATGACACAGCACAGAGCTTGCTGCAATGCAGACACCACGTGGCTGGGGAAGAAGCCCATGTACATACACACGCTCTCAAAATGTCCCTCAGGGTTTGGAACAATTTCCCCATTAACTGATGCTTCCCTACACCTTCCACCTAAATCTTCCCCTTAGATCTATTTGTCCTGTCAGTTTTTATGATTTAGTTGTCAGTTCATGACTCTGTCACTTTGAATTGGGTCTGATCTGGTTTTTTACTTCACACCATTAATTAAATGAGCGTTTGTCAGTTATGTGCAACCGCTGGGCGCGTTTGCCGGCTCACGGCGTTTCTGTGCACCTGATCTGGCGCACGTGGGCCGCACCCACACCATGGCTCATCTCTTTCATAACAACTGCACATCCTCAATGTGAAAGGCTGCTGTTCATGGCCCTAATTCCCTTCACTTACACCCTGTGACACCTCCGAAGCAAAGACAGCCTGTCACACGGAAGGAATTAGGAGCAGAAACTGAGTGACCTTCCTGTTCAAGTTAGATTGGGCTGGGCAAGTGCCACAAGGAGGGAGCAACCAAGGGTATCTGAGAAGGTACCAAAGGCAGAGCTGCTAAGCAGGAGGAGCAGGGAAATCAACAGCCAAACTACCCAACAATTAGGTAGAATAAATAATTGAAACTTGTTCCCCTTTGTATTCAAGCTTCCCTGTACTTAGTTGATGCAGTGATGCATCCCAGTGGTATCCTTCCACATGTCATGGAGCACGGGAGACTGCAAAAGCAGCGTGGAGTGGGGCACTCTGCCTACAGGCACTTTTTCTGTGCTCCCCTCTCCGTCTCATTAGTGCATTCAGGCAGATATTTTTCCATGCAAAATAGCTGAGATAGTGGCACTGGTGAAGCCTTAAAGCCTACAGGACCATGGCTCAAGGCTGTACCCCTGCAATCCCATAGGATACACATTAAATATTTATCATTTATATAAGCAGTCCCAGGAGACTCTCAGAGAGTCTGGCTGTGAGCTGGATAAAAACAAAGCCACCCCAAAAGTCTACCTGGATTTGTAGAGTAAGACAGGAACCCTGCATGCCTATTTGTCTGTCCTGTTGGTGGGTCCATGCACTTTAATCAAGGTTATTCAGAGCTGTCGGCATCACTCTGAGCACTCAGCCTGAAACCTGTCCAGGACAGCTCGTCCACAGGACCTGCCAGGCTGCCTGAGGGTTTCCTAGGGAGTGGTCTGGGGATCCTGCCAGGCAGCATCATGTTTGTTCCAGCACCCAAGGTCAAGAGCACTACAGGAGGCTGAACTCTCCACCTTATGCAATAGATGCCTCTTTGAGGGCCCTTCAATTTGTAGCAGATTAGGCTGCCGGTGAACCTCTCTGGCTTTAAAACAGCCTTAAAATAATGATAATAATAATATTAATATTAACAATAATATCTTGCTTGCCACTGAATTTATTGAGATTTGATGAGTATATTCCAGCATCCAATATTTGGACTGCTTTCTCTCTTGTATAAGGATGATAATCTTAGTAAGATTGTTTATGTCCGAATATTTGGGGACAGCAACAAAACTCCCACTGGTCTGTAAGATAATATAGACAAAAAATATAAATTCCCCTTCATATATGAGCTCAGACAGCAGACAAGTCAATTGCTGAAGAGCTGAAAAAGGGAATTTCATAGAACCTGAGAAAATGAGAAATATGAGGAATTAAATTGTAATTAATTTCTTCCAGTATTTCTGGGCTTATAAAATCAGATTTTAAAAAACTTATTAGAATGTCTGAACCCAGAAGCCTACAGTACAGTCTATTTAAGATCCCTTAGCATTGCACAGGAGTATTTTTATAAATAGCAGGTCTTAATTTGAATTTTTGATTAGTTGAGTTTTAATTAGTGATAGCTGAACACATACCTCCGTTTCATAACCTTAGTGAAATATTGTATTTTATATATATAGATCTCCTGTGGTGTATATATTCTGCATAAAAATATATTTTGAAACACACAAAATATTTAAAAACTTGTGTACTATTCTTAGAAGAATTCTGAGGTCTTGTGTTTCACTTAACTATTATGTTCAAGTACTTCCCTTTTCTATCTTCAATAGCAAAAAGATTCTCTGCCCACCCAAAAATAGAAGAAAATAGCCCATAGCAAATTAAATATTTAATTATTTTCCATTTAAAATACCTTTTTCTAAGAAAGTATGTAATTTCTGAGGGGAAATATTCGGCTCGACCTTTAAGAGCAGGAGGAGCATTACTAATTGTTTCATGGTTTCAACATGCCCTTAGCTTAGAAAATGTTACCCCTTGTAATGAGGAGATGAGCACTGACAGGAATGGCAAAACTCTTTCTGCCCCCCAAGGAAGCTGGATTTTCACCTTTTCTTTCTTGCCCAGCATTGTTCTGTGAGTCACTGTTATAGCTGGAGCTGGTGCCCCGGAATTTCTGGCTCTTTGTCCAAAGTGAAGACCCCTACACCACATGGTCCTCCTCTGTCTATTGTCTTCCTGAGCAGCCCCTGAAATCCCCAGCCAGGTAACACCCAGCTGAAGAATGCAGCCCTTCCTCATCTCCTGCTCACTGTCCCGGGCAGGGTGGAAGCGCGTGAGAAAAAGGCTGTGTGGCGACATCCCTAACACAGCCTGACACCTCTTCATCCTGCTATTGTGCTGGTTCCTCCCACATGGCTTAGAAACACCCTCCAGAAACTCAGTTGCTTCCCTGTCTAAAAATAGACGGTTGATTTTTAGCCTTCTGGAGCAGTCTTGGCAGAGAGCACGATCTAAGGGATCTAACTAGGAGCACAATAGCTGAACAGGGATTCTCCAGCCTACCCACTGCTCTTGGATACAGTGTGCCAAGGGTGGTCCTGGGAAAGGTGTCCCTGTCCCAGGACTCTTTCCACATCTACCAGAGCCGAGCTCCCTGCCCACAGGAACAACAGGTGCTCATACCCTGTAGAAAGATGGAGAGCACTGCACTGGTCCTTGTGTTCCTGTGAGCTGTTCCCAGTTTTCCCAATGCAGCTCAGCACCTTAGGCAGTTGCCTTTAACTGACTTTCATGGTTTCACACAGCAGCTGGTAACTCCACCTGCAAAACACTATAAAATACCTGCTGTTGCAGCTCTTGTCAGTGGCTTGCATTGGAAGTTTCTTTCCTTGCCACCTAATAGTCAAAAATCTGTAAAGCTTCAAAATACAATATGAGGCTATTTACCTGCTTTGGCCTAATGTGCACTGTTGAGTTATAAGGTGTAGATATGCAAAGTGTAATTTAAATGCAAATGTAAAGTGCTTTAAAGCCACAGGCTGGATCCTGAGCCTGGATGAGTGTCCATGAATTCAGAGTAGTGAGCTGTTTGCTGGCAGCAGGAGAGCTGACTCATTTCAGACAGACTGTGACCGAGTGACTCTGTCTGTCAGAGCAGCGGCCTCTCCTGAAGGGCTGCAGGTCTCCCTGCAGGAGAAACTGGCTTCCATGATGTGCAGGTTGATGTCATTTGGTTACCTGGGCTTACTTAACACAGCTCAGGCTGGTACCAGCAAGACTCATTTCAGCCAACAATGCAATTCAAGTTAAGGGTATGTTCCTTAGGAAAAGATGGTCACATTATGCTTCTCATCTGGAGACACCAGCAGCACATGGTGCTCTCCTTAAACAGACTAATCAGCTCTGGTCTCAGCAGGGAGATGAAGGAGTGCCTGCAGCTGTGACAGACATCAGCACAGGGCTGCAGCTCATACTTTGGCTATTTTCTGTCTCCAGTGGATTGATCTTACAGTAGCTTGCGTGGAGAGCAGGAAGCACATAGGTAGGACAAGCAGGTTGCAGTGCTTCCATCTCCTGGCTCCCCTTTCTCCCACAAATGGATCTGAAGTTAAATTTTCACGGGCTTTTACTTTGTATCTATGTAACTCCATCTATTTTTACTTTTTACTTTGCATCACCTTTTTTCCCCCAAATTCAAAAAGCAGCAGGAATGGCAGGGATGTTCTCCTACTGATGAGAATAATTGTGACTGGACAGGAAAGTAAGAACATGTGTGAAAAGGAAAAGTAGAGTACCCTAAACACATGGAGCATAAAGTTCTGTTTACAGTAGGTTTGGCAGGGACATTGATTTGCATTACATCAGCAGCAGCACCAAGCAAAGTAGTGGCCTTGTGTTTCCAAAATATTGAAATTCATAACTTTGCCTTCCATGCAAAATTTACTTTTCCTTTCCATAATATATGGTCTCTGGTTCCCTCTATGGTGGCTCTGACTTCATGTAGGAAGTGAGTCATCCAGAGGAGCTGCTGGGCATATGTGGTCATAGGGAACAGAGAAACTTTGTCATTTTAGTTGAGTTCTCTGGTGAACTCAACTAAAATTACAGAGGTCCTGCTATTTCTGCTTCCCCCTACTCTCACTGACTGATTCCACCCAGGTGCATTTCTGCTTTCTGTCCATCCCCTGTACACATCCAGTATGGTCAGGATTTTTTCTTCTCTTCCCATGTGGCCAAATTGTGTTTAATGTAATTATCTGGTAATGCAACATTTTCTCTTCTTCTGTGAATAGGAAGGTAGCTGAAAGATGTAGGCAACTAGCTAGAAGAGCCCAAAATACTGAAGTGCTTGGACTCAAACAAAAAGAAAAGCTTATCCTTTGATAAGGATATTTTATCTGAAGCATGACATTAACTGCACCACAGTACTGCTATATCTTTGATTCATTTTAGTCTGTGCAATGAGTGCTTAGGGTAAGATAATGCAGGAAAAGGCTGGTAATAGCCTTGCTATACATAAATTTATTCGTTCCTCCCAAATTTCTTCACATTGAAGGAGTCAAAACACTGGTCTCAATGACAGAAAAAGAACTGATTTTCTGTATGTAAAAGACCCTAAACCAGGCTGTAAGAAATGGAGTTGGCTTTTCCATAGATACCTGCTCAAGCCAGCTGCACAACAAAAATGGATTTCAAGCAGAATCTGCCATCTATTAAAGCTGCTGTTTTGCTTGCGCGTGTGATGCTCGGCCACCTCGCACAGTCAGTCTAAGATTAGGGCCATGACTCTGCATGTGGCAGCAAGGACAAACATCTTGCTTGTGACTTGGCAGGAGGACCTGGCAGCGCCGCAGCCACCCGAGCAGCCCAGGCTGGAGGGAGAGGGGGCCCCAGCAAGCACTGGAGGAGAGGTGAGTGGTGCCACAGCCCCGCTGCCCCGGCTCTCTGGGCCACGCCTGGGCTCTTCCTGGGTTACTGGCTTCCCCTGGCAGAATTTCCCCCTTGCCTCCTGTAGTTCTAGAACTGCCATGCAAGGAGCCCATCACTGTTCCCACTTTCCTGAGTTATTGGACAAAAACCTGAGCTCACCTGTTCTTGTTTTTGCCACTTCCTTTTCTTGGGAATTTTCCATGAGCGACAGATGGACAGATTGCAAACTGCTGCCTGATTTGGGTTGATTTTGGGGTGTAAATGCACATATAAAAGTTAATGCTGTCCTGTGGTTCTGTCATCACATGGAATAGCTTTTTCCTGTTTGCATCTATGCTTTAGAAAAGACTTAGATAACAAGTTAGGTTTTTCTATAGATTTTTCTGTATTTAAATTAGTACACTTAATTTTTGAACTGTTCTACTTGCAATGTTCTTTTGAAGCTCTGGGCCAACTTCAGCTCTTGAACAGGGATGACTTTTTGTCTAACATGGACAACAGGAGCAAATGCTTTTCATGTGGTATTTCCTTTACTATTTCAGTGTTAAGGCCTTTGTCTGCCCCTTCCACAAGTACTGCATGCACCCAAACCCCAGTTTTCAGCCTTTCTGAAGCTTTGGCTGTTTTCATGGTGCCCAAAGCTCCCAAAAGTCTCTGTTTGCACCCACTGCCCTCCTCCAGCCATCACCCTCCACTGCCAGTTCCAGAAATGGGCCCCATAATCCCACTGGCTGCGTGGCTGCACCAGTGCTGATGTCAGGCTGGGTGAGGCAGGAGCAGACCCAGGAGCACAAAGCAGGACACTCCTGGCAGTGGAGCCTGGGCCCACATTAACTTGACTTCCACCATGTGTGAATTCACACCCTTGTTTTCTCCAGAGATCTGAGTTACAGCAGGAGTATGTCTGGTTACCAGAAGGAATGGATAATTCATTTATTTTCTGCATCAACTATAGTCCTCATTGTTTTCTAGCTGTTTGTGGGGCTTTGTGTAGCGACTGTCAGCATTGATTTTTCTCCTAAATTTATTTTTATATGTTTTTCACTGGAAATATTTACGTGTTTTCTTACCTGTCTTCTCTCACAGGGTGAAATTGAAGGTGATCCATCAAGTTAGGGAATTCTTGCTCAAAAGAGACCATTCCAAGAGCATACATGGAAGTATTATTTGACACCACAGCAGAAAAATCCCACTGTCCATAGACTAACTACATTCAGCTCTGTAGTCTTGCACTTGCCTCATAAACCAGTCATACCATATATGTAAGCCAGACTCCTCTAATTGTAACGTGCAGGTGTGTACTGGGCTGTGTGTCTTTCCCAACCTCCCTCCTGGCTTCCCAGTTGCTTTGTATATTTTGGTTGGACTCACAAATCTGGGTCTTGCATCCATATGCACTGGCACTTGGGATCTTTAGACATTGTGGAAATTTTTTTTTAAACTAATAAAAAAGTGTTTGAACAAGTTTTTTGTCTTGTCGGTTTTGTTTGCACATTTTAGATGTGGATCCTTCCAGACTAATGCATCCTTCCTATAAAAGTGCAGTATTAGAATACTCAAAACTAGTAAAGGCCTTAAATCATGCAGTAAGAGATGAAGAATCATGAAAAATTGTATTTCTGAAGACAGTACTGTAGGTAGGCCGGCTTTCTGTTCCTCAGGGCTGGGAAACAAATATTTCACTTTTTAAACACTTGCCATGTTTAAGAGAGAATGTAGTGATGATATTGGATGAAAGGAGGCTTTTTAAAGGAATGTGAAAGTGATGTTGAGCTCAGTTTATTCTGCTTGCACCAGAATGCTGTCCTGACATAAGGATGTAACAAGCTGCCAGAAGGTAATTAAAGAAATGTGATGGGCACCAACTGACCTGATCAGAACTGCACTGCTCTGGCAGGGATGAGCAGGGCTGCTCTGAAATGTGTGAGTGTGAGGGCAGGTGCCAAAGGAGAATCTCCTGGTGCACCACGAACATGGAGCTGCTATCAGTTACAGGACTTGGTCAGGCTTCAGATCTGCTGCTGAGTGAGAGCAGCAGAGACCCTCCACACGCACCAGGTTAGAGAGCAGGAAAATGTTGCTCATTGCTGTAAATAATGAGCTAAGTTTAAAGCACAGTAGGTAGGGTATAAAAATGGGTTATTTTATTTACCTGCAGGAAGAACACCCACGAATCCAGGATAAGCCAGTGTAAACTGATGAGATTTAAACTGCTTCAAAATCAGACCAATAATCTTCATGAAGCTGCTAAATGATGATGACTGTGGAAGGTATTACAGAAGAGACTTGCTGTGGCATGGAAGCATCTAGCAAGTGTGCTGGCAGCCTCTCTCAGGCATAACAGTATGTGTAAAACCTTGCCTTGCAGAGACCACAGGATTCCCACCCCAGTAAGTCTTTAAACTTGAGACAGAAAGGGAACGAAAGAGACCTAGCAGAGGTAACAAGGCCTCTCAAAGGAAAATGTATCTGATATGTGCGTACTCTTTTCTGATGTCCTGCAAGTATCTGCCGATTAAACAGAGTAACTAAAATTGAGGCCAAGGTAAGAGGACATAAAGAGATACTCATGCCCAGCAGCAGGAGGCTGGAGTCTATTCTCAGTGCTCGCTACAGAGAGACAGAAAAACCTTTTGCTCAAAAGTTTTGCTTTATGGGGATACAAACAAAAGTGTTTTGCAAAAAAAAAGGAGGTGAATGCCTTCACTATGTATGGGAGGGCATGTGTGGGAGGCAGGAGCGGGCTGTAACTCAAAGGAGCAGTAAGCTGCTCCCCAAATGCCCATCTCTCAAGCAGGCTTTGCCCTTGGTTCCACGGGCTTAAGCCAGGAGAGAATGGTAATTACTGAGCTAAGAATGCTGGGCCACATCTCTGCCACACTGAGCTTGGGAGGGCAGCATGCAGTTCTCTGTGTTTCCTTCCCTGTGGGAAGGAAAGTGTTTTACCAGTATTTATACACCTGTATCTGGAACTGTGGGACTGAAAACACTGCTTGACTACTGCCCAACATTTGGGCACCACAGGTGCCAATTTTTTCTTAAAGATCTGCCTCTGTACTTGCCTGCCTCTCATGTGGGAGAGCACTGCTCTGGGCCTTGCACAGGTCTGGTCTAGTCCTGTGGCAGTCAGAGCCCAGAGAGTGTTTATGCATCTTGCACAGGCAGTCCCAAGTCTTGGAGACAGACACTAGGACATGCAGTTTCCTCGCTCATGAGTGCCCTATGTCAGTGAGTGGGAACAGGGTAGTGCTGTGCCCATGCAATGGCTCAGTGAGCCTCTGTTTCCTCCTGTCCCTTCCTCAGACTGGCTGTCACCCAGCTGCGGGGTGCAGAAGGCAGAGGTCTGAGCCACATTTGTCAGAGGTAAGAAAGGTGAAGACTTGTTTCTTTTGAAGTAGAAGGGTCTTTCATTAAAGAGACAAAATATTGTCCATTAATTATTCAACTATTATTCAAACTCTTCTGTTTGGTTCATTAAAAGGAAGACTGTGCTTTCAATAAGTATTCAGACAAGTGCAATGAGAGGTGATGGAAGGAAAGTGAAAAGTGGAATGACGGAGAAGATGCATCAGAAACATCCCACAGGAGAAGATACTTTCACTTCTGCCCTGGGTAAGTGCTGAGAGAAGCAAACCCTAGCAAAATCATTTTTTGCTGACAGGTCATGGTCTGACAGATCAAGAATTTCTTTTTCTCCTCTCATCCTGTGAATTATTGAAGTGGATTTTGTACATGTGATACCACTCTCACACAAGCTGTTAACTTAATCTCATTGTGATGAGACGGCATCCAGAGCCAGGCACAGTGTGGGACCGTCTGTCCCCTGTGATGACTCTGGGCACTTGCACTCTGACCTCTGAGGGATCCAACGAGCCAGGAAGAGCTGCTGCCAAGTGTTGGCATCAACCTTGCCATAGAAGTGATCAGCAAAATGCTGAAAACCACATTTTGCCCCTTGTAACAGCAAAACCTCCTTACCATGTAAAACTGCAGATGGGCTTTATCGAGTGATTTGTTCTGACAGAGCTCACAGCCTTTGTGAGCTCCCCCCAGTTATGTCCCAGCCAAGAGCTGAAGGGCATGCAGGCCTGATTTTTCAAAGATGTTTGTCTGGGATGAAGGAGAGGAAGCAGTGGCTCTCTACAGAATATCCCAAACAGCATTCCACTAATTTAAATGCAAATCAGGTAATAATACACTTAAAAACCCACTTCATTTGAAAGTCCTATTTTCGTGTCTGCATAATGCATGTCCTAAAACTGAATTCACAGAGCACCCAACTAAAAACTGAAAGGCTGTTTTTTAAATACTGTTCTCTATCACATTCTCACCTCTTTAACACATTGCAACTTGGCTTAACTGTTTCATAAATGCATCTAAACCCTATCAAATTACAAGAAGATACTCCATACTGTTAAGAGCATAGCAGAAAAAGCTTAAATTAAAACTGCACTTTCTGAATATCAGACAAACCCCTGCCCACACAAGTTTGAAGCAGCACAGAGTTTCTCTGTCAAGCTTTGGCACTGCTTTTTTGTGTGGATCCCAGCATGTGAGGCAGCTCTGCGTGGGGTGGGCAGCACAGCTGTGTGGCAGAGGGGCAAAGCCACAGCATTGCTTCCTCTCAGTGTGCCTAGAAAATATACACAGCTCTCCTGCAGACTTTACATCCCTGCTCGCATCCTCAGCTTACCCAGCCAGTCACTTCTGGGATAGGACCAGTTATTTATTTCCCCAGTCCCATGCCAGATTTTAAGGTGGGAGTCAAGCCTTTCTCATCTTCCTAGCCTGTCAAAGTTAAAGACCAGACAAATTTTTTTGTCTTTTCTAATCCTAAATCTTCAGGATATCATGAGACTCCAGAGCAGTCCCAGTATTTAAGGATGGTTTCAGGTGCTCCAGATGACAATAGAAACATGGCACTTCACCTGGATGTTACCCCAAGATTGAGAAAGTAGAAGGTAAAGAACTCCATTTGTACTGGCCCTATGTTGATCTCATGCTTTGAAGCAGAGGTGACTGATGATTCCTGGAGGATGTTACCACTTGTGTAAAGGAAGAATCAGTTAAACCTACTTTTCTCCCAGAACTGTATATCAATATTTGAACTGAACAGCTAATTTAGCTTAATTAGAACAACTTTATTTGATCTCCTTAATTACTAACATATGACTTATAATAATTATCTATCAGCAAACCATTGCATTTCTTAGAACAGTTCTGTTTTGTGGCATAAACATCACATGTCTTCCACACTAATATCAGTCTCTACTTTAGCAGCCATGAATGCTGAACACTGCACACTTTGTAAACTTCTGGAGTTATCTGTGTAGAACTTTTTAGTTCTGACACATCATTGCATTCACCTTGTTGATGGACACCACACCTATCTATAAATCCCAACCCTGGTAAAATTAAAATTTTAGAAAACCCAAATACATGTCAATACTTCTTAATTAACCTTGCTTGCCCATTTTCATGTGTAAAACATAAGCTCTAGCTCTGATTAATTACTTCTGGCCTCCATGAGGTAATAGAGCAGAAGGGTTCATGTCACTGGTGTATGAGAGGGTGCTCAAAGATGCCACAGAAGATGTGTGAAAGGAAAGGAAACGAGAAAATTTCTAATTTCCCTGGGGTGATTTAGATTTAACTCACAGCTGTTTGGGCTGCGTATTTGGAGTTGCCAACTATTTCCAGGGCCATGGGTTGTGGAGCCTGAGGAATAAGCCTAGCACTTAAGGAATCAGTTTTGGGTTTCTTTCCCCCAAACACAAATAACTTCTCATCGCAAGCAACAGACTGTGAAGGTGCAGAATGTGGAGAAAAAGCCCGAGGACTCAGACACAGAGAGGGGTGTCAGAGAGGTTCTGTGTCAGAGGTGAGCAGACAGCGCTGCTGGAGGTGGTGATTTCTTCCAACTGCTGGTCCTGGCCAGTGTCAGTGATGCACCCTGGCATTACCAGGGGGAGTAACTTTTGGAATAGCCTGAAATTCCAGGGGTTTCTTGGTGTGTGGCTCTGCCCACTCTGTGGTACCTGCCCCAGCTGGCATTAACCAGGATTTCTACCTGCAGTCTCAGCAGATAGTGAGAGCTGAATGGAGCAAAAGTCCAAACTAACTTTCAACCCTTTCAAATCCTCATTTTTAAGCACTCTAATTAATATCTAACATCAGTTCAAAATTATTATTGTCTTCTAAAAAGTAATGTTAACTCACAGAGTGGATAAATATTATCCAATATATTCCATTAATTTTCTGTTGTGGTTTTGTAACTCAGCCAGCCACCTGATGCACAGATTATTGGTCCCATCATATGGAATGAATACTATGCAAATGTCCCTCTTCCCTCTGCTCTGGGCTGCATTATAATGATCATGACATGCCAATTTGGACAAGAGTAATTTGCTCACTTTTCTTGTTTTTTTTTCAGTTTGGAATCAGGATAATGATATTAATGCTAAGGATAAGATTGCATTAGATAAGGAGTCATGCTGCCATGTTGTCAGCAGTGTGGGTTTTACTCAGGAATTCATGCTACCTAATGCTTTGAGCAGGAAGTAAAGCAAGCAGTTGGCACAGATCAGACACCCATATTAAGTCCAAAATGCTGAACAGAGATTTCCACTTGAAAGAATGATAGTTGGAGCTGGGGAAATCTAGGTAGGTATTAGAGCAGAATTAGAGAGCAATATTTACCTGAACTGATTAGGAGTCTATAAAATATTGCTCTAATGTGGTGCATGTTTAATGCTTGATGTAATCGTGCTTCAGTTTTAAATGCTCTCCCAAACTCCTGGTGTCCCTTTCAGGCAAAATATCCCAGCCAGCACCTGCAGGGCCCTTGCACTGAAAACCCAGCAGTGGAAACAAGCGGGGAGGGCATCTGGAAGGCATTTGCTGCTGAAGCCTGGGCACATCTCTTAAACTGTGACAAGCTGCCTGGTGGGTTCCAGAGAGCTTCTTCCTTCCTTTCACTAACACTTCACACAGCAGTTAATCTACCTGACTAATGGGCTGAGAACAGCTGAAATCTACGTGTTTGGTGTGGCTTTGCTGTGGCTGTGTTCTCAGGTTTGGGCAAGAAAAATAAGTAGGTCACTGTTAGGGATTTGGTTCAAAAAATGCCAGAGTCCCAGAATACTGGGTGTCTTTTTATCTGAGTCGTTGCAAATTCAAGTAAGAAAATCATTCCAGGAAAGAAATCAGCAAGAAATTGAAAAAGATACCTGCTGTGAATATATAATTAAAAGTCTAATTGACCTATTGAGGGGGAAAGAGGATTGCTGTTTGAAATAACAAAGGAGTGGTGCAAAAGTTGACAAGAGCTCTCTGAAATGACAGGCGGAATAGGAGCGGCAGAGGAATGCTTGGAACTTTGTTTTCTGTGACTCTTCCTCACTTGGGTACTAATGAAGTCCTAAACTTATGAAAACTGTCAGTGCCCACCCTAGTTCATCTGTGGCATCTTGTTCTCATGCCCATTTACCACCACAAATCTTTACTCAGGAAGAAAAATATGGGTATGAGTGTGGACATCTGAACAGAGACACTTTGTACCCTGGAAGATGGCAATGAGGAACCCAAACCCCACAAAACTGGAGAGCCATTTGGCTCCTGACTCTGCCAATAGTTTACTTGTACAAAGTACCTTTGTACTGGGGATTGATGGCAGGAAGTATAAACTCCAAAGGCTAGTGGAAACTTGGGAAATGCCAGAGGTCAAAGCCAGAAACTTTTATTAATGTGGTGATGCTAGGAAGGGAAGAGAGTTTAAACATAATTTCTGAACCAGAAGAATCTTACCACAAAGCCACAGTAGGAAAATGTGGGTTTGCTAATTTGGCTTCTTTTTTTTTTCCCTTCCCCTGAGAGCTGCTAGTGCTGGCACTGGTTACCTGCCTTACCCAGGCAAGGCCTTCTGTGATGATGGGATTTGCAATCCACCTTGAGCAGGCAACCGGAAAGATGATCAGATTAGCAGTTTCTTATAAAAATACACATAAATCATAACTCTTACCACCTAACATTATTCTACCTGGCAAGAAAAGGAGGTTGTGAAAACTTCTAAGAACAGAAACAAATTTGGACTGGTTTCTGTTCTCATGAGGGTCTGCTCAGGGACTGAAGAAAGGAGAAGGAAATCAGCCCGGCAGGACCAAAGTTGGCCATGCCCACACACTGCACTTCATTAGTTTTCCAGCACTCTGTAAAGCTCAGTTCAGTGGCTTTCCTCTGCCTGTGATGGTGGAACAGGTTTTTTTGCAGTTTTGGTTAAAAAAAACAAACGGCACAAATTAACAAAGACAGTTCGATGGAGCACAAATCTCAATCTGGGCACACCCTCTCATCAGGGAGGGTAAATAAACAGCTTTTCTCTATTTTCAGCTCTTATTCTTCACATTCGAACTCCACCCATTGTACCAGTCACCCCCAAAAGAATCAGCAGGTCTCCTGGCAGATGTATAAAACCAGAACAAGTCAGGACACTATCACACAGTGTGCTGTACATCACCAGGTGCCCAGTTTATCAAAGGAGAGGACTTTTAACAGGTTTCAGAAGCCGCAATGTCGGGTAAAAGCTTCCAGGGACTGAAGGAACAAGCTGAAGGTGCAGCAAAAGATGCTGGTAAGAAAGATTAAATATTGTTGTAATTTGGAGGGGGGCTTAGTTGTTAAATACAACCTGTAACTGCATTGGTGCTAACAGGACACAGCTTCCTCTTCTTTCTTCACTTTGCAAGTTTTGGCCATCACCTGGAAAAGACCACAGTCCAGCCATGGCTCTCCAAGCTGCCTCAACCCACTCACATGCTTCTCCCTCTCTGGCTCCTGAGCATTGTCCAACTCTTATCACTCTCCAAAATGTTAAAGTTAATATCTTTAGAGCAGTGAAGCCTTTTTTTGGTGATAATAACCTTCTATATTTAGCATTTACATTGCTCAGGGTGATCTTTTCTCATGCTCTGTGGTGGTTTTTAATCAGCTCTCCTTTCAGTAAATTGGAATTAAGCTTTGGTTAACATTTGCCATTTGGCCTGTCAGTGCCTTCTGGTAATGTAACTATATTGATTGTAATGGATAGTTGGTAATGTATAGGACATGTTTCTGTTGTGTTCTGCAGCAGTAATCACCAGACTGCAGGGTTTAAAAAACCTATCCACATTTCTGTCATAGCAATGCCCATGTTGTAAGGCTGAGCACTGTTGTCATTAGCACTAGGCATTGGAAACCAACTTTTCAATGAAAAGTATAAAAGCTTTTCCTTCAAATGACAAATTGAAAAATGTGCACAGCTTATAGTAGCTTTTTATAGTTTATACCCTACCGTGTTTGCCTGCTGCTCTTTCCCGGTAGCGTATAATTTGATCAGATATGGTTCTGGATTCTGATCCTGCAAACACTTCCTTTTATAGCTGAAATACATGAGCAACATCATTAGTTACGCTGAACTTACAGAAAGTTTCCATACATCTGGGGATAAATGTATAGTAGCCCCACAAACATGACAGAACCCCTTTCTGAAAAACAAAATAGTCTTTGCTGCATCCTGAATATATTCCTGCCACTGAGGGGGCACTTTGCTGTTTCATAAACTATCAGCTATCTTACAATTGCAGGCATCTCATTTTTTTAATATTTCATATTCTGGAGTTGATCTGTTATGTTTCTACTTTCTGGACCTCTTCTTCTATTCATATCTTGTTTGTAAAAATCTCCTTCCTCCTGTCCAGCTCTGTTTAATGCACTTGCTTCCATTTTAGAACAGGCCCTATTCCCAAATGGCCCATAATGCACATTAGATGGCCAACCTACCCCCAGCATAATAAGGTAGAAAAATCAATAAAAGCAAGTGTAGTGTTAAATAAGCAGCTTGCAGCTCACTGTCATCATTCCAACTCACTGCTAATCTTTTCTTATCTCCTGCTTATTTGCTGTTGATTTGCTCAGCTGACCATAGGTGCCAGGTGAGTGCTAATCTCGGAGCAAGCTGCTGAGGCAGCACATAGTGCCCAGGGTGCCCTGTGAAGGGCACACCCCGGCCCGCTCCGTACCAGCCACTTGCCAGGGGCACAGCCTGCTGCAGGCATGCAGAAATCTGACTGACGTACGGAATTCCGGTAACCAGAAACGCAAACGGCTGGAAAGGATTTTGATTTTGTTTTACCTTAATTACAGCAAACACATTGGGACAGGCCACTCAGGATGCAGTCAACCAGATTACAGATGCAAGCCAGAAAGGTAGGAGCAATGACGTTCAAATCAAGACGGAGCAGCTCAACACAAGCCAGAAGCGGCCAGTGCTCATTCTCTTCTGTCCCACAGGTGTTCTCAGCCTGAAAGTCCTTGGTTTCAGTGACCACTTTATATAACCTTTAACATTTTATAACAACTTTAGTGATTTTATAACAACCTTTATAAATCTCACAAGAGGATTTCAGGATCTGTTGCTTAGTAGCTCCACCCATGTACTGGCAGACTGTAGCTGACTCTCCCTGGCCACCAAGTCTCAAGCACAGCATTCAGACATTGGCTCCCTATTTAGATAACTTGTGGGGACAGCTCTTCTTTCTAGAGGATTAAGTAGCCCTATGGTACATCTTGTTCCCCATCCCTGAGGGCAGGGGTCTGTCCAGGTCCAGCCCCACACTGGATCTCAGCACCTGCTGGGGCAGCAGCTGGGGTCGAACATTACTGATCCTGCAGGTGAAAAGGTGCTGTCTAGAAAGTGTTGGCATCTTCCAGCTGGGCACTGGGAACAAGCTAAATTAAAAACTAGGCTGATTTTTTTTAAAAAATGTAATAATATTCTAAGTATGAGGGGTGAATTAGCAATTTTAGGTCTAAAACATTTTATGAAAGCCAAAATGCACTGGTAGTATCCCCTTAGAGGTTATCTCCCCTTAGAGTATCACCTTCCACAGCTCCATGGATGTGACAAGAAGGGCAGGCTTGGGCACCTGTTGATGTTAGATGACGAGGCAGCAAAATGTCCAAAATCTTTTTTGGAGATATATCACTCCTTTTTTGTCGTCAAATCATTTTCACACCTCTCTTCTATCATAAGTATTAAACCATGTTGCATTTTTCCAACTTTCTGCTTATCTTTTTCCCTCTCTTGCAGCTTTTGACAAGGCTTCCAAGACAGCACAAGATGGAGTAGAAAAAGTGGCCGGACAGGCTGCAGAAGCAATGTCTGGCTTTGGGAAAAAATGTGGATTTAAAAAATGATGCTAATTCAAGTCAACAGTACTGCTTGTATAAATCTCTCTTTGGTCTGCTATTACCTACTTCTTTGTGTAGAAAAATGAAAGCTGTTTGATATCTGGATAATTTTGTTCTCTTCAAATATAAATTTTTAAGGCAGAAGGTCCCCTCATCCTTTACATAGAAAAAATACATCTTTTAGTGAGTCTGCTCACAATCGTCAACATAGCTCAAAAGGTTTCAGCAATGCTGTTGCCCTGCTCTTACAACAGCTCAGTGATTATTGCCACATTTGCTGAGTATATTTACAAAGCCAGTGAAACTGTTCATAATTAGGACACCAGAACAGTCATGTGATGAAACTGAGTCTTCTTCCAATAATCAAAAATTAAGCTGGGGTTATATTTCTTGTCAGCTTGTTCCAGTCCTCTGCATTTTTAGATTATGATAAATAAAAGTACTGTAAGATTTCCACTACTCAGATAATCTTGTTATTTAATCTCGTTATTTTGCTGGGCTTTCAGTGAAGGATCGCACAGTGTCTTGCTGATGTCTTTTGCTCTCTGATTCAAAGCCCTGTGAGGTCATGGTAAGGGAGGGGAGTACTGAACCCTTCTGCAGCCTGGCAGACACATGGAAACCAGCAGCCTTGCACTGCAGAGGAGCCCTGTGGTGCCTGTGAGTGAACGGAATCGTGGTGTCCACCCCCTTCTCCTTTCTCCTCCACGTCTGGTGCCCATCTAAATGTCTTGTTTCCATTATCCACAACACATCTGTTAAATCTCCCGGGGACAAACCCCGGCATCTTTACCCCAGTGCTCCTTGGGGCACTGCTGCTGAAGCCATGGCAGCACTGAGGTGTGAGAGGTCCCTGAGGTGCTCTGCTCTCGCTCCAGCCACGCCTGAGCTGCGCTTTGTGTGCGCTTTGTGTGGGTGCTCCGAGGCAGCCCCGAGCCGTTGCCACACAGGCAAGGGGGCAATCTTCTTGCCTAGGAGATGGAAATATTTATTTGAGATTGCTGCTTGCTGGGTAATCAGAGACTGTGCAGCCAGACAGGATGCCCTCTTAGTGCTGCCTCTGTCAACAGAAGGCACTAATACCCACTTATTCACAGTAAGTGCTCTTACCTCGGTCTCAAGCTGTTTCTCATTGCTAGGCAGTATTTCCTTTCTTTTTTTTTTTTTTTTTTTTTTTTTTCCCTCTTGCTTTGAAGCCTTACCAGCCCATTTCAGTAAGAATCTAATTTGTGTCTTACAAAAGAAAACCAAAGCATGACCAAAACCGTCTGGCTGCAATGAAATAGGGCAGTCCAGGCCTGTTTGAGGTATCAGTCTTGCACCTCTTGAGCAAGAGCTGTGGTTGTCCAGGGCTTTTTGGAAGGCAATCTTTGTGAATTTGGTCCCAGGAGAGACTGGCTCGTCGCTGAACCCAAAGACCACCCTTGTCTGCAACCTGCACAAGGACTGCAGCCATTACAGGACCTTATAAGTAATAGACCACCTGTGAGTAAACATAGCCCAGGGCTTTGCACAGTGCAATGCCTTATGCAATGGCTCCTGTCATTTAAAGCTTTAAAAGCCTAAATATTTACCCAATTACAAGCTCACAGAAAAAGCATTAGACAATTGCACTCTCAGTTACTGGGCAACCCCTAATAGTACTATATTATTTAGTACTTTTCATGGTTACCACCCTGATGGTGAAATCTTCAGAGACTGAGCTCTTTAGGCTCAGCATTTCAGACATCAGTGCTGTGTTTGTGTGTGACTGTGACCCCTATACCACTCTCCATTGCACCTTTTTTTTCTGCCTGCAAATCACTTAAATATTAAAAAATGTGCACACCTGCAGGTATTTTCACCAGTAAAACCTATTATCCCCTTGCATGACAGACATTGTTCCTCCTGCTTTGTTCATGGGGAATGCAGCCCTGACTCCTGGTGTGCAGTCTTAAACCCCTTTATTCCAGTTGTCTGCAGTGTAACGACAGAGTTGTCAGTTCCCACTGCTCTGTCCCAGTGTTGGCAGCAGTGCTGGCAGGCTAGGGACTGGACAGCCTGGCTGGAGAGACTACTGGAGGTCACCCACTGAGTTGAGAGAGGAGAAATCACTTTATGCATCCAGGCAGGGAGCACCCAGAGGCAGTTCCTGACTCCTGCTCTCTAGTGCAGGGATGCCCTTGCTCCTTCAGGAGCCTGATCAGAGTATTTCACATCTCTTTTGTCCCGAGGGTGCACGCTGTGCCATGGGCACCCGTGAGTCTGAGTCACTTGTTGGCAAGTGTTTCCAGGTCTAAACTTAAGCACTTTGCTCCACAAGTAAGGTCCCTGCCTTAGTCACAGTGCCTTTTGGTCTGGAAGTATTTGGGGCTCTCTCTCACTCATGGATCACACAGGGACCCATGACCCATCGCTGGATTGCATCCTCCTATCCCAACTGAAGCCTCCACATGCTCTGTAAAAGTAAAGCAGACATCCCTAGAGCTCCTAGCAGCTCCTGTGCCATCAGGACATGTGAAGCTATCTAACACCAGAGTTCTCAAACTTCCTTATATTTGGTGTGCCTGCAGCTGCCTGAGCTATGAAAAGCTGAGCAAAGGAGATTCATGTTTCAACTTGGCAGGGTTGCCCAGCCTGAGCACCTCTGCTCCATGCCCCACTCCAATGGCCCAGAGACCTTCCCAGGGTGGCTGAGGGGCAAACAGCTCTCCCCATCTCCTTTTCACAGCTCAGCTGGCCAAGGGCCTGGGGGGGCACAGATTTTACCAGATTTTTATCCTTCTCTTGGGTGAATACTGTGATTAATGGTCTAAAGATTATCAAGAATCCAAGCTCTCCGAAACCTGTCTTTGCAGCTGTAGTTTCCTGTCACGTGCAAACTGAGATCAAGAAATCTGGAGATGAATAAACTCTTGGTGTGCTGGATGCTGTTGCTGTTGCCCATGTGCCACTGGAGTTGGAGCTGCTGTGCAGGCTGCACGCTCTGCTTGGGTTATGCCATTTCACCAGGCCTCAAACAATGTCAGGTAGCCCCACCTGCCCAGAGAGGAGCAGCAGTGGGCAGCAATAGGACAGATGGCAAACTGGCAGCGCCCAGGTAACCATGATTGCTGGATTAGCAGTGTTGGAGAGGATATTCCAGCCACTCCCTGAAGTCTCTGGTTATGAACAATTTTGTCCAGCTCCGTTCTGGGGCTGTCAGCACTGTCTGCCCCCAGGGCCCATAGCAGCACTGGGATTTCCTGCCCACAGGACAACTTGACTTTCATGTTCTTTTCACATTTGAAGTTAATTTCCCACCAATCACACAGATGGACCCACTCAAAACCCCACAAGGTTTGGCAAATAATGGCCTTTCCCCAAAACTTGCTGCAGCTGGGCTGGTGCTGCCTGGCTGTGGTGGGTGTAGGCTTTAAAGCACCTGGGTGTAAGAGAGGCTTTAAAGGGGCTGTGAGAGGATTCCCAGGGGAGCTGTCGGCAGTTTTGGCTGTTTTGGCTGTTTTGGCTGTTGGCAGGTAGGACCCGGGCATGCGAGGCGGCGGTGCTGGGAGGGAGGTGAGTGTGGGTGCTGCGGTGGAGCCTGGGGGATGAGGGCCCTGCTCTGTGGCCGTGGCGAAGGTGCTGGGCTTCGTCTCTGCTCTGCAGCTCGGCATGTCTGCCTATGCCTGTTGGTGGCTGAGCTGCGGCAGTGTTTGTGTTCGTGCCCAGGCAGCTCCAGCCCCGCGTTTGGCTCTGCCCCAGCACTGCCGGCCCTGGGCTAGGCCGAGGCCGGGCCGCCCACAGGACGAGCCCGGCGGGGGCGGCAGAGCCAGGCCCGCTCTCGGCAGCCCCGCGCAGGAACGAGCCGAGCTCCTCGGGACGTGTCCCTGGCCGGGGAGGGTGAGGTGCCAGTACAGCAGAAGTAGCGGCCGTGGTGTAAGGGGCTCCATGACAGGAGCTGTGGAGTTGGGGAATGCACGTACCGAGTGTTGCTGCGATGACAGAAACCGCGACACTGAGTGCAAACTAATGTCAGTTTAAATGCATGCGTGGTCAAGGGACTGGTGCCTGCAGGGAACTGCACCTCCTCATTGGTTTTCCGTGGCTTTGGTCGATATGAAGTGAGAGAAATGGGACGTTTTTGTATTTGAAAAGTGGGGTGTATTTTAATGCCGTGTGTTTTCACCCTATGAGGCAAACATCACCTTTACCTGTGTGTAGGCAGTGTTGTGGTGGCATGCACTCTCTCCTTTCCCATGTTACAATTCAGTGTGTACCTGCAGTGCGTCGGTGTAATGTAATTAGGGTTGGTTCTGTCATTTTATTTCTGCACTGGTGTTCACAGGAAAGCCATTGCTGGTGCTGTACCAGTCCACAGTCATGGAAGTTGCTGATGAATTAATGTGGCTTTCAAAAAAACAGCTGTATTTGAGATACTGGAGTGCATGAGAGTGGGAACCATGCTTCACTTTGGAGTTAGGATAGGATGAGGAGGGGTATTTCCAGTGATGATGTAGACACACCTCAGCAAATACACAAACCTTTTGCTGACGCTGAGTCTTGCTGTCTTCACACATCTCTCTGCTGTCAGTAACTGGAGCAGCAGCAGAACAGGACTAGGAAATTGCAATTTCCTGTGAACAAGGCGGGCTGTGGTAGTTGAGGATGTCACAGGGAACAATGTGTATGTTTTACTGCTTGGCTGCTGTGCAAAGAATTTCCACTGGTCAGATGCTGGTCTGAGTTATCTGAAATATTTTTGGGTTTGTTTTCTTTTTTCCTGCCTTGCAGGTCTGTTTTGAACTTTGTAAACAACCCTCAACTTGATGTCAGTTTAAAACCAATATTGTTACTTCTCTTCTGGTTTTTTGGTGAGCATATTCTGGTAGAATTTGCTTTCAGATATGGTGAATAATCCTTTCCCTGTTGTCAGAAGATAAAATGAGGAAGGGAACCCCCTCTCTACCCACAGTAACTCTATATCCTCCTTAATTGATATAAAGTAGGACTTTGTGGTCTGTAAAAAAACTGCAGTGGTGGGAAGAAAACAGAGCTTTTACTGTAATGCTGGAAAGGGACATTGAAGAGGAACTGTTGTTCATGAAGTGCTATGCCTGGCACCAAGAGATGTATTCCTAGAGCCTGCTGTGATGGCAGCTGTAGGATACAGAGCAGCTTGATAACTAAACCCTTGTTCTGAGGTAGATTATGCATTTTCACCTGGTTTCCAGCAATAATTATTTGATCAACAGAGTGAAACCCTCTGTTCTGTGTGAAAGGGTGCAACAGTAGTTCTGCTGGAAAGTTAGTGATCCCAGAAAAAAGTAAGCTTAGTGCTTTGGGGTGAGATCAGCTCCTGTGTGGCTGGATAACATAAAGGTGCCCTGTGAGAGGAACCAGGGTGCTGTGGGGGCCACATGCTCAGCACTCTGCATCCTGTGCATCCCATCCCATTGGCTACAGCTGGGGGGACAAGGCTGGGCAGCTCAGGTTTTTGGCAGCTGGAGTGAGCCGGCCTGAACCCCACCAGCTGTTGCTGATGCCTGAGACTCTGGATGCTGTGCTGGGTCCTGCAAAGTGTTTCCTGTGGGGAAGGACACAAACCTACTCTCCTGAGCCAGACCTTGGAAATAAGAGGTTAAAATATTAATTATGACACGCCAAAAAATTATGAGCCTTCTCTAACACAATAAATATTTCATCAGATGTTTTAGAAAGCAGGGTTAGTGCCTCCCATTTCTTTTTATAGCTATGAATTTTAAGTCTCGCTGGGGATCAAAAGAACGTGGGCAAGAATCATCTGAAACTGGATACTTTTCTATGTAAGGTTTTGAAATGACAGAGTTGATTTAAGCAATTCTTCAGCGGAGTGTTTCACAATGCAATGTTTTTCTGCCCAGCTCACGAGGGCTGTGCCAGCCTGCATATCCCCCCGTGGCACTGGAGCCTTTGGTCAGGACAGCTGTGGCATGCACACTGTTTACCAACTCCCCGATATGGAAAAACAAAGCTTGCATTCCTGGGCTGTGGAAAACTTCTGCCGATGAATCCACGCCCTCTCTCCGGGGAGGAAATCATAACAAACATTCATGTCTCTTCACCCTTTTATGCCTGGTATATTAATCACCCAACAAGGGCTCATGACTTTCCCCTGTTCCAGTTTGCATTTGCCCTCTAACTACTGGGAGGAGTCCTGCTTTGTCTATAAAAAGCTGCACTTTGCCAAACAGTGTAACAGAACCGAACTTAGGGATTCACTCGCCCATCTCATCCAGGGAGAGAGGACAGAGTGCAGCCATGTTCGGGATTGGGAAGAAGCTCGCTGAGGAAGCTGTGCAACAAGCTGAAAGCGCTGCACAGGTGGCAGGTAAATACAAATTGCTGCTTTTCCTCCTCCCGTGCCTTGGGTGTTAAAAGTATTTGCTCTGTTCCCGCCCCTGCTGCTGGGAGCAAATCTGCCCCTGGGGCATGAACTCTATAGATGCTGCCCTCAAGGGTGAGGTCAGCACATCCTGTAATCTCCAACCCCTCTAACATTATAGTAAGTGAAGGTCTAATATTAACTACTGGGTTTCCAACAACTTTTCCTATTCTGGCTCATAGTGCGTGGGTGCCTAGATGATGCACTGACAACAAGTGGTAGTTGATAAAGAAAGCTGAGAGCGGGGGCGAGGCTGCTTATTTAGGGCTTTGCTTCCTAATATGACCAGCCCTGACAAATCCGAGTTCCTTAGCAGCGCAGTGTACCAGCTCTGAGGGCTCTGATCTGCTCAGTGCTGCCCTGAGAGGTGCAGTTAAGTGCCCTGAGGTCATGCTCCAGCCCTGCCAGCACCACAGTCACACACCCCACCAAGAGCACAAGTGCAGCTGCAGGGGCTCAGCGCACAAGCCAAGTTCACTCCTGCAGAGAGTTTTGCTGAACTGGCCCCAAAGTTAAATAACCATTGTTAGTGGAGCTTTAACATGGAGACCTGCCCTGCTGGGATTCCTGAAGTGTTTGTGCTTAGTATGTGAGCACTGGAAACTGTTTCGTATTTCTTTACATGACATTTAGGTAAACTCCTGAAACCAGTTATTTTGCCTGTGACTTCAAATGCTGTAGAAATATTACTTGTGGGCTATGTGTCCAATGAAGCAAGTGGGAAGCCTGCTACTTATTTACCATGACTTCATTTTGCTAGGAAGATGAAGGATGAACAATCCCACAGCCACCTTCTTTTCCAAAGAATTTGGATTTATTCTTATTTCAGCTATTTTTATGCTGAAGCATGAAAGAAAAACAACAGGATATGGACAATTGGAAGGGAACCATCAATTTTTCAAATGAAGATTTCTTTCTGATTTTGACATAGACTAGTCCTAGAACTGTGTATTTTGTGGCAGCTTTTTTGATGTTCCTAACTTCTTTAACATTGGGGAAACATCTACAGTTTCCTATACTGGAAGACCATATGGATGTTTTAGAAGGGACATTTGTCATCTTCAGAGGAGCTGAGTACTAATCTCAATCAGCTGATGGAACTAAGTGTTTAGGAGTCAACAAACTTTAAGAGCAAAGTTTATAAATAGTAGCTGCAGTCCTTCTCCCTCTGTCCCAAGCACTTGAAGCTGAAGCTCTTTGGATATCATCTGTCTGAAGCCCTTTGCCTGAACCCTGCCTCTATCTTCCCATCAAGTCCTGCACTGCAGCATAGCTCTTCCAGCTGGAGCTGGATTCTAGAACAGAGGGGGGTCCCAGGCACTGGCCTGACTTTGGCCACTCCTGTGCAATCTGTACATACCTTTATGTCAGGCAGTAAATACACAGCACATGATGCTGAACTCATCACGCCACTGTTAGTGCTGCACTGACTGGAAGGATTCTAGACCTACCCTCTAACCCCCATTGAAATGAAAATAAAGGGGGATTATGCCAGATTTCAAGTAAAAAAAGACTGTCCAACTGGTGGTTTTGCCACTATTAATTACCTTGTTTCTGAACTACTTCTGTTGTGCCTGCACGTGCCCCAATGGCACAGTCCCATGAGCCACTGCCAAGTACAGAGTAGCACAAATGGGCTTTGCAAGTATCTAAAATTAGCACCTATCCCATGGGTCCTGAAAGGAGTCATGAACTTGGATGTGACCCAAGACTGCTATGGGAAGCATTTTCCTTAGCTGCACCTTATGAGCAGTGAACATCATTCATGTTAGAAAACAGCATCAAAAGATGGCATATAATGATAATTAGCATGTCTTTTTAGTAGAAAATGACCTCCAAGCTCAAGGTGAAATAGGCCACTGGTTTTTACAAGATGCTTAATAAAACCACTGTTGAAGAGACATTCAATGCAAGCTTGGGGATCTTTGAAGTTTTAGACACTCCCAGTCCACTTAAATGTCTTTCCTCACCTCAGCATTTCTCCCTCCTGCCACTTCCATGAGCAATGTCTTGCTCAGTCAGCCACCCCCTCAGTATCTATTGTGCAGAACACATCTAAGGTGTTTTTTAAAAGGAAGTACTTGGAGCCAGGGGCAATAAATAAACACAGGTCCAATGCAAGGCCATTTGCCCCAAACTTCTGAATCTTATAAGCAAGTCTTTCCTGATCATAGCTTTTGGAAGCTAATCATCTGAATATTTACCACTATTTTCTAGGCTGCAGGCCTTTAAGACAGTACCTTCTCTTGCTCTTCATTTTTCAGTATATCTCTTCTACTGAGATATATTACTCTTCTACTTTTCCATGCCTTTAAAACTACTCTGGTCTCTTACAGAATACATTTTCTTTAGGTACAAGAGAAAGTATTAGACTAATCACTAGATTTTTGATGTTCTGCTTGTACAGCATGCCAGTTCAGAGAGCGAGCACCAGTTTATTATGCAATTGGTAAAAGAATCTTTACCAATCAAACTGCTCTCACAAGATCTTAGCCAGACTAAGTAAAAGGAAGATTTCATTGCACCTAATTCTCTACTTTGTTTCTTGACAGTCTAGGTGCCCCACATTAACATCCATAATCTTCATCTATACCAAGATATCTGGATACTATAGGGAACAGCAACCAGAGTCCTAATAGCACCTCTACCACCAGATCAGGATGCCCATCCTTATGGAATAATCATTCATGTTCTAGCCCTGAAACATTTAGGCAACCCTTTGAAAATGTGACTGTTGAAATTAGGGGAAGGGTAAATTGACTTTTTTTTCATGCTTAATTGACTTTTGTTTCTCCTAACTGCAGTTGACACGGTGAACCAGACTGTGCAGCAAGCAACAGAACAGGCTAAGAATGCTGGTCAGAAAGGTACGGAAATCTTCGTGGTTATTTCAAAATGTCGCCACAGTGAAGTCTCAGACAGGGCCCCTAACCCTATCTTGGTCTCTGCCCCACACCTGGTGGGAAAGGGGAAGCTATTGCAATGATCCTACAGTTACCTTTGTTTTTTTTCTCTTTTAAAAGCTCTTGATGAAGTCTACAAAGTCGCTGAAACTGGTGAAAAAGCTGTAAAAAATGTAGCAAACCAAGCAGCTTCATGGGGCAAAAGCTTTGGACAATAAAGATCAAAATGTATTACCACTGAAATCTTTGTAAACAAGTTTCTCCTACATATACTCTCAAATAAAGACAATACTTACACTCTTGCCTGGCTTGCATGTATTCCTTTGGTTACATATATAAAAGCACATTTACAATCACTGGTCTAGAAAAATTGGATTACTGCACAGAGCGGGCAGCTAGAGCTGTTCCAAGCTACTAATGCAAAAAAAATTTTTTTTTTTTTGGTGGGGTAAGGACTGGCTTAAAGTGGGCAGCATGTAAAGTCAAGCACTTGAGAGCTGGTCTCCCATTTTGTCACTGAGCCTAAATTCTAACTCTGTGTGTGTGTTTACAAGTCTCACAAGCTGAGCACCCAACAGCCCTCTCCAGCCAAGGTAAGAACATCTGTGTCTCTCTGTGTTTGTTCTTCTGATCTTATTGGTAAAATCAGTTAGCTCCTGTGTTGAGGAAGGCTCAATGTGTTTGAGGTGTACGTGACCACTGTGCAGCAGCACTGTGACACTCAGAGCCAATGCCAGCAGCAGGAGGTTGCACTGCTGCCAGCAGAGCCCTTGGCTGCGGTACCTGCTTATTGTCAAGCTGGGTCACTGGGGCCACTCCAGGAGCTCTGCACAGCACAGGCATGACAGGCAGTGCAGCCACTGTGCCACAGAGGTGCCACTGACCATGTCTGCAGGGCTTCTGTTAAATCCACACAGGGACAGCAGCTGAAAGAATCAGAACGAGGTAATTTTGAGTAATTCATCAACAACCAGAAAAATCCTTAAAAGCCAGGAACATATGTGCATATGAACTCAGAATGAGATCTTAGGATCTGATACTACTTCTTAATTAGTAACATTAATTTAGAGGTTACTTACCTAGCAACTTGAAATCACAGCAAGAATTTCCATTGCTTTGACACTTGTTCCTGATGGTGGCAGTTGCCATCAATGAAAAAGAGATGTAGTGGAGTTCTTTGCTGGGATAAAAAAATTATTGTTCTGCTTGCTCTTCTGTATAATAGAAACATTTTGCATTTAGTAGTTTGCTGTGATAGTGTGGTTGTCATCCTTATGTGATTCACTTGCAGCTTTAGAGGATTTGCTGAGCTGCTATTCAACACAAGCTACATACCTAAGCAGTATTAAGTGCTGAATGAGTGCTTACCAACACCTGGTAAGGATGTGCTTTGCTCTTTGTAGTAGGTGTGGTCCAGAGCAGTTACAAATCTGTGTTCAGATCTAACTTTATGTCGTGACTGGCTCCCTGCCAAACAGTACAGCAAGTTTCTTGGTAAATGTCTAGTGGGATATAAGTGAATACAAGCAGTGATAAGGCTATTAGCTGGCAGATACGACTTTTATCTGTGTACATTATATGTAAGGATGGTCCAACACCTAAATGAAGTCACAGTTCTAGTAAAAAAACCCCAGTTATTTATAACATACATCCCAGAGACTGCTTTCTTCAGCTGTGGCTTGGGCTGGGAAAAGGGTAGAGCTGCTTTGTACCTAGACCTCTAAAACCACATTAACTCATAGGAACTGTAGAAAATTTTGCTACTTTCTTCTCTCTGTTGTTGTTGCTGCTGAAAGGTACATGTACAAAATACAGTAAGGAGCATGCAACTCTTGTTTTCTTAACTGTCTGATCACATTAGGAGTGAGGCCAACAATGCTCAGAACTGGTGTGAGATTATTTCAGAGCAGGCTATCACAAGAAATCTGGGATCACTGATAAGGGTTTGGTTCTTGTGTTTAGCTACAAAGGGCAAATCAGCTGATGTGCTCTTAAGTCAGCCTCCAAGCATTTGTCTCCTCAAGAATCTCATCTCTTTGATTGAAAATACCTTAAGCTGTTATACCCTGCTTTGGATATGCTTGGATTCACGTCTCCAACACTGACTCTGCTTAACAAGAGATCAGTAACTACTGCAATAAAACTGCTGTGTAGAGATCCAGTGAACCTTAAGAGCTCATCTCTGGGTTTGCTAAAATCATGCCAGGTGGTAGGTCTGCTTTTTTTCCAAGATATCCCTGGAAAAGAAGTGGTATGTGTGTGTGCACAAGAATAGAGGATGCTAATGAACTAGGGAATAGGGGCATGGTGCAGGCTTTGGCTTTTTTCCCCTTCCAAGTTGATAGGAGGTAGAAGATACCCCAGTTAGCTATCTATGCCAGCTTTCTGTATGTTCCAGCACTGAAAGGGTTCTACTTTTCAAGTTTTCCCAGCTAAACTAGGGCTGCTTTACTAGCTATAGAGGAAATTAAGCAGGGGAAGGAGAACAATAGTAAGAATTTTGCTTTAAATTAATTTGCTGCCAGTTAATGCAACTTTTAAGACTTTTAAGACTATTTCTATTTTTTGTAATACAATTGTTTACTTGTGAGCTTTTAGCCTCCAAGTTTTGGTTACAATTTGTCAGAGATGAACTGTTAAATAGTAATTTTTACTTTATAATGCTTTATGTAAAAAACAGCACTGAAGAATATGATCCAGGATACAGATCTTGTGTTTAGAGATCCACACCTTGAGCACAATAATTCTTAAGTTCAAAGGGGTCACGTTTTCTTAAATAGTATCAGTGTGTATATACATATGCTGCACTTATTTGATCTGTAGTACTTTTACAACCCTAGATGCCAGCATGTATGATGGAGTAAGCCACCAATTAAATCCCTCATACAGGTTTATTGCTCCATGCTAACTACTAAATAGTTCTTCACACAGATTTTAGAGGACAAGTTAAAAAGACCTGAAATTATTTACTAAATATATGCAACTTCAAAATCTTGCTGACAGGCAAGTTCAAGAGAAAAGATCTGTATTAGTGAGCCCATTAAAATAATTCAGGGACAAGTATCTTAGTAGTGGTCAGGTAATGAATAGACATGTGTGCTGTGAAGAGCTGCAGATTGCAGCTACAGAAAGTTATTGCATGAAATAGAAAACAGTAATACACCAGAATAGTAGGTTTGGAAAGGTCAACTTTTTTTTAATAACTGCTCTCTCTCCAGGTTATGTCATGCAGTTACAAAGTAGTTAGGAAAAAAGCATGAGTTTCTGGGAGGGACTAATTGTCTTTTTAAAAAAAACATTCATATTCATTACATAAATAACATCTGGCACTTCAAGGGGACTCCAAGGGACAAAAGCCTTACACTTCAAAAACTGTGCTTCTTGATCCAATATTTTGTTGAGGTCTATTTTGTTGTACTTTATGTTCAAAACTTTCAAGACCTCCTGATGACAGAAAAAAAAAAAAAAGGCTATGTGTGTTAAGACAGTGAATTAAGTTTCTAGCAGCATTCTAACTCCTCTGTGGTTTGGCCAATGATTTCTGGGTTCAGTTTCACTGTAGTTGTTCACTGAGGCAGTATTTTATTTTCAGAAAGCCTCTGAAAGATAAAGACTGAAAAATAATTCAAAAAACCTAAGTATGATTGCTTACCAAATTCAGAATATCCCTTTCTTAAAAATAAAAGGAAACAACCTATAGTCAGAATAGTTATGTAGGTACTTGATTAAAAACATAACTAGAGTTGCTTAATAGTTTCAGCTTATAAAAATATTAGTCTGTCAGCGCTACAAATGTCATGACAGTCCAACTAGCGTGAACAAGTGAGGAAAGGTAGTCCTGTAACAGTAGCACAGTTAAAGAAAAAATATTGCCTTAAGAGAATCAGGCCTGAAGCTTTACTACAAATAAAAACTAGACTTCTATGAAAGTTAATCCCTGCTGGAGGCCCGTTCTTCCTTTGACAATGCCACAGCATTGATCATACAAGGCCTTACTGAAAGTGCTGAAGCCAAAATTATGTCATTAAACAAAAGTGCATGAAGTAATAATGAGCTAAGTGCTCATATAGTACAGTATCTAATCTGAAGTCCGAAAAGTGGCTCAGGTGACAAGACCACTCTTTCATACATAAAATGTACCATTTTGTTTTGTAGACGAAACACCCAGAATGGCCCCCACAAGTGCAGATAAAGAGTTATCTTCAGATACATACTTGTATACAATTTCCTAATCCATGGATTTTTATTGTAAAAAAGACTAGTTTGGAACTGAAACTAACTGAGAATAGAATCCACTATAATGTCAGAAGAAAAGAAAATTTTGTGGTTACATGTAAACTTGTGATAAGCTTTCTCAAGAAGAGGGTACATTAACAGCAAGGGGTGGGATACAACAAGGAGAGGTCATGGCCTGTTTATGTAATGGTCAAACCAGCCTCATTGTACACTTTGAAGACTTTCTCAATTGCATTGACATAGGCAGCTGTTCTCAGGTCCAGACCCAGGTTGTATGTCATGGCAGTACGCATAATTTGCTGAAACAGAAAAGATTACATGTAGTTTCTGCAAGTTTCTCCATAGGAGCTCAATGACTTTGCTTGTAAGATCCAAGTAAGGAGTAAAAGGAGCTGCTAGATTGGTATCAGAGCTCTGATCCTTTGTGAATGAATTCTGAAATTTCTTGATTCCCGTTACAACTGAGAACTGAAAGGGAAGAACATCTTTCCCAGGTCACTATATTACCCCTTTTCAAGTCTTACACTGATAGGGAGACATGAGATGTTTCAAGTAACCTTTGTCCCACTCATTAAACATACAGCATAGAGGAATTAATCTAAAACTGCTAATGGTGAAGTAAAGAACTCTTATGTACAAGTACTCTTACATGTCCCAGATTAGCCAGGTACAAGAGGGCAACTAAATTTACTATTTACTACAGCTTCTACCAGAATAATCTCTAATGTTTATTATACCCAGTTAAAGTTGGCCATGATGGCACAGAGCAGAAATTCTTCATATGCTAAGTGACTTCCATTAATTGTGTACTATTTATCTACTCCTTTAATTGCAAATAAATTCTATACAGCCTATTCAAAAACTGTCCCAAAGTTTTTGAATACTGTCATGCAGGTACATATAGTAATGCAATATTTACCCGGGCAGAACGTTCCATTGTGTAAGCCAACCCAGAGTGCACAATGTCTTTCTCAGATGCACCCTGCAACAACACAGAATAAAATCAAGGTTTAATCCAAGATGCTAAAAGGTTCTCATTGTGTGCTGGGGACAATGACATGTTGGATTCCCATAATTACTGAAGCTTGCTCACTCATTCTCTTCTAATGATGGGTGAAGAATCTAAATAGCCTTTATGATGTTACATGAAAAGTTAGCTCTGGTCAATTCAATTCTAAAACCTCAGATGTAAGCACTTTTATGGGCCTAGCTTCTAGATGCATGATGCTACCATTATCTACTGATGTAGTAATTACTGTTTTCAGCTTTCAGATACACAGTAAATATTAAACAAAAAAGTTTCCAAAAGTCAACAACCTATTGCAGTTGTTTTGAAGACAGGTTTTAGGAAGGGCATAGATCCCAAATTCATATACTCCACATTATATTGGCCTTTAGCGACTCAGCAACTTTATTCCCATTAAAATTTAAACACACAGAACAATAAGCAGTTGAAGAATTAGGATGCGTCATTACAGGTTCAATGTTCCATCATCCTGATTGCTGTAATTTACTAATAATTTCACATCTGTCTCAGCAAATTACTTGCTTTGCCTCAAACACCGGTTTGGGCTGGAAGCAGAAAGTACTAGGCCAGTTTCTGTGGCTTGTGTTTAAGAGAGCCAACATTTGCTTTAAGCCACAGAACCCATCAGACATGCTACTTATATAGCCTAAAAATGTATAAAATGCACCATTCTGGATCAGGCTTAAGTCTATTGCTGTCATCTGGCTGTAGTCCAAGTTTATTTGCACTCCCCCCAATTTCTTCCTGATGAAGCATGGTTTAATGTTCTTCACAACTTGCTGGACTTTTTTTACCTCCTCCTTTGTCCCACCTCCTCCTGAATTAGAGTTTAAAAACCAAACCAACCAATGCTTTCAGTTTCATGTATCCCTTGGCAGAATATTGCACACCTGAACTGTCTGCTCTGCTAGGAACCATCCCCTTATTCTTCATTCTGCATCTGACTGTGCTGGTTTTATTGGAACACATCTCACTCTCTTCCACCATTCCCTGCAGTGAACAATCTATCCTTACCCATCTCTTTCCATCTCCCTCATTCTACAGATCACTGTCTCCACCTCAGGCCTCGTTCAGGCTAGTAGGACCTGGGTTAGTTCATTGTTCCATGTCAGAGAAGCTCCCGTACTTTTATCTATCCTTGTCATCTTGCTCTGAACTTTTCCCACCCTTCCAGTGTTTGAAGATGCAGAGACCTAACCTGCACACAGTCTTCAGAAGCCAGCACACTCTGAATTCATATGGTGGCATCATTAGCCAGTCTTATCTCTTCAGAACAATTTCTTATGCTGAATTTGCTTATTGATTGGTATGGATTTCTAGGCTTGTATTTTGTCATCGCCTCCAAAATTTCCTTTTAAATGGATGAGCTCCCATCACTTCGTGTGGAAATTTCCCCAGCACGTATTGCTACACAATGGATAGCAATGAATTTTACCTGACATCTCTTTGCCTGTTGATTCACTCTTCAAGGAACAAGCTACAGTTTTTCACCCAGCTGTTATTCTGGAGTTACAGAAACATCAAACTGTCTGTGGTGTGATATCTTGTTCAAAGTTTTTTGAAAACCAGGCAAACTATATCAACAAGAGCTCCCCAATACAAAAAGCATCTGCACTAAAACTGTAGCTTTTTTACTATATTGGAGGGATTTTGCATGGGCTGAAGTAAAAGAAATCAAAAATAGCTTATTTCCAATATTCTGAAGCAGTTCAGCTAATTTGCTTGCTTTCTTTGTTTGGCCATCAGGCTAATTATATACTAATGCTTTGCTTGGAGAAAAGTGCTCCATGATAGCTACAATGGTAAAATTTAGATTTCAGTTATAATATCAGAGTACAGCTCCCCAAAGACTTAAAAAACCAGCAGCAACTACTTACTGATATCCTATCTTGAAATTCTGCTGTAGGCACAACTGGAATAGTTCCCCCATGTTTCCCAAATTTTCTTTCCAAGCTTTCCTGGACAGACACTAGAAAGAGAGGGAAAAAAAAAAAAAGTAGATGCAAGGTAACTGATAAATGTGAAAATTTGGGATTTTTTTTTCCCTTAGGACATGAGCAGTGCTTTGGTATTTTCATTGATATTTATTTAATCTTAGTTCTTGAAATTCTGAAATTCCTAAATAGCAATGAAGAGCATTTGAGACAACAAAATCTCGAAGTTAAGAAAGGGATTTAAATGAGAATTGCCATAACTCTCCGCTACTTTAGAAACACCTTACAATGTATGATTTATGAGAAAGGGTTATATTAAAAACTACGCAGGTGTATGTTTTGTTAAATCCAGTGTCTCAAGATTCTCATGTTTTCTACAGAGTAGTGTTTAAAATGGAGCAACATCCTCCAGTTCTTCTCCACTGAGCCTCCTCTCTTCACATAATTGTTACTGTTTCCCAGAACAGGCAGCACAGAATGACCATAAGTGGAGCTGTGAGACAGAAGCAGGTTTTTCCAGTGCCTGTTTCTATTGTATTCTTGGCCTTTATAGAAATCCTTTATTGTTGTATGTGCAGAACAATGGCATCCACTTGAGCTTTGCCTGCTTCCCAATTGCCAAGTGTACAGCTGAAAGAGGTTTATTAAGAAGTAATAAATATTTCACTTAAGTGGCTTGACTGTACTATTTTACAAAACTGAGGAAGAATTAAAAGATAACAAAAAAGTATGTATTTAACCTAAGCCATTCGGGTTGTAGGTCAGTTAACCTATGAAACCTTTTCTATTCTTTAGTAAGCAGCAATTACAGACTTCTGGGGAAATCGTGGTGAATTCAAGAGTTCTGTTTTCATCTCTCTCACATTTGGTGTTTGCTTCTCTAGTCTATTAATTAACAGTGTGTGGAAGCAGAAGTGAGCACTTACTGAGCAAGTGGTAGTTTGAATCTCTTTCATATTTGAATGTCAAACGGCCGTAACTGACGTGGTTCAAGTTTTTCAGCCATTCAAAGTAGGATACTGTCACACCACCAGCATTCAGGTAAAGATCCTGCACAGAAAGAACAAATATTTTGAACTGTGATCATGTGACAAAGACAGTGCTATCATGTTCTGCAACAGCAAGCAGTATTATGTACAAGGCACTACTTTAAACTGCAGTACAGAAGACAATCCAGTTCCTACTCTTACAGGACAACACCCTCTTCTTCAGTTCAGGGATTACTTCCACTGATTTAAAATAGGACTTGTCTTTAGAACACATGAAGTTCAGGTGTGCTTGATGATTACTTCTATTTTAGCACAAGTGTTTAAGAAAATTAGAGCATTCTTAGGCCATCCTAGTGAGTAAAGGCTGAAGATCAGCTACTTTATCTAGCAATGTCACTTGATCAGGAAACCCTTTCTCTGTGAAAAAATGGTCATTATAGCTGGATAGGTTTTATTCTTCCAAATTATCACTACACATACTCTATCACATATCACTCACATACTCTGTGTACTCTGCAGTACACTGTTCTGTCAGCGCATCACCCAGACACACCATGTATACAAACTGGCCAGAATATTTACTCTTCCTTCTTCCTGTGTTTAGTGTACTTTTTGATTGAGCAAATGTCAGCTAATAATCATTATCTTTGGTCATTTACAGTTGTAGTGAGGTCTTTAATACATATTATCGTTCTTCAGCAACACTGAATTTCCTAGCAACACCCATTTCCTAGACATCAGTTATTAAAAACCACTCTTAAGAGAACAAATGGCTATTAATAAAAGCCTTAAAATAACTAGGGTCCTGGGACTCTTCACAAAAATGTTCCTTTTGTAATGAAAACCAAAGGTCATGATAGAACCTTACAGGGATAACCATGATATTCCGCTCCAAGAAGATTCTGTCAGCTTCAGGAGTTGTAGGCCCATTGGCACCTTCAGCAACAATCTGAAAGAAATCACAGCAGAGTAACTCAGAGGTATAGATTTGGGTTTGTTCATGCTGATTATAGAATATTGGTATTTAAACAGACCCTCTCTATGTTTATTTCCATTTGAACTCTTTGACTTACTTTTGCTTTAACCTTGTGTGCGTTGGCCTTGGTCAACTGCTTCTCGCTGGCAGCAGGGATGAGAATGTCACAGTCTATTTCCAGAATGCTGCCCTCAAGTGGCTTTGCTTTAGGGAAGCCCATGATTGTCCCGTGTTGCTGTATGATGAAAACAAACCATAGTGGTTTTAGTGTGTTGTGCACTCATACCAATTTCATCCCTTCTGACTTTGAGTGAGAAAAGGGAGAAGCAACAGTACTGGAGAGACAGCACATAATGTAATTCCTATCCTTACTTAGACACAAAAAGCAAGTTCCCAAGACTAAAGCATAACTGCTCTCTGCATAAAGACATTGATAAACATTTGGGCTCTGGAATATTTTTTTTGAAGAAAGGCCTGTCTCAGCTTTTAAAATAGTTTTCAAACAACATGACTCACTAATCCGCTACACCCAGGATAAGTTGCATCACATAAGATACAAATGGTTTTTAAGATTCAGTACTACAATGGTAGCCTTTGTTTAGTGATAGAATCTACATTCTTTTGAGAAAGAGGATGATAAAGAAATTCAAATATTCCCTATATAAAAGAAGACACATCAAATAAGACCCTAAGAAGCTTTAAGTAGAAGATTGTATTTTAGTGCCTGTGAACTGTCCCCTCAAGTCTGCTTCACTTGAAAACTGAAATAAAAAAACCACATCCAGTTTTCATTATAAACTACACATTCAAGTCACACTGCCAGGCAGGCTTTCATTCTTTCAAAAGCATCCAATAGGTAGGAAACAGCACAAGTACACTTTGTACATCTTAAATGACCATGTGCTTGTGATTCTCAGTCAGGAATCCTTCAGGACCTTCCCTGCCCTGGTCCCTTAAGACATCCTTCCTAGTTTAAGCATAAGAAAGGCAATATAATAATAATAATTCCAATTCTGAAAACAAAGTAATTAGCCTGCACAAATACAGACTTTTTTTGAGAGTCAGGTCAAAGGGTAAAAAAGGTACCACCTGCATTTGCATTCTTGTTGGGGATAAGAAGGAAAATCAATTTTTCCAAGCTGTTTCGTAAGGACTATGCGCAGCATGCTTTAATTATCACAACACCAGTTTACAGTCATCAGTCATTCTATATACCTGCAAAGCTGACAAAAATGAAACTCTTTTTGCTTAGCTAAGTTTCATACCAGTTTGAAATCTTCTAGTTCCTTTGGGTCAATCCCATCAGGATTCCAGATGGAACCATTAAACTCTCCGACAGCGACGCATTTCGCGCCAAAACGATGCAAGTATCTCATAGTATGTAAGCCCACGTTACCAAATCCCTGAAGGTGGAAAGAGAAAGGGAAAAGTAGTTAACCCTCCAGTTAAAATGATGATTACTGCTAAGGCTAATACAGTTTTAAATAGTTCTTCATCTATTGGCACATCTTGGCATTAGATGATGTGTACAGGCAAGATGGGAGAAATCTACATACATTCTATTCTTGTTGGAATCCCATTGCAGAAATTATGCACCATAGCCAGCAATGTACAGTTACTATAAGTGTTTTATACTGGAAATATAGAAAGGAAGAGGTAATGCTACTATGAAAGTGTCAAAACTATGATGTTTATCAACCTGGAAACATTCTGTGCATCTACTTCATGACTGGCACCATCTTAAAGGGATTAATGGATTTTTGTATGACTACTGACTTAATTCCAGGCCATTAAGTTCCTTTACTTCCAGAATGCTGATGTTCTGGAAGTAGAAGAACACACACAGCAGACCAAAAAGTCATATGATCAATGTTGAAAGTTTGTCATATGATTCTGTGCTGAAAAGAAGTTCAATAATAAATTCCTGTATAACACAGCTTCACTTATACTTGAGATTTTTGCCTATGTATTGGAAACAAACTTTGATAGAAGAGTCTATCATGCCTTAGGTCTCTTTGAAATGCTCTAGGAGAATGAAATGAAAATTCTATGAGAATTTTCTGCTTTCTTATGGCCATGTTTTCAGTCTAAGTTTTGCTTAAGTGCCTGTTGGTTAGTCCTCTGCCAGGCATGAAAATGCCAAAGTGCAGGGAGATGAGCATGCTGCTGGGCCTGTGCAGGGCACAGATGTTTGCTACAGACCACAGATTCACTAGAGGACAACTTGGAAGTTACAATTACTCTGCTATTTCTAACAAGCACTTTTTGAAAACAACAAAACAAATCAGTTCCTCAAACCTTCCATTTAATGTACTGTTTAAAGTTGAACAAGTTTCCTTTCTTTTGAAAGGAAAATTTCTTTGAAATTTTAGGAACGATAATGCATTACTACTATCAAACTCTTTCAAAATTCAACTACATAAATCCGCAAGTCTTAAGTACACTAAAAATGTCTATTCAACCCTACAAATTAAGGATAAGGTCTTAGTTTCTATTTTTTTCAATTGCTTATTCTGTAATGGAACAAGAATATAACCCTCAATTCCTCCTCTCCTTAATTTTTTAATTGTAAAACATTGCAACAAATTTTGTGTAGGTAAAACCAGTGTCACAGCTCACTGAAAAGTGTGGTATGCCTTAGTTTAAAGACCTTGTGTGACAGTATTTCATTTTGGTGTTTGCAGTTTACAAGATCATAAAGACTATAGAGATTTGGCTTTGTGCCTGTAGAGTGCAACTGAGTCCAAAATAAAGGACACCTATGTTGCCTGAAAAGTGTTTCTAAAGTTTGAGAGTAAAGGTTAACTTGGAACTGTTAAAGCTCTCTCAGTTTTTAAGGGCTACAGCCTGTTTTAAAAACAGCTCTACTGAAAGTCTGTGTACTACTTCTTTTCCTATAGTCTAAGGAAGAAAGTTACCTGAACAGCAAATGTTTTATCTCCAAATCCTGGAGTCATTCCTAATAAGCTCATATATGAGGCTTCATTGATGAAATTTTCAATTCCATGAAAGACACCACGACCAGTTGCAGATATACGTCCATGGATCCCACCCTGGCTGATGGGTTTACCAGTTACACATGCATGTGCATTAATATCCTGTAAAACAGCAAAGGATTTGTGAGACATGGAAATAATCAATCAAAAAACAGCTGTAACAAGACTTTTGTACACTTTAGACATAACGGAGAACAGAAATGGAAAGAGTCAGAACATGATACAGCTTAAATGCTTTTCGTTAGTAAAGATGATTTCCTTCCTCGCTTTGTGTGAACACCTCAGAATATTCTGTCAGGAAAGTTGTGTAATGCAATAGTGGATATAGTCTGTGATTTTGTGTTCCCACTAAGTGTGTACGTTAACTTCAGTCTGTGTATCATGCTGACATCCACAAGCACACAAATCAAAAAGCTTTCAGGAATGTTTCTCAAAGTCAGCTCCTATCTACAGCCACAATTTCTTGACATTGTTACTTTTTATGTCTTACTTTTTTTAAGGGCTCAGATATATCATTGACCTGGCTTTTAATTGTCTTTAAACAGTGTTTAATGTTCCTTTATAACAAATTCAGTTATTTTACAACTACAAAACGAGGCATGAGATCTGTAGTCAGAATACAGGGATGCTCTCAGGAAATCTGCAGTTTGAAGGTCATATGGGAAACGTTGGGTATTTACTACTTTTATTCAAAAAAGCAACATTTACAATCGAGCCTCTATTCTTAATTTGGTGTCAATAAAATTAAGTTTTCCATATGCCAGATAGTCAGACAAGATAAAATAGCTATTTAAAACCATAGCTGATTTTTCCAATTGGAATTAAAACACAAAAGAAATTCTTCCAAACTAGACACTGGACCTCCCTCTTCTGTCACCAGTGGTTCCCATGCTCCCACACCCTGGGAGCACAGTCACATGGTGGCTTGGCTTCCAACACAAGTGAAAAAGTAGGGATGAAAGAGAATCCACTGAAATGAGTGTGCCAGCAGCCGGATGGGTTTCCATTCCACCAGCCACACATTCACTGGGAGGCTCCCTCTGCTCCATCCCTTGTGCCAAAGGCATTTGCATGCCTGTGGTGCAGGATGCTTGGTGAGAGGAAGGAAAGGAGCAGACAAAAGTAAGTGGAGGCAGAATGGCTGGAGGAGACTAGAGCCATAATGAAGACTAAAACTACTTAGTGTTTGAAAATGATAATGAGTTAACATATAACCCTCTTTAAGAACACTAAAAATTATGCTGGGCTTGCCACAGAATTCCTAATTCAGCCTCCCAAAACACAGCTTGCTGCTCTCCATAAGCTATATGCTCCCTCTTGTGGCATGTCATCTGTAGCAAACATTGGCAGGGGTGTTTTCTTGGAACGACTTGGCCTGATGTTTTGATGGACTTGCAGGTTTTTGTTATGTGGTCTTAAACTATGCTTTGGGCTTCGTGCACTCACAAAAGAGGGAATATAGTTTATAAATACGTGAAGGAATACAGCTTCCCACCATACGTAAGAATGTATTTATCAAAGTCCTTTCCTGTGTGCCAAAAGTCAGTCAGGATGTACAGAAGAGAGGAAAGGATTAATTTAATAAAGAACTTCAGCCATATATAATTCAGTGATCCAGAAACTTCAGATGGATTTTCTGGAACAGTTAATATGGTAGTTATTAACAACCTGTTAATAACTGTTGGGCAAGAAAACAGAGCAAGAAGTGAGGGCAGATCCAGGTCTTCTTAAAGTCACATATAAAAGCCACAGCTGATGTCAAAGTCCTCAAATCCTTGGTTTCAAGTCAATAAACAAAAACTTTTAACACATCTTAGACAAAAACCAAAGAGCATGGCTTTTATGATAAGCTTGAAAAATGGCTTATAGCTAGCATCAAAGACTTCTATATCAGCACTGGTAGCTTATGAACTTGGTGATGTTCAGGCACTAATTTTTGCTCCTTTCTTTACCCCTTTCCCCCCTGCAATGATGCTCTCCTTATCTCTCCAGCTTTCTGGCTCTGTATGGTAGGTTTTGAGCAAACAAACTTCCCTTATCTGTTTATATCTGTTATTTGATTTATCCTTCCCACTTGAAACTCCCTGAACACAGCAGTGTGCAGTGTGCAAGCACAGAGCCATCAGGTCTGTATCTCAGACAGATCCCTCTCACCAGAGTTATCTTTCCACTCCACTGAATCTAGTCCCTTGCACAGCTTCCATCTGTGTTTGGAATTACAGCTTGTTTCACTTTTGCTCATTTTCTGCTCTTAGTTCCCTCCCTTCTTCCCCCATGGTCACTTTTATCTTTTTAGTATTCCTTAATCACCTTTATTTTTGCTCTTGGTGTCCCAACCAGATAGTTATCTAAAACATCTTCCTCTAGAAACTGGTTTTGATGGATTATTCCCCTTTTTATAGCCTGTTCAGAATTCTCAATTTCCTTCTCCATTACCTGGTCATTCTCCACAATAGCTCTGGAGTTCCACCGTGGCTACCACTCTCTCTCATGTACAAACAAGCAACCCATTTTTTAATTAACTTTGCAGAAAAGCCTTCCTGAATCCTCTGAGGTTTTTTTAGTTTTCAATAGGATACTGCCATACTGAGGGAGTCTACAAAGAAACTGTTGTAGTGTAATTCCAATTTTAATCCTCAGTAGTTATTTTCTTTTCTGTTGTCATTGAACCATAAGAATGTGTAGGAGTACAAAATAAAGTGTTAAGAATAAGAAATTCATCCATTTGAAAACTTCTCTATCAGGGTTTAGTTTAATTTTTAAAAAATGGAGCTTTTCTGTAAAACTGTATGAGAACTCTTCAATACAGGAAATCTTAAAGCAGGTCACTTGCTGTGATCCTTCTTGTCAGTCTTAATAATATAGTGTTGTTGTATCACAGTGAAATACACATTTTAGTGCAATGAGTTAAATGTTAATGCTTTGAGACAGTAGTTGTGCTCTAAGTTGGAATTTTAAGTTCTGACTGAGGGAACTAGTTGCCACCCTGCATGCTGAAGTCCTTCTGAAGTCATCATTTTGGCTTTTTATCAGATATCAGGCTTTAATTAAAATATTTACCTATGTGAGCAGCAAAAAGCAAATAATGTTTTACAGTGATATCCCTGTCAGAGAGCTTTGTGTGAAAGTGATTTAACTCAACTAATCAGCATGCCACAGCTGATTCCTCAAGCATTCCTTTTTTTCCTTTTTTTAACAGGTACAAATAATCCCACTGACACAAGGACAAAGCCCAAACCAAGGCATAGCATTAAAACGCAATTTTTAAAACTTCAATTTTTTTTAAATTGCCTCCTGGGCTATAAAGTGTCAGTGTCCTTTTGCTTTACACTTTGAAGAACTTGATGAAGTCCACAATGAAACTTGTTACTTCTAGGAGACTGCAGAGGGTGTTAAAACTTCTGCAAGTTCTACCAATAGCATGAATTTAATTTGCATGGTCTCTTGAATGAACAAAACCATGAGCATGTACTTAATAAAACTTGTAAATTCAGTTATCAGTTAACAACTTTAAATTAGTAATTACAGTACCAATGAAAAACAGAGGAAAATTATAGAAATAGAAACCAATTTTAGATTGTATACCTTTAAAAACAGTGTCTTTTCTTTTGTTGAACAGTTGCAATCAGTATTGTATCAGACAAGCTTCTTTTAAGGCTAGTGTAAGAATATTATCCTTAAAGCTATTTTTCCTTTGCTGTACCTTAAAATCCTCACACCACTGAAGTTGTCACAGTTTGCAAGAATATTTTTAGATCCAGTAAGTAAACAAATTGATATGATTAGGCAGCTTTTCTGCTTGAAAGTCTCTGCTCAAGACTTACATAGTGTCCTATGGTACTGGCATAGGTGTCAGCAATCCAGGACATCTCCCTCTCCCCCGTGCTCATATCAGGAGCAGGCACATCCACACCAGGTCCTGTTGGCAACAGTGAAAACAGCTCTTATGGATCAGACACAAATAGTTATTTTCAATCATTATTCCCTTGGGAACTGTGCAGGCCTTGGCAGAGAAGAACTGTTTTCCTGTTTAATCCTCAGTTTATTATGCAAGTAACACATTCTTCTGGATCCAATGCAGTTTTAGATGCTGTATCACACCTTTCTACAGTATTATCAAGACCTCCAACTTTTACATAAGCCATTTGATAAAAAGTAAAGGCCACTTTGTCAATAAAATGAGCAAGATAGTGCATCAAAAGTGATTTTTTTTTTCAGGGAGCTACCTAGGTATGATTTCCATATATTTGATATTGATTAGATTCTTCTGCATAAGAATTTCCTTTCTATTCCTGGGTGAGTTGAAATCTTGAAGGTAGGCTGTACCTAGTCATTGCACTGTAGCACATGCATTTGATTTTACTGTTTACTTCAAGAAAGGTTTCATTTCTCTTTCATGATGAAATAAACCTTTAAAAGAAATCTCACACATATGTGGAAATAAAAAAAAATCTGTTTTTCATAGATAGCTAAAAATAGTATTGCCCCAACATTTTTTAAAGTATTTTTTAAAGGTTTGTGGAAGTTGTGTAGCACCAACAAGAGAGCCAAAATGGAAGATAATTTTATCAAACCATTCTAATTGTCACAGAACTAATTATCACTATAGGTTGCATTGTGTATAGTAAAACCATAGTCACATGTAACATTAGTAAGTGTGTTTATAAAGGAGCTGTATTTAGATGATAAATACTCTGTCTGGAAGAGCAACTAACACTGGCTGAAGAGCAAGAAAATGCAGATAAAAGGAGAGACATTCCCAAGGCAGTCAGATATCAGGAATACATGAGAGACCTTTAAGTAGTTACATGCCTCATTATTCATTTGAGTAAGAACATTCTCTGGGTAGAGTTGCTCCATTCAATTAAAAGTTGAGCTGTAATATTCAGCTTTCTGCAGAGGAGATGTCCAGACAGCAACTCCAGACAGCAAAGCTACCAGAACAGCTCAGGGTTGAGTGTGAATGAATGAAGCCCCCAGTGACATTACAGAAGCTGAGGTTCTGTTACAACAGGCTCCTCTGCTTCTTGCCTATGCTTCCCTTGCAGCCTCTGGTTGCCATGGGTGAAGCCATCAACTTTTGCTGGGGTGGATCTTCTATTTCCTTCCTCTCTTTCCTCAGATACCTGCCAAAAGCCTCAACTGAGACTACAGGAAGCACTAACAGTGAAGGGTTTGCTATTAGAGATTAAAACTGCAACACCATTTTAGAATCTAACTCTGAGAGAAATGCGATTCATTTTGCATACTGTGACCTCAGCTTTTGTGGCTTCTTGTAGCAGAACTGCCACCAGAAAAAGTTAAGACACAGTTCCCTTTAAGATGCACTAGGATGCAATGACTCAATTCTTTGTGGTTCTTGCCGAAAGTTCTGTACCCAAATTGTTTACAGTGCTCAAAAATACTGTTATTTAAGGATATTATCTAATGGATGCTGCCAGTGCACAATAAATCAGATTCCTAAATTTGAATAGTAAGGCTGCCCAACATACCAATAAAGCCCTTTTTTGCCAGCTCCATGGTAAACCTTCTTGTGATCTTTTCCAATTCATTGTCCTATAGAGAAAACACAATAAATATCAGAAGAAATCATTAATGCTTATGAGTATTTCCTCAAATTTAGCCCAAGCATAAGCCAACGCCCTCTTCTTTTAGAAGGAAGGATGAGTCATAATTTATATGCCACTCCCTAGCAGACTGTTGGTATTCAGGCAGCACAAGAAACATTGGGCTTTCTTTCTGTACATTCTGATCCATAACAAGTCAGGAGCATCACCTGTGCCCACAGCAGAGATTTCCAGCAAACAAATCTGATATCCTGTGCGAGCAACTTACAACTGGCAACACCAAGAGCTGGCCCTGCCAGCTGTGTGACCAACACAGCCAAATGACATGACACAAATCCTTACAGGAGCTTCGAGCTTAGAATATCTGTTATCTATTCTAGTATTCCTTTCTGTACAAGTTGTTTTAATTAGGGCAAGAAGGCAAGCCTGCAGTAAACCTTTTATAAGTCAAGTTAGTTATTATTCACACCAGAACACTGCACAGAATGGTTTAATGGAGTATGAAACTGTTAGTCAAAATAAACAAAGACATTAACTTTTTTTCCTAAGAGAGCTTAACTTAATTTAAGCTTTTATTAACAGTATCAACTTTAAAAAATAATTTCCAGGTTCCAAATTATTTGTAGTCTTCTGATTTTCAGGAAAAAATATTAAGTAATTTAAGTATTCCACCTCTGAAACACAAACTTTTTAAAAATTCATTTCCTACCAATTGCATGCACAGGCTACATTCAGCCTTTACAGAGGCAGAAGTGGCAGGAGGTTTTAAGTGGTTAATAATGCCCTTAGAAGAGCTTTTTTAACTGGCTGGCTTCAGTATTACAGATACCCAAATTTTTATCTATGATTAGGCTTACTGTGTAGTTCTTGGGATTGATCTTGACACCAGCCTTTGCCCCACCAAATGGCACATCTATAAGAATGCAAAGGAAAATCATTTTACTTTTTCAACAATAAAGGCAGAACACATGAGAAAGATGTGTAATTATATCTTTGATTTTAGCAGTGATTTTGGTTTTGCTGCATTTATGGGTTCCGAAGTGTAAATTATAATCTGATCTACGTACTCGTGTAAAAAAGGGAGATCTTTCAAGGCACTTTGAAACTGGTCTTTGAAAGTCAAAAGTTCATTATTTAAATTTTCCATTCTTAAATATCTCTTGTCCTTGATACTTGTAGAAATAATAAGTTTTACCTTTTTTATTTTACTGGTTTAGCTCAAAAAATTTCCTTTGAAAGTCCTGAGCACATCTATATACATTAGGAAAGTATTTTCTTTATTTACACATATTATGCAGATCCTCTCCAAACTCCTCTACAATTTAGTAGCTGTGTACAAATTATGCTTCTTTATAACCTATAAAGGAATTTTATCCTTCTCTCTCCACAGCTCCCCTGCCTGAATCCTTTACAGGCTTCATCTGTTCCCCCTAAAATTAGTCCCCTACTAATCCAAGTTTGTCATACTTGAACTTGAGTTCAAGGTGTAGTACTTTCTATGGGGGAGGTTAGTTAGCAGAATTTGGACTTTTAAAATGAAAATGCAACTTTATAAAGTATTTTCAGTAATAGCAGAGGGAATGAATATTATTGTTTTGGTCACTCTAGATTTTTCCCACCTTGCTACAGATTTAAGTTAGAGATTAGTGTCCGAAATTCATTTTAATCCTTTACATGTTTGGTTTTTCTATGTAATCACATCAGGACTGACTGAAACTGAAGATTGAGATCTTGCTTGAAAAATGAACACTCACCAACCACAGCACATTTGTACGTCATGAGAGATGCTAAGGCTTTCACTTCATCCACACTAACGTCCGTACTATAACGAATACCTGCAAAAGACACACGAGAACAAACAGGAGTTCACTAAACAGCTTTGTAAGTATTTATAAATCAAGTTATTTACTCTAAGAGGTGAAGATCAAGACCCTGTTCCCCTACTTAAATGTCTGTCTTTTATGTAGCAGAAATTCACTACTTCAGTAATTTTCTTTGAAGGAGCTTAATAGCAGCACTCAGCCTTAGGGAAAAAAGTGAATATTCCTTGTGATGAAGATGAATCAAGCTGACAGGTAGCTAAGAGCAGAGTTTTCAAGAGGCTGATAAAGCTCTTCAGCATTCCACAAGATCTTTAGCTTTGGACTTCATTCATTGTATATACAAGATTAACTTTGTTCCTGAACATAACTTATTAGTATAGGTTATAATGAAGGTCTTTTTGATAGAGTAATACAAGTTCCTGTTAAGTTCTAAGCCTTGGCTTCAAAGCCCTGGCTGCTAGGCACAGCCACAAAACAAACAGCAACAAACCACTCTGCTAGTTGGAATTTTTTCAAAACATTTTGAGGGAATAGTCCTACACCAGTGAGCTTGTGAGACCAGGCCACCCATCCCACACTCACATGGAAGCCAGCCCACACCTGCATTCCCTGCTCCAAGCCACTCAGCAGGGCTGCAAGTGTGTGCTGACACATGATACAAATGCAAATTCAATTTGTTGTGTGCTGGCAGCAGCTCAGATGCGCAATGGGTGAGCCCAGCATTCAAGGCAGTTCAAAGCTGAGTAAAAAAAAAGGTTACACAAAGGTAAGGAGATCTTTCACCTGCCGGACTCGTACCAGTCTTCTGAAAAAATGGAAAAATCCAATACATTGATTGAACTCAAAGTTAAGATTCATGTATCTGAAGGTAGCTAGAGAGTTGGAAATATTTCACCAAACTGACAGGGCAGATATAGAGAACTAGAGAAGCTCAAACATGATGTTTAAGATCAACATGTGCCCTAAGTCACGTGGCCACAGCCAAAAGGGTCCTATGGCTGAATGTTTGTTTCTATTCAAGCTTTTCCTACTTAACCAAGCATACAACAGAGCCATGAATAATTTATTATTCCCATCTTTACTCCCCAAATCTTTGGCTGTAGGTTCTGCCAAGTTGCACGGTGGTTTGTAGCAGGCACAGAGTGTCCTTTAGATGCCAGAACATGGCACCACAAATTTCCTATTATGTAAAGAGAAGACCATATTCAGGTTCTCAGGAGTGAAAAAAGGCCAGCATACATTATCCAAACTAAAGCACTGTGCTGCTATGAAAGCCATTCCTGAATGCTCTGGAAACAATCCCAGTTTCAAAGGAACTAAGTGCTGCTCAAATAAAGCTGAGAGCCAAGTGCTGCTTTCTTATGTGAGTTCAATCAGTAAAAGAAAGTACCATGCCTCTGCAGAACAGAATTTAAATTTATTGTGTAAACTGGGGAAGGGTGGTCTCCAAAAGCAAACGAAGTAGTTTCTGAACCTATCAGAGCCCAAAAGACCAGTCAAAGTTAGAACATAAATGTGTTGATATTCTTTTAATATGTCTTACTCTGATCCTTCAGAGCAGCAGTTATCCTTCTGTCAAGCTCTGAGCAAGAATGCTCGCTACCTATGGCACTGTCTGCCTGGGGAAATCATTCCCTCTTGGTTGAGCAGGTACTCTGGGGACAGGTCTCATCTGAGTATTGCTCAAGCCAGCCAAGTTTGGAGTCACACCCTATGTTGGCCAGAAGTGAACTCTGCCCCTCCACCCCCAGCTGAACTAGATCACTGTGTATTTATTCAACCCATAGACCTATTCAAACTTCCAAGCTGTGTAACAAAGCAGTTTTGCTATAAATGTACTCCTGCAGGCACACAAAATGTTCTTTATTGATATATGAAAAGCAGCAAGGAGACTAAATACTTTGGGATAGTTATCTTAAACAGTTTAAAGAGAGAAGCAAAATACAAAAAGAGAGGGGAGCCTCTTCTGCAAATCATTCAGAAGATAGGATCTGAACAGGTAAACAAGCAGCGCTTTAACTAGAACTGCTAGTGTATGTACTCACTCCAGTGCATGGAGAACAGTTAGATCTCTGCTTCCTTGTATTACAGTCAAGGATTACCACAAACTTTGACGTAATAAATGTTACATTTTCATATGTAGGTAAATGGGTAAAAAGCCCCAAAACTAACAAAGTACTGACAGGCTTTCAACTGAGTTGCCTGTCAGCCACGTACACACACCAGAACACAGAAAACTTTTGGACTAGAGGTCAAAACTGTTATTTTCTGGACAGCTTCATACTTCTGAATAAGGTTTAACTCCTTTTCCAGGCTTTTAAACAGTTGTAATTAAAATGGCTTGACTGCTGGCTTTATCTTCCTAAGTGGAAGACTAGTGAATTCTGAGAGTTGTGCTGATTTTACTGGTCACTCTTCTCTAGCTTATGTGGTAAAATCTTTCATTAGGTGAACTTCAGGATGTGAACCCAACTTCTCTGACAGGTGTGATGATTTTTTCCCTTCCCTGGCAGGAACATATAACATTTAAGATGTGCCAAAATTACATTTCTTCTCACAATTCAGCCAGTTACTGTTTTCCAGGAACTGTAACTACTCTAGAGGAGGGCCACCTCTTGACAGGGAAGTTATTCGTGTTAAGCTGTTAAGACTGATGAGAAGCAGGCATCTGAGACTGATGTACACTCCATCTGCAAGCAGATGCACAGAGATAAAAGACTCACTTAATTTCTATTCTATTTAGACATCACTGAAATTTAGTTTGACAGCTTCCTAATTTGGCAGGAGTATTGCCACGCATTTATGACACTTTTGGCAGTGTTACTATGCATTCAATAGCCCGAGTCTAAAAATGGACCATATGCACAGATAAAATACTGGGTTTGGTTTTTTGGCTTTTTTTTAAGGTTCTCACTACATAAAAACAAACAAAGACACTGTTAGGTAGCAAGATTATAATTTTTTTAAATCCTGGCAAGTCCCACACAGTAAGTCTCTGGAAACTTGTGCCTTTTACAGTAAACTAGCTACAAAAAATAGTTTGAAGAAAGCCTCAAGTTACAGTATGACTCACAGCCATGGAAAATACTTTTCATTGGAAAACATATGAATTCTTGTCCTAGTTGAGAATTCTCTTTCCTTACCACACCCCAAGAAGTTAAACAGTATGCTAAGAGTGACTTTGTTTTTCTACGCACAAAGGCTTCTAAACAAGGAAATGTTTTCATTTAATTTTTTAGTATTGGTCAGTATAAAGAGAAGGCTTTATCACTGTGCTGAAGTGTCTGTTCTTTTAAAACTTCTTTTTTATGATCTGTATTATGGAGATATTGTACTTCACTCAGTTACCTCGTCACATTAAAGTAGTCTTTATCAGCAAGGAGATTTCAGTATGTTCTGTGATGTTAAGTGTGTTTATCATGCTTCCTTAGAAAATGTGGTGTACAGAACCACCAACTTTTCAAGGATGACTACTGCCTTTCTAGTATGCCTACAAATCTGTTTAGGGAAGTTGGTGTCACTATTTTCTGAGCTTCTCGTGCCGTGATCCTAAATGGTAGTACCTACATGTGCCCTCACTACTAACAAGCACGAGGTATTCAAAGTCTCAAAAAAAGCCTACACAGTTGCCATAGCAACAGTTCAAAGCAAAACACTTTGTAAACTACTCCTCCTGCACTAAATATCTTGTAAATCTTAGCAAGTCTCTCAAGTTCCCCAGAACCTGGAACACGTTTCCATCTCAGCCGAAATTATTGATATCTAACCAAAGGTTTTGTCCTGCTTTGACTTTAGTGTTTTCTTCTGGTTGTCACGTAAATGTGAACTTTGGAACTTATTTGGGTCCTTTACAGATGACAATTCCTGTTAATGTGGTGCATTTGTTCTGCTCACCTCTATCTGCAAAGTGCTTGCTCATGAAAAGAAGCCTTCCAGATCAGCAGCTATCCTACACTACCCATAGAGCACTTGGCAACACAGATATCATCTCCTTTGGAAGTTTCTAGGACTGACTACAGGTATGTTAATCTCCCAGTTAGCAACACTGGATTCTGCAGCAGCTCTGTGGGTTAGCCTGCCTGACCCTGTCCAAAGGCTTGAGTCTAAGTCCACAGCCTGAAGGAGCTTCAGTATGGAGGTTCACACATGGACTCAGCAAAATGCATAAATCAGTCCCAGCACTTACTGCAGTGCCTTAGTTCCCTAATGTTTTAACTCTGGATCATGTATATTTTCATGTTTGGTGAGTAAACAAGTGCAATTGTGATTGGACTACCATCAAACTAAGTATTCACTGACACCTAACTCAGTAGGGACATATCGTTCAAGCAATTCTTAAATTCTTTAAGAAACACACATATTTCTAGATTCAGAAAAACAATCCAAGCTTCCCAAGAAGGAAACTGCTGAGCCTTATTTAACCATTTGGAAAGTGTGGTAAACAGCTCAGTGACTAATTTGTAGTTATTGAAGACAAAGAAATTCTAGATAAACCTAACAAAGCAAGATGAGTAATTCAGTACTGGAAAACAAGAACATTGTACACCAATCAGCAACAAGAACCACTAATTCCTAAATTCAATTCACTAACTGCCAAGAGAGGAGATAAAAATATTTATCTCTTCCTACACAGCACTAGCCAGCTATAAAGCTGGGTCAGGACAGACATTCCCCTATAGAGACACCCCATCGTTCTGCTTTAAGCACCAGTATGCATAAAATTTCCATAAGGTACTCAGCCAGACAGAATACTTCAGTATGCCACTTACTGTATGTTTTTAATAAGCTGCACTTGAAATATGCTTAAACATGTATGTTTATTTCAATCCATGCTGAGAAAAGCTAAGCATTTTCTCTATTCAAAAACACCTCTAGTGCATTGAAAAGACTTGGTGTTTTAAATGTGAATATGGCAAATCTAGTACACTACCAGGCAAGCAAATAGGACATGAATTTATGCACTTAGAATCGGTCTATGAAGACTCTCACCTACAGAACTACCTCAGCCCCAACTAAAGGATTAGGTCACTCATTAAAGTGCACTCAGCACCGCAGTAACAAGGACAGAAACAAGGAGATACAGTAAGATATTATTCCACCCAGATATTATTATTACCACATGCAGAGGGGGTGTGTGCAGAGAGTGGAAATAACAAGTTGGCCCTGGCTGGTCCAAATGCCACAGGAGCCACAAAACAAGAAGCCACCACAGTGCTGACATGAGGCAGGCAAATTCCATGCTCTTCCTAAGAGCCTAATTCCTAACAAGATGGAGCTGTTGCAATTCATGCAGTAAAAAAGTGTTTGCTAGGATCACCCAGTGAACAGGAGGGAGACTATCACACAGGAGATTCCTCTCCCCGATGCATGTTTATGCAGAAAGCCCAATGCTGAGAGAGGTATGATCTCTCTATAAATAGACAAAGAGCCAACAGTAGCAAGGGAAAACAACTATTTAAGATCAAGGACAAAGCTGGCTACTGCAGCAATGGTATGAGCTGATTATATGAAAAGGCTGAGACTAAAAAGATTCACAGCCAAAAGAACAAGGCATAGCCTCTTACAAGAATATCAAAGGTAAAAACAAAAACCTGATATGGTTCACATTACAACTAGCATATAAAAAGACAGTAAAAAAGACACATATTCCTTTCCTTATTTTTTAACTTGCAATGTAAATATTTATCCACTGTTGCACTAATTGTGAAATTAGATAAGCTACAATAGGGGAATAGAAATCTATGAAAATTGGCCAAAGGTTGGACTCAAATCTTAGAGGTCTTTTCCAGTCTTAATGATTTTATGAAAGTAGGCACTCATATAAGCTTTAGCTATAACACTGCAAGTGTTATCACAATTAGGCTAATTACCTTTTTCCCCAAAAAAAAACCTCTCACACTCCTTTGAAGTTAGACCAGTTTCCAAGGTTTACTTCAGGTTACAGATGGTCCATATTATAGTTCCATCTGTTACATGGTGCATAGGGTACATTTCCATGTCTTACTCAAAAGAACCTGGGCCAAAGGCACAAGCTCTTAACTTTCACCCATGCATGATTTAAAAAAATCAAAGCCACTAATTCAACCCCCAGATAAACAGCTCTGCTGATTCCAAGATAACTTACAGCACTACTCCTTACCCTCTCAGAAAAGGAATAAATAATGTTGAGACAGCCCTTGGGGTTGTACTGGTCCAAGTCCTGCATGTACAGGTTTTTCTTTTGCATGTAAGGTTTCAGATACATACACTGTTTTAACCACAATAATGTCTGGAACAGAGGGTATTTTGTGACTGGGCACTGAGATCAGTGCCAGCCTTGGACCTCTGCAATCAGAAAACTGCAGCAAGGGCGGCATGAATAAAAGTCACCTTATGCAGTAAGAAACTCATTAATATGAACTCATGAGCCAAGTGAGAAGGATAAATCCTGATAGGCAAAATAAAAGCAGCCAAGACCAGACAACAGGAAAGTTTTGTAGTGCAGAATAGCTCCTTCCACTAACCAGCCAAGGCAGCACTACACAGGAAATCAAATTCATTCACCTCCAAGTCAACTGAACAAATAAAGTAAGACTCATTTGTTTTCACATAAAAGAGTGAACTCTGAAGTAATGCTTGACAAAGCTTTTCAAAATTCCTCTGTGCATGAAAGTTATACTCAATCTAGTCCAGAACTAAGGATGATTTTAAAGCCTTTCTGAACTGAGGAAGCAGCTGAGACTTGGTTACAGCAATTTGGGTGAGCACAAACAAAAGTTAGGCTGTTTCCGGCTCTGATTCATTTGGTTTCATTTATAGCAGACCTGCTGGACAGTTGGTTAATGTGGAAAGACTTGAAAGTTTTGAAACCATTTAACAGCATTATTCCCATAGTGAATGCTGCCTAACAACACGGAATCACTTCCATACTACTAAGCAGGTAAAAATTCAGTAAGTTTATTTTGTTTTCTAGAAGTGACCAATTAATGATAAATAGCCATCAGCAACCACATAAAAAGTAGCTTAACCAGTTCTACACCTCTCACAGAACCTGATGAAATTATTTAGAAGAATTTATTATTTTAATTAGGAACTGCCAGAGTACTTTCCAACAAAGTCATCTATATTCAGACATCTCGTTTCCTGCACCCTATTTGGTTTGTTTTACTTCTTTAGGCAGCTGTCAGTGCAGTGAACAAGAGCAGCTGTGGTTTCCTGTTAGTACTGGCCACTGGCACGCAAGTCACCACATCAGCAAAGGAAAGAGTGATGTGACCCACGGCATTAGTTCAGCTACCAGGCAGCATCAGTTCAGTTGTATAAATACTCTATTTGGAGCATAAGCAACCCGAGTTCAACATGCAAGAAAACTTATTCCACATCCTCAGTGGGATGAGGAGGCATCTAACTGATTTTTCCTTTCTAGCAAACAATGATATTGCAGAAAACAGAGTCCTTAAAAACTGGATTCGCATGCTGGACATACTGCAAGACCTACCACTTAAATGGGGATATTCATGACTGTTCTGTAAAGATTCCTAAATTACAGCAGAGAAGCACTGCTAAGAAGAAGAATCACCACCTTCTCAACTTGCAAAAGTTTGCAACCCCCAAAGCAGAATTAAGGATTAACTTCTACAACAATTAAATAGGTATGCACCACAAGATTCAACAAGAAGTGTTATTTCTGGGTTCTCTCAATAAGGTGGAAAACCACTAAAAGTTGTAAACTGAAAAGAAAGCAGGTTTCAGTACCTCATGCTTCTTTTCCAGAAAAGCACTTTTTTCACCCAATGAAGAATCACCTGCACTGCTATGTGGTGACAGCTACGTCCAACACAAGCTGACTTGTGTTCTTACACGTGCTTTGGGAGGAGAGAAGAAAGTAGGAGAAACCTTTAAATAACTTCCTATTTTTATTAACAACACTTTTGATTGTTAGAATTAGGGTATTAAGAGCACTGTACTCTTGAATAGAATTATGACAGTCAAGTTTCTCAGCAAAGTGTAGAAATTTACCTATACAAAAAAATATAAGACTTGGATTAAGTAAGACCATTAAGTAAGACCATTGATCTTGGATTGGCCCTCATGCACCTGTATCAGGCCACAGTCATCCATCCACTCAGGACCTGTATTTTCCAAGCAGTCCTCTCCTGGCATTCACTCTACTTTGCAGGCAAAAGAGAAGCCAGCACAGAGTAGGTACGGAAGGACTACTAGTCAAGGAACTGCTGGTTTGTACCAGCAGGTATCATTTGCATGCACATGTGAGATTTATAAAGATAAACCTTGCATTTAGAGTCTGGCAGTTTTCACATTTGGGCTGGACCACTAAATAGGGACTGAGGTTTTACTCCAGAAGAGAATGAGCAGGCAAAGAAATTGAAGGTATCTCTGACAGAAGGAACATCATCTAAATGTTATACTGTTAACTACAAATGTTTAGTAGAAATAAGGTGCTGCTAAAATGCATATAATTAAATGTTTATTTAGACTCTCTTTGAGTAATTCAGCTGCCTCCAAGTTTAGGGCATTTAAACCAAGACTGTAAAATTTGATTTACAGTACAAATTCTTCATTAGTTCATGGTTAAATCTGTAAATGCCCTTATAAAAAGAAAGGCATACAGAAGCAACGTACAACCACTAATGAAGTATTTTGGTATGAATGCACTGAAAAAATTAGGAACAATTAACGGAGGACAGCCTTTAAAAGACCCAAAAACTTTTGTACTTCTACATTTACTTGAATCTTAAAGTGTACTTTGATCATTTCTCTAATCTGCATACAGAACAGTATTTAATATTCTTTTAAAAGCATCTCTTATCCTTCAGTTTATGTAAACATTGAAAAATGTAAGAGATGAGCTTTTAAAGCACAATGCTCTTGAAAGAGCAAGACATGACAAAGCATCCCCACTTGCTAGCAATCATCTAACAGTAACTAAACACCATTTCTTTCTTAGTACCAAATACACACAAAAAAAAGCAGAATGTGTAACCTTGTTTTACCAAATTTTACTTTTCAGGAAGTGCGAAGTTAAAGGTCACAATTCTGCATGTGAAAAGATGTGGAAACTGCGTTCCTCCTAATGTCTTTGCAAGCCTTCCACCTGCCAACTCACCCCTTCCTTGAAAAGGGGGCCTTGCGTCCCTTGCTGTTTCTTGATGGTGCAAATTACTTGCTTTGGACTCTGGGGTCCACAGTGTGTGGGGCACTCGCTTCAGCAAGGTTCCCTATTTCATACTGTCATATGGGGTTTGAAGTTGTATTTCACTGGACTTTGTGCTTTTATCCCTGTGGATTGTACTAGAATTCTAGTTCAAAAATCCCTTTTGGACAAAAGCTCAGGTTGTTGGTGCATTTCAGGTGGATCAAATGTACTATAAATGCAGAGATATCTTTAGCACTCCTTAGTCATTAAAGTAGAAATGTTCTACTTCCTCATACCTTTTTCATAGTGGGTTTCAAGCAATTGATCTATGCTTATCATGCATCCATTTAAATTTACTACCAGTTCAGATCTGCCACCTGATAGGGAGCAAATTCCTAGAGAGCAGTAGAAGGTTAAATCCATAATGATCTCTGTGCTTAAGAATGGAAAGGAAACAGCATTTGCAATTCCTTCCCTAAATTCAGAGGAGGTGGGGAGCAGCACAAGAAGAAAAGGACAAAGTACTGAGACTTCCTACTTTCTTTAGCTGTCATTTTCAATTGCCTGTAAGTGCTCCAGTGTTTGCCTCAGTGTGAGTGCAGACAGGCATAACAAATACCACCAAAAATCAAGAAATTCTGGTGAGGATTTAGAAATGTAGGTATCAGAACAGACAGTGTCTAATCACCCAGTTGGTAGGGTTTGTTCATGTACAGAGCATTTTATAATTATTTGTTGTGTAAACATTAGTTCTTCACTTATGAGCCATACTAATGTGAAATATCAGAAGCTATCATATATTAATATTATTTTATTGCTTTATTTGCCACTGGACTGCATTTTGTTATGCAAGCAGGATCTTGAGAGTAACACAGGCTGTACAGCAAAGGACTTTTTGTAAGCAGCAGCAAAGAGTAACTTAACTGAAGCAGTGATACAACAGCAGTGTGATATCCATCAGTATTTGAAAAGAAATTATAGCAATGGCATAGAACAGTAGATTTACACAGAGTAAACTTCAGCCACGCCCAGCTTTAGCTACAACTGTCGCATGCTAATTCTCGCTTCAAGTAAACAACCAAAAGTTGAGTTAGCCTCTTTTGGGTAAGAATTTAGCATGTCACAGGACACTCACTAGACATTTGATTTTGGAATGTTAGGAATCACATTAACAGGGCACACTGTGCTGAAGAGAGAAATCCTCATGTCATATATGAACTGATTCTCACATCCTTTCACATCCTAAGAACATCCTTTCTAATCTAGTCTTGAAGTCAGAGGACTTCATTTATAAGAAAGTGCTTGCTTTCTGTAGCCGTCATTACTTACCATAAAGCTGATGTACACTGAAAAAAAATAAATGTGTTTACAAACTACAGAAGCCCTGGTTTAAGTCACAGATCTGAAATGGTTTGTAATACTCAAATGTCCACAAAGATTAGAGATCTTGAATAAGTTATGCTGAAGGACATCTGTATTTGTTTTTCAAGGAAATGCCATCTATCCCGGACTAAAAGGGAGTCTGATTCCTCTGAGATCACTGCTGAGCTCATGAGAGCCCAGCTCTGCTCAGCTCCAGGGGGATTCACCCTCTCGATCCCTCGTTGGTGTCACCTACCTTGAGCTACCTACTTCCAGAAAAATCACTTTTGTCTAACTATGTATCCAGCCGGTAACTAGAAACACAGTTAACTTGTTATTTTTCTCTATGGATGTTTTCTGTGTGAGCACTAGGTTTTCGAGAACACAGCACGCTGAGTGCAAAGGGACAGTGGCTCCTCCAGCTCTCGACTCGAGCAGGCACTTCTAGCATGGTGCTCCCACCCTCCCCTACAAACACTACCGAGGCCTGAGTCACACCGAGTGAAAATTAGGCGGGGGCTCTCCTCGCCATGCCTAAGGCCAGACCGGCAGTGGGTGCGGCGAAGGCCCGGCCGGCAGCCCTGACACCCGGCACCGGGGCTCGCCCGGGGGTCACTCTCGGGGCCGGGACGCTTAAGGGCTGCTGAGGAACCGCCCTGCGCCCGGCCTCCCTCGGGGATCGGATAA
>VWZP01001285.1:2337954-2416580 GCA_013396995.1 Dicaeum eximium
CTGCGCCCCGCGCCCCGCGCCGCCCCCGGCCGGATTCGCTGAGGGGAGGGGGCGCGGCGGGGCCGCCCGGGCCGCGCCTGCGCAGGGCGCTCCCGCCGCGCCGCCCCTTCCCCTTCCCGTTCCCGTTCTCATTCCCCTTCCCCTTCCCGTCCGTGAGGCCCGCCGTGCGCCCTGCCGTGAGCGCGGCCGCTGCCAAGCGCCCGGCCAGCGGGGCCCTGCGCCAGCTGGCTGCGCTGCGGCCCGTGAAGAGCCCGGGGCAAGCCGCCTTCACGTGCCGCCCTTCAGCCGAGTGAAAAACGAGGCCTCTCTTAGCGCAAGTACAGGGCGAGTGAGGGCGTGCTCACACACAGTGTTCAGCACTTACAGGGAAAGGAGCCTGTGGGGAGAACCCAGCTTTTCACGTGTGTTCAAGTGACTGCCCTGCCGAGAGGGGACTGAGGCTTCAGTGACGGTGTTAACATGCGTGCTTTCATGGAACCGATAAATCACTGAGGTTGGAAAAGACCTTGAGATTTATCTACTTTGTCTGCTCGCCTGTTTAGCATTTTGCTGGGTCTTGGTCCATTCAAGTCCATTTTTTTTTACTATAGCTCAGGCAACATCTCTTAAGAATATTGCTTTAAACTGTGTAAGATCTGCTTTCAGAGCATGAGAGAGGGTGTGCTGTACTCTAGAACTGAGTTCATTTTAGAAGACTTAAGTGGCTTAATTTTCTGTCCGTTTGGGCTGCTAATTGGAAAATAGAGTGGGTGTTTTTTTCTTTTTAGGCTTGTGGGAGACCAATGCCCCTAAGCCAGGAATAACCAGGAAGTTGCTTTATCGCTGTGGGAATCTCTCTAACCACTACGGGCTGTGCTACAAGGCTTGTGCGAAAGTAATTGAACTTTTGTGTGTATTTGTCAGCACGAAGATTAGTCGGTTTCTCAACTCACATAAACTCTTCAGGCAACTGATGCTCTATTTTTATCTTAATTTAATGTTGCTCTCTGTCCTAAGAATCTGAAAAAGTTCTCTTAAGGACCACTAATAAGGCTGGTTTTTATCTGTAGTGAAGATGGTTTATAATTTCAGTCCGAAGAACAAACATCCTTGATATTGGGGGAAAAAAAGGCAAGAAAGGAGCTGGTTCTTAAGCCAGTTTGTTCTTTGGGTGTTCACACAGGGCTTCAGAAGCAAGCTTACTGATTTGGTTTTCTGTCCATAGTGTAGGTGGTTTATGGAAAATTTTTATTTTGGTGTTAATTTTCAGTTCACAGGACTGCAGTGTTCTCAGTGGTTGTATCAGCTTTGAGCTACTACTTGATTTCAGTCATCTGCATGTTGTCATTAGGTAGAGCCCAATTTCTGTACAAATTGTTGGATTTTGTAAATGCATAGGAAAGAAGGTGGTGAGAGGCGTTGTGGCAATTAGTCCTTATCAGGTAATTACTTCCACCTTGTTCTGTAGGTTGGATAATCATTGCACAAACACAGAGGTTAAATGAAGAATGTGATGAGCCAGTTTGCTCAGGCCTGTAGAATGAGATGGTAAGGTTAATGTGCTTAGCTCCTATCCTGCTTTCAGCAGTGTTCTCTCTGATTTACCAGCACACTCAATTATCAGCTGCTTGCAGTATCAGCCTGTTTGCAGCAGAGGTTGGTGGCTGTATTTGAGACTGAGCGTGTGTCACGATCCACTAACACAAACGTGGGTTGTGATGGTTTGTTTATCGATCTCAGAGTGCAAAAGACACCAGGGGAAAATCAGCTTTAATCAAAACAATGCACCTTTATTGAGTGCCCACAACACGGTTATGTGATAGAGGGGAGAGAGAGAGAGAGAGGTAATGGAAACAAAGTAAGGATAGAGAGAAAGAAAAGAAAAGGCGGGGTGCAGTAGCTACCGATGGATGAGACATGGTCCTCGTGGTCTGTCTTCTGTCTCTGGGGAGATCTCAAAAACAGTTAATTTAGAAAGTCCCTTTATAGTTCTTTGCAAAAGCAAGGGGCAACTGGCCAAGAGGTGGGGGAAATCTGCCACAAGAACAGGACAGGTACACAGGACAGGTGTACACGATAGGTGCACAGGACAAGTTGTTCCTCTTCGTTTTGGCAACAATTCTCACCCGCCTTGGCAGCAAGAACAACTCAGTCCACCATGACAGGCACTCATTGTCCTACCAGTCCCAGCGGGCACACCTGCAGGCAACACTCAGCAAACATCCCACCTCAGCCAGGCCAGAACTTCTGTGCAAAGTCCTTTTGAGGTTTTTCAGGGTTTCAGTCTCTGTCTTTGGTGACAATCATGAGGCAGATGAGGGATCTTCAAACCGTCTCTTACAGCACGGGGCATGACACTGTGAGAACCACGTGGATCTCTCCAGAGGCTCAGTCACACGGTGGTATTTGAAGCAATGGCAGTGCCATACCTACCCACTTTTCTAAACGAGACTGGAATTCAGCAAAATATTTAACAAGCTGTGTGTGGAATGCTGAGAATAACTAGATCAGCATGTTAAATTTGTTAGTCTTTAAACATTGTAAGAGATAAGATAACTAGGGAGGTTTATTTTGCATGTTTTTATGGCTGAAATCATGTGTAGAGTTTAGAGGCAATTTACCAAACTTAGCAGGTCTGTACTGTATTTCTGTTTGATTCAAGTCCTTTCTGGAGGCAGGAGTTATGACACTACTTGTGTCCCCCATTCCAGTATTCTTGTGTGCTAAGCAGTGAGCAGTTGAATCAAAATCAGTTTGCTAGAGGAAATTAAAAATGGCATGCCTCAGAATGAGCTCTAGAAGGCATGAAAGTGGTAATTGCAATAATAAACTCTATCTTCTTTCATATAGCATGTGGGGTGCCATCAGAAGATTAACATTTGAGTAGCATCATTTAAAAAACAGTCATTGGGGTGGATTAAAAGATAACTTTTTGTCTTCACAACCAGAAGTTTCAATAACTTCATTAAGTTCATACAAAGTTTTGGTCTTAGGACTGCATCTGAAGAGAGAGATAAGTAGAGAAAACTCAATACCTGTCTGGTAGGAACTGTCTGTATGATTTGTGGACTTCGCAGCAAGGTCATTTTCAACTGTGTGTACATGACAGGTATCAGTTTCTGTTTAAAATCTGTGAAGTATAACTGAGAGAGATAAACAACTTGACTGAATTTCTTCTAAGCTGTTTCTAAAACATCTTATCTATAAATGCTAACAGATTGTTTTCATTATAGGTAAGAACAATAATAAGCACTGTATTGTGCCTTCCTAATGCAATCTACTGTTTTAAGGTGTTTATTAGCAATTTCATAGCAGGTGGAGTAATTTTCTATGTGTCAGATTTTAAAATTTTATTGAGAAAAGGGATCTAAGACAAGAATCAAATACTTCCTGCTTTAATCCATTATATTATTTGAAGTACTAGCTATTTGGGCTAAAACATTCCCAGGCTATACTCATGCTGAATTCCCTCAGAAATTAGAATAGCTATTCCCAGCTCACATCCCAGTTTTCTTACCAGCTGACCAGAGCAGATGAGGAGGAGCACAGAAGCTGCAAATCAGGGATCCTCCCAGGGCTCTGGATAACTCTGCCCTTGCCTGCCTGAGCCCTTCAAATCCAGGGTAACCCTGGAGTTGCCTCCAGTGCAGAGTTTGAGACAACACGCTCAGGGGGAAAGTTGATCTGCACAGAGGACCAATTCCTTTCTGTGGTAAACTGTCTTCTGGGAAGACAGATTGCTTTTGGAATAAACTGCAAATGGAATTACAGTTGTTTCAGAAAATTTCATTTTAAGTTGTGAACCATACCACATGAAGCACTTGACAGTTCTTACCCTTTGCTTAAAGAGTTGATTGAGATAAATTCCAAATAAAAACCACAGGAAGTTGTTTGCCTTTGAATTGCCTATATGAGCATTTATGTTTCCCTTCCTCATTTCACCAGAAATTGTAAAAAAAAAGCTTCTTTTTCTTGGGTTTAAATGTTATGCTGTACTGCTTTATATAGACCTTGGTAGTGTAACTAAATAGGCGAGAGCTGGGATTATTTTCTTACCCCAAACTGCTACAGAAACTGTTCAGCCTCAAGTCAAGGGATCTCTGGACAGTTAGTTTCTGGGTAGAATATGGCATAATAGTTTCTGGGTGAATGGGAGGATATGAATCTGACAGGAATGTTAAGTCTACTACTATTCACACCTCTTGGCTAAAATCCTGTGTTTGTGTTAAATGGAGAGGATGCAGATGAGCAGTGAGTGTGTAGGACTTCACAGAAATCCTCCTGCATGGGAGCTGCCTGCATATTGTGTGAAAATGTACTAAAATAGTACCACAAAGAAATCTAATTATGTTCCAGATCTTTAGCTTGAGATGTTCTCAAGTTCATGGGTTTTATTTTCTGCCTTCCTAATGCTTTAAAGGAAAAACTTCATGTCTAACTGGTTTTAGCACAGGATGTGAAAATAGAGATGGCAGTTTCTTCGTCTGCAGGAGAATGTACCAGCATTCAATCTTCAGAGTAATGGGAGGTAATGTTGGTACAGCATTTGTTCTTTCAAATATGTATTGTTTAATGAAACAAATATACTACAGATTAAAGGGTCTAAGGAATCATTAATGTAATCTGATCTTAATTTTAATTCCAAATTTGTGAATAAATTGTTGTACTGTGAGTGCCTTATTTCTTGATTGTATTCTTCCCTTTTTATGCCTAGCCAGTACATGATGGAACAGGAATGAACTGGGATGTGTGGAAGAGTTTTCTGGCTTCAGTGTTGCTGCAAGGCTGTCCCTGTAAGATGCTGAATTAGGTAAATCCTAGAAGATTCCATTAATTTGGGACTGTCTATATGAGTACTTTTACCAAATGAACACTTGACTAGAAATCTTCATTTCAGTCATCTGTTTACAACCAATCAGAGACCAAAGCTTATTAAGAGCCTCTTTACTGATAGGATAAGATACCAATACTGAGATCTGTTGGTCTAGAGCCTTTCCTCTATAAATAGCTTCAGCTGTGTTGAGCCACAGTGGATCTGGAGAGCAAACTTGTAGATTTTCTTCATTTACTCCTTTTGCCTTGATAAAAAAGAACCTCAATTTGGTGGTTTTCCAGGCAGGATGCTGAAGTTAATTTACGTGTGCTGCAAATTTGAGATGTCATTTCTGCAATGTTGCAAAATTGGAGAAGAGGTATTCAGATTATTTCCTTGAGATAAAGGCTTTAAACTTTTCAATACTTTGTCTTATTAATGAGAGGCTTAGGTACCTGTGGTCTGATTATTTAATGGTTTTATATATTACTTTGCATTAAATTGAGTTTTTTTCCTGACTGCTGAGTTTAAGTAATAAGCTGCTATAGTTTTCTTTATCTGTAAATAGTAATGTCTATAGCACTGTGAAAGTAGGGAGTGAAACTCAAAATTGTGCAAGTAAATTAGGAAGTTCTAAGTTTAGCCTAGTAGGGACTAGGCTAGAGTGAGTCTTGTTTTTTTTACTTGAGGCATGGCTACAAAAATAATCTGTAGCTGAGCAAAGTAATATTTAAATTTATTACTTAATCAAATGTAAGCTTGGGTTTTTTTTACATTTCCAGAACTTCTGCAAGAAAATATCATTCTTATTTTAAAATTCTGGTAATAGATCTATTAGCCTATTATTTAGGATGTGGGTTTGACAGGGATTCCTAATTTGTAAGTGAGAGGTACTTGGGGAAAACCCTTAGTAAGTGGTTCTGAGCTTTTAACTTGTTAATAATTCTGCTGCAGAAATCAAAATATTGAATAAATTCTGGTAACTGCTTAATGTGTAAATATTTTTAATTGCCATGGAAAGTGGTTGTGCTTATGTTTATTAGCTTTAAAGATCTTCTGTCTCCATCTGTTTATATAGTTACTGTGCATGATGACTGATGTCAACTGGTTACTTCAGCTCTGTAACAGAGCAGATATTAAAAGCTCTTCATGTATACAGGAGCTGATGCCCTCATCCCTTGGTCAGGCTACACAGGATACACAGAAATTGTCGGTGCCATGTTTTGTATTGTTATTATCAATGTATTGATAAGGAGTATTGCCATAATCTAACTGATAACTATTAAATATGCTTTTTAGTGACTCTTATCCCTGTAACACCACTTCTGGTTTTCAGATAGGACAAAAAGTAACTCTCTGTGGAGGCTGCAGGTCTGACCCAAAGCTTGTTGAAGTCAGTAACAAACTAATCTGATTGCGGTGACCTTTCCATCAAGGTGGCCATTCATAATAGAGGCTTTTGTGAGTCAGTGTGAATGCTTTTCCTTTCTCAATTCTGCATCAGTGAGAATCTGTGTAAGCAGCTGGTTTGTGTCACTGTGGCATAATCTTTAGCTTTTGATTGGCATTTCTAATTTAAAAGACAAAAGAGGGCATGGTATAGTTACCCAGTCCTGAAATACTTGTGATACTCATCTCACTGTTAAATGTGTTTGAAATCAGCTGATGAAGAAGCTACTAATGGGAAAGCTGATGGATATACAGGCATAAATCTTTCACAGATGCACTGTGAGCATGCCAGCTTTGTTCTCTTCAGTGAGGTTAGGGGGAAAATAAAGTACTTTAGTCAGTTTATTTCCTGGAAATTGTTTTTTAGAAAATTCCTGTCTACTTCAGTGAACATAGCAAATAACAGATAGTAAGAAGTGGTTTGCCAGGAGTGAAATAAGAATTGTTTGAAAGTAACATTTACAATTGAAATGGATCTTTTTTGCAACTCTTGGTGTCCTTGGCTGTCTGGCTGAAAATTATTCCCAAGATCTTTCCAGCCTGGAATCACAGCATCAGAGGCTGCAAACCAGTTTTTTCTTGGTTTAATACTCAATTGACAGTCAGAAATTGTTGACATAAATGTAGTGTGTATTGTTTAAATAACAAACATTAAAGCTATTATGAACTAGAGAATACTAGTCTCCTGTAGTGCTTTTGTTTGCATTTCTATTAGCAAAATCAGCTTGAGCCTCTTTCACTTTGGAAGAGTGGTTATGGAAATCAAGATTGTTAAAATATGTTTGAATACTTAAATCTTCTGTGAAATATCTTGGTGGGTGAAGCCAAATACAAAGCATTAAGAATTGCCATTCAAGTTTGATGGCATGATTGAAATTGGTATTATCAGAAAACTCCAGGAGTACATTGGCTGGTATTTTTAAACACATTATGGATTTCCTTGGGGAGGGGGGGAAATAGCTGGTTTTGCTGGGTGTAAAAATGTGTATGTGATATCTTTTCTTTGTCATCTTTCACAGACCTCAGGATTGTTCATGGTGCCCACTGGAGGTAGAGATGCAGCACAGAATCACTGTTGGATAGCTCATCCCACAGGAATCTCAGAATGAGAAAATAGGTCAGAAAAGGGAATATTTCTGGTTTAATTAAATTGTCCTTTCTTGAGCACACTCAAACAATTTTTGAAAGCGCTGCATCAAGTTTTTCTTGATTATTATTTATTGCCTAATCTTGTCAGTTTTGGCAAGATAATGTCTATTTTACTTGTTCTACTTCATCTCTTCTGGTTTCTTCCTTTGAAAGCCAGTAGGTTGAAATTAAGCTTATTTTGAAGTACTGGAAAGGTAGGGTCTCTGCATATCATTAGTAAGAGATCTCTGGTTTCAGAAGGACTATTATATTGTGGTCTTCTAACTAAATGAGTTAAAATTACCATGGAATTTGTACAAGCTTATCCTGGTTTCTTTCATCTTACCAGTTTTCACATAAGCCTGGTTTTTTTCTTTCCTTTAATAAAGGAACACAAATGGCAATCTAAATAATGTATGCTTTTAGATTGTTCAGTTATCATTAGAGGTCAGCTTTCTTGAACAGAGGCTGCTTTATCAATGTAACATTGGGCTGCCTAAGCAGAAATTGAGCTTCTTCCTTGTGAGTCAAAAACCAAAGTGACCAAAAATCTCAAAGTAGTAGAAGAATAGGTGAAGGATGGAATTGGAAGCTACTCTCTGTCACTGTTCTGTTCTCCCTAAATATTTTACCCCTCACCTACACTGGACTCATGCTTGTAGTTCAAGTCCATTAATGTTACTCAGTTTTACAAGCAATTTATTCTTGTTTATTAGATGGCCAATTCAGGGAAGGTTATGTAAGTTAAAGAAGTTAATGAGCCTGTTAACTAAAAGAAAAAAAATCTGTTATGTGACGAAACACTCATCTTTTTTCTGCCAGAGTGAGTCCTAAAGTCACAATAGAATAGAGCGTACTGCCCCAGGACTTAAAGTAATTCTTAACATTTTAAAAACTAAGGCTTGATTGTGTGGGTGTGTTCTGCACAATATAAGGTAAGAGAGAACTTCCTTCAAATAGTGTATGAGGTTCAGGAACTAAACAAAAAAGATAGTTATATCAGATGCCCTGTGTTAATCCTGACTTTGAATAATTTGATTATGCTGTGCTTGTAAACCAGCACCTGAGACCTCAAGTAAGGAGTAAAAGCAGAGGGGGATAATAAATCTCATGTTGCAGGAAGAAAGAATTGTAGATAGAGAAGTGATATAACCAGGAATGATGATTGCTAAAATCCAAGAGGTAGGGTGAAAAGCTGAGGTGGAAAGGGTAGTTTTGTATCTTATCAAAAAGGGGAAGGATTATGCCCTGGGGAATGGCTGTGCAATGTTTAAGATATGAGTATGTAAGATTCACTCAGTCAGCTCTACACGTGGTTCAATGCACTGTGCAAGCAAAAATAAGTTACCTAAACCTTTCATTGCCTCAGTTCCCATTAAAAAAAACAGATGATAATTTATTCCCAACTTCTTAAAAATATGGGGAGGACAAATACAAGTTTGTACAACCAGCTCCGTTACAAGCAATACTTAATGTAAAGTCTTAATATCTGAATGAATATAGGCCAGAAATTATGGAGTATGGACGGGATGTATTCTTAAGGAGAAACTCCTGGAATTTGCTTTTCTAATAAACTCATACAGTTTCTTTCCTATCAGACTTGATTTTCTTCAAGTAATGTAGGAAAGTCTTAATTATTTTCCAAAGTGATAAGTAAAATACTTCTTGCCTTGAATGTTTATTATTTCAGAGCATATTCAATTTACTCATTCCTAGGAACAGAAATAGTGATGTCTAATGGAACTGCAGTTCATTAATTTTCTGTTGAAGATAATGAAAAATAGAAGTTATGTAGGCTTTTGCAGGCTGTTGGATTAAAAGAATCCAGAGAAATTAGTAATAGAGGAAGGAGCAGACCTTCTCTTGGAATAACAAATACTATGCATAGCTTCATCCATAAGCTACTTTAATGGGTCAGTTCAGATAAAAGGACTGGTTGTCAAATACATTACATTTATGTTTTGCCAGCAGATTTTATTTCAATTATTTTCATGCTGTATGCTTAATATGTCTGGAAAGAAGTCAGTCTTTCAGCAGGTCTTCAGCAAATTGGATGATGGCAGGTGAAGAGTAGGTAATACAATTTCATGTGTGGCTATATTTGGTTAGAAGAATTTCTGAAATGCCAAGTAAGGTAGAATTACTCAACAAGCAAAGAAAATAAATACTGGGATTGGCATGAGTTCTTTGGGAATATGCCAGTGTAGATATGATTGTGCTTTTTTGCTGAGAATGTCAGATCAACTTGTTTAAAGCAGTGAAGTTTTTTGAACTTAGACCTGGGGGTTTTTTTTCTGTTTTCCCACCCTAGATCATAAAAGAGCATAAAATTGAGCTGAGATGGAGGAAGGTGACTTTATTAGCTCTGTAACTGCATGGATTGCTAATTCTAATGGACCTGTAGGGAATACAGACTTTGCAGTCGGGCTGTGCCCTGGCCTCCCTGTGTCCAGCAGTGCAGCCCCAGGAGGCAGAGCTCTGACTGCTCAGGCATGAGATGTTCATTCCTGAGTAAGCTCAAACCCCTCATTGCATCAATGCTTGTAAAGCAGTACTAATCCCAAAGATCAGTGGCAAGCTTTCTGCCAGTAGTTCTGCTCTTGACATCTAGTTCCTGAGCAGAGAAGTCACTATTTAATTTTTAGAACAGTGGAATAGAACTACTCTTGAAGTATCATGAGTACTCTTATTAATGAGAAGTGTGGTGGCAAACTTCTGTCATGGGGCCTAGAACTAGACTGCAAAGCCAATGTAATACGGAAAAACCTAGATAACTTTTACATTGGAACAGCTTCAGTTCCCACTGAACTGTATTTTGATTTATATAAGATGAGCTATTGAGAAATTGAAAGAATAGAGTTTGACCTATTTGGGTGAAGTTTCCCCACGTCTTTCTAAAATAGCGAAATACTTGTTGGCAGCAAGAGTGAAATTTTCTTTTTTGAAAGGTAAATGTGAGTCAAGACATTTTTTAAGGGGCTTTCATTTTTTGATATTCATAGTCTTAAGAAGCTGGGCTCTATTTGGAGAGGAAAAACTTTGCCTAACACCACTGTTCTATCTGGCAGTACAGTCTAAGTGGCTTTGGAATGCTCAGCAGTGGAGAATACTGCTGATGGACAGCTTCCTCTCCATGTTTGCATGCTCCAAGGAAAGATGAGATGCCCACTAAACAGTTTGTCACTTCAGAGCTGCCTGGAGAAGGAAGCTGCACAGAATAGCTTCCAGGATCAGAACTTTATCCTTTAAACTTACCTGGATATAAAATGTAAGTGCTTGTTTTTTAAACACTGTGTTTCCCAAGTTGAAGGGCTAAGCATAGGTAAAGGGACTTGACAGCTGCTTCCCATTTGGGATTGGAATTTTAACTTCTTTTAGAGCTGGTAAAGTAAAACTTACTTGTTTGCCATATGGAGAAAGAAGAAACAAGTAACATTATAATGTATGAAGGAATTAAAAATTACACAGTATGCTTGCACAGTTCTTATTTCTTACTATGTTACTTCCCTCTTCTATATTTGCCTTTTTTTAATGAGGAATGCAATTTAAATGGACATTTTTTGGAATGTTTTTCTTTTCAGCTTCATCAAATCAAATTCTTGCACTTTATCATTTTGTGAAACTTTCCACCCATACCCTCCCTTTTTCTCAACTGTGATCAGACTGTTCAGTTTTCTGCATGGTTTTTCTGTTGGCAGCTGAAGTTCATAATATATTGTTTGTAAATTGTAATGTCATAAAGTTCCTGTTGAGAGAAGTATGTTAATATTCTGATTCTCACTTGTCTCTGAATGCCTTGTATTTACTGAATGAATACTACCTTTATTTTTGAAAAGATGTCTTCAATTATTTTTTAATCTGGTTTCCATCATATAAACTAAATCTCCATTTGCTGCTTTTTAGATTTGTGCTGACAAATATGATGTCTTAGTGGTTTAGTTTTATCTTTTATTTATCTCAAAATTTTCTTCTGCTTCAGTGTTTCATAATGGTTAACATGACATGTTGCCATACCTCACTTAATGTTTTTTTATGAGCTCGTGGCTTCTAAACTGACACTCATTTAGGTGATATTTTAGTTGTACCTGCAAAATAAAGTTTTTATATAAAATGTAATGTTGACATAGGTATAGTTCTTGCAATGCAATTGCAAGATACCTGACCTGCAATACCTGATCTGAGTCAGGTAACTGAGAACATTAGCCAAGACAGAACAAACTGTACTGCTTTTTGAATTCCTGTATCTCTGGTCTGTTGTAAAGATTACTAATCTTTAGAGAAAGATAGATAGTGGATCACATGTTTAGTGTAATAGCCTTTTGGGTTTTTTGCTTTATCTGCTAATTTTAAAGTGAGCTCATATAAACAGGTTTTAATGTGAAATTTATTGGAAGGGAAACCAATATGTATTTACTAATTTTCTGTCATATGCTTAATACTACTGAAGCAGTTTATTTATATTCCATGTGCTTTCTAACACAAGCAAGTTAAACCTGGAGTTGTTCAAATCATTAGCTGGATACAAAGAGTACTTTGATATGGAATGGATTACAAATTCCTTGTGTTTCGTCACCTCTAACTTTCCTCTTTCATATTTTTACAAAATGTAAAATTCAGGTGCGTGTGTGTGACACTAAAGCACCACGAGTCACACAGGGCAGTAGCTGTCTTTCTGTAAATTATGTCACTTGACATGGAATAAATGTGGGTTACAAAACACTCTTCAGAGCTACTTTAGTACCAAACTCATTTGTGTGTTGGGGCATTAAACAGAACTCCTGTTAAAAAGATAGATTTCTAACATTGGCACTGCTGCTTCTGTTCTATGTGAAAACTTGCTGCTAGTGTTTTTCAAAATATGTTTTGAAGAGTTGTATAGCAGCTCACATGGTTTTCTGGATAAAGAATATTCTAATATACTAGTAGCCAATATTGGTCTTGTGTACATCAGTCCTATTGTTTCTTTTCTAGTGAAAATCAATTATAGAACTTGCAACACCTGGCAGACAAAAAAAAATTGCATTTGCAAACAGGATTACAGTTCCAATATAGAAGGTGTTAAACTATGTGGTGACAATTTCTTTAATTTCTACTCTCTTTGCGTTACATTGCAGAAAGAAGCAATTTATGGTTTTACTTCAGATTGGAGCAGCTTCTACATGAAGATAAATGAATAAATAGATAAATTTCTTTAGTTTCCATCCTTAACTCATATTTAGGAGCTTTGGAAGTTAACTTAAAATTTCAGGGGCAGAACTATGTAGTACTGCAAGTAATAAAAACATTTACAAAAGTTACTGAATCAAAGGCATCTGAGTGAAGGTACACAGCAATAATAGCACAGTACAGATAATAACTGAGGTATTGTCTCAAACAAAAACAGTGAGGAAAATCATGTGCTTTGACTGAGAACAAAGGTACAAGAAGGTTTTTATCAGTGGTTATGCTGCTGTGCCCTGCTGCTACACACTATGACTTGGAACAGTAGAGGGAGACCCAGGATGACTTTTTATATCATACCTTGAGTTTTTTGGTTTTGCTTGAGGTATTTTCAGACAGCTGAACTACCATGGAAAAGGGTACAGGCCAAATCAGTGTTTTCTGGCATTTAATTAGTGCACTTCATTCACATGTTGTTCAATTGTGATGATTTCCTTTAACTTTTCGGGGCACGGTAGGATAGAAATTGATGTACAATTTTTTGAAGTATAGTCTGTCAAATTTTTTTTTAATAAATAGTCAAAGTGCATTGGTGCCCTAAAGTCTGAGAGAAAAGCTACTTCTTTGAAATAAGGAAATTTGCATCTAAAAGGCACCTTTAGCTCAGTCAGCTATGTTGATGGTTACTCAGTGTCACCTATTCCCTGTTAAAGCTTAACCAGTTTGCTAAACTAACATCCATCTAAACCATTGAAATGTAAAGGCTTATATATTAAAAAGCTAATCCTAATATTCTTTTTTTTTTCACATCTTCATTTTTTTCTGATGTCAATGCCAAAAGACTTAAACTTTGTTTCTGTTTGCAGAAGATTCATGGTAGTTCTCACTCACTTAAAATAATCTGATTTTTTTTTCTTGGTTTCCTGCAGTACCCTGGTAAATGAACAACTTTACTACTTACTGGAATAGCCATGAAAGAGTGACGTTCATGCAGTTCTGTAGAGAAGTTGGTAGGTGTGTTCCTTCTGTGGCCACAACAAGGAGCAAGTGTGTGTGGGCAGTGAACCATCAGTGATGTTCCTGATGCTGTTCACCAGTGTACAGAGACAGTTTGGCCCAAGTCTGAAGGTTATGTTTCCTTAAGGGAGCATTTTGTTTCTTGAAAAAATCTTAAACCTCTTGACTTCTAGATAGAAGAGCAAATCCTTTTCACTTACTGCTGAAGGGTATTCTTGGGGTGTGTGCAAAAGGGAAATATTAAAATAATCTTGAAAATACTTTGCCTTTTCAAGAAATGAAATTTTAGATTTGGATGTAAAAGTCAGTACTGTCTTGTAGTTAACATCTCTCAAGAGTTTTCTTTAAATTACAATTCTCACATCCAAAGCACGTGTTTGAACTTTTCTTTTGGGGCACTGGTTCTATAGAAAAGTGTAAAGCCGGCTTTCATCTCCCTGAGATACAAAAGTACTGAGGAGATCAGGTATTGATTGGATTGGATTGCCAGCTCCTTTGAACCTCACAGAAATACCCTAATGATACCACAGAAAGGATGTAGCTGCACACTAGAGGAACAGATAAAATGTGCACAATGTGGCTTGGGCTGGGGAAGGAATTATATAGGTCTGGTGCCATAGGCTCAGTCCTGGCAAAAAGTACTTGCTGCCATTTATGTTTGCAGGAGGGTTAAATGTTTGCTTTTCTGGAGGGATCCTATATAACCAGTGATGAAGTAAATGAAGTCATGATTGAGCTATTGGTCTAAAGGTGTCTTGTGGGCTCCTGTGCCACCTGGCTTCTTCTGGAGCTCCTTGTGTAGCTTGTAGTTTTGAACAGCCTTGGAACATGACTTGATCTAGCAATGGCTTGTGTCCTCCACTATGACATCTTGGAGTGAGGGACTGATTTTTTTCAGTGGGCAGAGAGTGAACTTGAATTGCTTAGTGATGCTGACCCACTTGTCAAGTATCCCACTTGTCTTAAAGGCAAGAGGAAGTGCAGCTTCTGTTAATGAATGAGAATTAAGACCTTCTGTTAAGGTCTATTGCTAACTTAACCACTTGTGGTGGGGAGTGATATGCAGTTTCCTGGCACTAGTAGATTACTTTACATGGTAAACTTAAGAATTACACCTTTTAAACACCCTGTCTCCCACAGTACAAAAGTAAAAGGACAGACCTATGGCTGTTGTCCAAAGCAGTGACAGTGTCCCATTTTTGACTATGAAAGTGCAGTCAGCATCCAGGTTTTCGTTATAAAACTTCATCTTTTTTGAGTAAGGCTTTTGTAAAAATTAGAAAATAATATTTATGGCTTTGTATTTTAAATATTTATTATATAATATTTATCTTCTGGTCCTAATAAGTCAAATCTACCAGCAGTTAATCTGATGGAAATCAGGCCATTATGATGTATCTTTGACCAGTTACCTTGTTTTCATCTTAGGTCCTATATTGCTTTATCCACCTCCGTTTATCAGGTGTTTGTCCCAACATAGATTTTCATTGGTAATGATACCTGTGGGAAATTTTCTGCAAACTAAATAGTTTTTCTAAAAAAAAAAGCCACAATGATGCCATTCTAATATTATGAGGTCTTCTAATATGCTGAGATATATGGAACAATATCTTTCTTGACAGAAGGTATAGCAGTTTAGTTGTTTAAATAGTTCTCAAAAATAAGGGTTTGGAGAATGAGTGTTCTTAAATGAAACGTGCATGGCACATTTGTATATCTTTGACCTTTTACCTTTATCTTTCCTTTCTACTCAAAAGGTCAGTGTTCTCTAGAACTTTTAACTTCTTTTGTTTGTAGCAGCCACTGGATGCTCATATCTCCTTAATTATATGTTTTTATGTATTGCAAAACAAAAATCAATTAATAGCATTTACTTAAGGGGCCATCTTGAAAGGCACAAAGGCTGTGAGGAAAGAATGATCAAGTTAATCACAAAAGCCTACCACCTTTACTCCAGTTTTCAAACACAATGAAGACTATCTCAGTGGCTGAATTGAAAGTGTATTATCAGTGTTCAGATTTTTGCATCATTTGGTTCCAAAAAATTATAATGGTAAAATAAAATGGCTGATGCAACTGCTCAGTAGATGCCTTTATATGATCCAAGCTTGTATTTCCAGAAGAAATCTTCATTTCAGATCCAGGGAAATATTTTTCTTCTAGAGCACAGCTTTAGAAACCACAGGCCCTGATCCTGCAGGCAAGTAGGCACACATTAAATATTAACAATAGCAATGCCATTTGATTGCTTGCCTTCTTTTTGTATATTAATAGTTCAGTAATAGTTATGAAGTACAATGTGCCTCATTATACTCAGTATTTTGATTTAACATTTTTTTACAGTGTCAGGCTATGGAACTGCTTAGAACACTGATTTCTGGTTTAAATTATTTCCCTGCTGCTACTGCAGGAGTACTTAGGAAGTTTCTGTTGTGTTACCTAAACCATAGGTGTTCCATATTGTAAAAACCATGTTGTTACTCTAAGTGCTCCAAATAAGGAAGAAAATTGGATACCTCATGTTTTATGGCTACATATTGCTGGATAGAGGTTTTATGTACTTGTAAACCAGCTAGCTATACCTATCTTGAGTCCAAATGGTATTGTAGTCCTCTGGTAATAGCCAGTGAGAAGAACTAAATACTGAAGGGATTAGTATTGCTGCTATGTAACTTCAACAGTAAGTACTAATAGAAATTATTTTATGGTCAATAACAACCTAAGTACCTCATTTAGAAGTAACTTTATACTAATTACAGATATTGTTGTAGGCAAATGAAGGCTTGTGATTCTCATCCATTTTGGTATCAACTGGCAGGGTTCTTGCTATACCACCAGTGACAGCAGCCTCTGTGCACAGTATTCCATGTGCTAACATGGTGCTACTATGTGAGCCAAATAACCATCCTGGTGTACAACTGCATTTGGTTAAACAGGTCAGTTATGGACAGGACTACAGTCTTTGCCTAAACCTTGTATTAAAATTCAGATAAAAGGGATTTGGTGATTGTAACAATCACCAAACAACAGATGACAGTAATAAGACCAATCCTATTCATTTCCACAGTTGCCCATGTGTACATGTATGTTCTCCCACATCTGTGTTCCCTTGACTTGTTGTTAGGTCCCACCAGCCTTGGCTACTGCAATCCATGTAGCTCTCCTTGGGCTGCCACTCACTCACATGTATAATCTTCTTTTAAGACCACATGATACATCCCTCACACTTACGCAGAGTAAGTTTGCTTCAGCCACAAGTTGCTTAGCTTGATTTCTTCTGTCAGTTTTTATTTTCCATTGTGTTCCTCTTAATATGTGTTTGGACCAAGCTTATTGATTTAGTAGATAGGTGCTGTCACTGGGATATTGATTCACTTGCAGTGCCAGCAGGAGTTCTTTCTCTTGCACAAGTTGCAACCAAATGTGTAGTGCCTTCATCACTTCATCCCAGAGTTGTTTCAGTTTAAGTGTATCAAACTGTTACTACACTGCTTGCTGCTTCTTCCTTCGAAGTCACTGTACAGCTGTAGTACCAGGCTTTTTAAAAAGATCACCTTGAATTTTGGAGGGAGATTTGAGCAGCTTGGTAAAAGTGCCGGAGGTGTTTCCTGTGATGTAATCAGAATTCTGCATTTTTCTGGTTTCCCTTTGGTTGGCAGCTGTCTTAGTAGATTTTCTACTCCACGATCACATGGGTTGAGAAGAAAGAAAAGCACAGCCAGACAATCCTACAGCTTGAATTGAACTGAAACTAAATACTCTGAAGATGGCTATGAATAATTCAGTTTCCTCTGTTGTAAGGTAGATGAATCAATCCTTTATACTCCTCCTACAGCTAGTATAAAAAATTTAAGTCAAGTATGCGGATAAGGAGAGGATAAAGTTGACAACAGAAGTTAGAATTTAAGGACTATCCTATTTTATGTATTTATTACTTACTGAGCCAGCTTTTCAGCAGGTAAAGGACAATATGTTTTCTTGCATATTTTAGGGATCAAGTCATTAACCACTTAGCATTTGGGATGTTCATCATCGAGCTGCAGCAAGTCAAAGTAGGTAGTTAAAAGAATACACTGCTTATCTCCTAAAACGTCAGTGTTTCTGGAGGGGAAAGTACACTTTTGCATTGTATTGCTATATATAGTCCTTTGTCTTCTGATGCACTGCTGTCTTTTATTTCTGTAATTTCATGTGTAGCTTGAAACTTTGTAGTGTATAGCAGACATCAAGAAACTCTTAACTGTAGGTTGAATTAGCGTGGTTTACTTTTAGTGTACAGGGCTTAAGTAAAGACTTGATGAGACTATTTGGATGTAACTTCTCAAAACAGAGATTAAGCATGTGGCTACTGTGAATATCAGGAATGATAGGAAGCTGAAGCTGTGTCACCCTCTTAAATTACCTTGATATAATGCTTAATGATTGTCATGGTGAATGAATACTATTAATGAGTGGAAAAATATGGAATAACATTGACTATTTGTAGGGTATTTTAGGGGTTCTTTAAGGACGTGTATGGAGCATCAGAACATTTCTAGAGTAACTATGGGAAGAGGATTTTTAAAGCTATTTTTAGTTTTCAATGTGCAGCAAATCACTAGAGATTAACAGTCTCTTAATGACAGTTTGTTTTAAAAACCTTTAAATTTAAAATTCCTGTCTTACTGTTTAGATTGGAGGAAATACACTGTGTAGCATAATATATTTCTGTATATTAAACCTCAGTTGCAGTGTCTTGGAAATGTAAAACTTGCTGATGTAGTTACTGTTTTTGAATAGATCATTGACCCATCAATCAGACTCTGACCATTTCAGAGATAAAATGCTTGGCTTTCATTGGCTGTTAGGAATGGAGCACCTTTCCACAAATTAGGAAATGGTGTAATAATTAACAGGTATAATGGATGTGTGCGTTCAGGTTTCAGTTGTATTTTCATGAGTTTTAGCTCCTGTTATCTTTGGTGTAATTAGTTAACCTACTGTCTACCCTAAGATAATTTAACTACTGTATAAAATGGATTTTTTTTTTTGTGGCAGTGGAGTTTTTAGTAAAATAATTGATAGTTTTTTTGCTCACCTTTTAAAATCTGTAGTGAATTGTTCTTTCAGGCTTTTATTTATAACAAGGTGTAGAAATTCACTAACAACTCATTAAATGAGTAATAATTCTGTTGTAAAGCAGCAAAGCAAAGGTTCTTTAAACTGTTTTGCTTAGAGAGAATTTAGGTAAACTTTAATTTTTTTTTTTGCTTTCTGATTTACAGACTTAAATGATTCCTAGTACAGGAAGGAGTTTGACATCTTTGACGCAAAAAGTCACTTGGAAATTGCCAAAGCAGGTCATTTAGTAGTGGACCTATTACACCAATCAGAAAGTTGGCAGAGGTCATTTACCATTCCTAAGGTAATTTATGTTTTGAAAATATAAACTATATTTTAATTGCAAACATTCATTAAATAACATCAAGATTCAATTTCTTTGGTATGATCATAGAATCACAGAACAGCTCAGGTTGGAAAGGCTCTTAAAAATCATCAAGGTCCAAACCCTGTGCCATGGGCATATTTCACTAGATCAGGTTGCTCAGGACCCTATCCAGCCTGGCCTTGAGTGTAGTGGCACTGCAAAATGTGAATCAGGAAAGCAGATCCTAAGTTTAGAGAAGTTACAGAACTGGAAAGTTAAGGAATACTTTCTGATTTTTTTGTGTAACTTAAAAACCTTTAAACATGTCAACAAGCAAAAGAGAAGCGATACTTAAAAGAGGGGCTGATAAATTACTATATTACTGGGCATTTGCTAAGTTCATTTGACCTGACAGTAACATTTTCTATTTGTCACAGATCTGTTACTAAGCTTTTTACATCATGTATTAGGTAGCCTTTTATCTACAGAACTTATTAACATCCCTTCTTTAAGGATTCAACCTCATTATCACTTTGCGTTGTCTTTCCCTTACTTGATGCATTACTGTAGTGTTGACTGTAAATTCTGTTATTCTGATTATTTGTATATTACCATTCTTTATATAACTCAAAGCTTTCACAGCTTTGGGTATTGTCCTTTGAAAGTTACCATTTTCTGGGACTAAATTTAATGTACAACTGCAGAGGTTTGGACAGTCCAGTGTTTTAAGTGGTATTTGTTTTGTTATGAGCATTTGAGTGAGCAATACCAGTCACTGGGTTTTGTAGCATCTTTGTATTTTGCCCTGTCTAATTTTAATGATTGTATATTGCTTTTCCAGTGACAGCAATGATATACAGAGATCAGTATTCTGGGGTGTTTATGGTTTTTCCATGTTACAATGAGCCTTATGAATGTGCAGATGTATCGACCCCTAGTGGGGTTGTTAGGAAAATAGTTGCTAATTTAATTAGTGCTAAATGAAAAATTTGCATCTTTTTCAATGCTGCATTTGTTTCAAAGGTCTTTTCCTTCTATTTACAGCTGGATTAGCTCTCGAATTTTTCTGGTGTTCTCTACATCTGCAGAACTGCCTATTAAAGCAACTTCTATTAGCAACAGCATTCACAAAACAAGTAGCTCTAATCAGCATTTTAATGAACAGTTACAGCTGTTTCTGAATATATTAAAATTATAATTATACAGCAGGAATTTTAAAAAATAAAAGGTCTTCTTTTTGTGTGCTGTGTAAGTGGGCTTATTTTTAATTAGCTAGTGATTTCTTGAGTAGTTTGATACTACATAAATGAATCAAAGCAAATCCTACATCACCTGCTCAAGCATTACTGACCTCTTAGTGGTTATTAAATAATTATAATTTATCAGTGATAGCCTGAAAGAGTAGTTTCATGCCAAAACAGCATGTAAAATACTGCATTTCTAGGAAACTTTAATTTTGAATAGCTCTAGTGTTTTAGTCATTTAGTTGAAACTAATTTTCTGGGAGCTGAAATGATGTGGTGGTTTCTTACATTTCAGATGAGTTAAAATCAAGTACTAAATAGTGAAGTCACATTTGACTGTTTAATTAACAATAATATATGAAGACAAATAGGTCAAAAATTAAACTTAATTTTAACTTCACTATAATGTTTCCATGTATCAGAATCAGAAACTAGGTGTTGCTGTAAATTTATTTTTCTATGCAAGTTTGACACTTGCTACATATTATAAATAATATATTAAATATATTTTAAATTGTATTTATATTTGCTAAATATATAAATAATGCAAAATATTTCTAAAATAAATTCCCTTTTTTAGATTTTGTACATCCATTTTTATAGGCTTTAAGTTGTCAAGTAGTGTTGTTACCAGTTAAACTATGAAATACTCCCATGAATTTTTCATGGTTTTAAAATTGTAAAGAATGAGTTAAATCCTTTTTTCCATTTGCTAGTACTTATTATTGTGCTTTTTATTTAAAGTCAAACTTACACAGCAGTCAAAAATGTCCAAAAGACCTCAAATTCATATTTTTGTGGGAGCACCGAGTATTCCCAGCTCTCTGGAGCGGTTAGAGCCAAGTAGCTCAGCCCCTGCTGGTGAGAAATGGAGGGAGCTGCGCTGTTGGTGTGATGCCCGTGGGTTTGTTTCTGCAGAGCCCCAGGGTGCTGCTGCCCCCTCAGTGCCCCAGGCAGAAAGCTCCACACTCCCAGCTGTCCCTGCAGGTGGGGACAGTGCTCAGCAGGGCACCTTTATGGCCAAAGAAGGAAAAGATTTGGCATCTCTTGCCCCTGTGGCACTAACTTGTACCAGCACAGCTAAAAAGAGCACAAGTTTAACTTGCTCTGATTGTCAGGTATCCAAAGGTAGATTTATACCTGCAGATGTAAATCAGGCTGCAGATCAACACCTGCCCCAGAGCTGTGCAGAATCAGCTGGACAAGAGAAACCATCACGTGCCTGCTGCCCTGAGCTCACTGAGAGAAAAGCCCATCCTTCAGAAGTTAACAGCTCTGACATTTCTGCTTTGGTTGCCAGTACTGAGCAGGTCAGCATCCATCTGCAGTCTGTGGGACTTCAGGCACGTCACAGAACTGAGCATCATGAACATCTAAGTCAGTGTATGGATATGTCTTTCCAAAAAAGTCAGGAGTCCAAACCAAAAGAGCCAAGTGACTGTGCAGACTTTGCAGTGTCAGCAGACACTGAATTTCGTAGTGTGGTGACTTCAAGTCAGGTGGCTGTTCTTGCACAGATTGAGATGCAGGAAAGAATTGTAAAACTGTCAGAAATAGAAGCAGGCAAAAAAGCTGAAGAACGACAGTATGATCACTTCCAGTGTGATTCTGGTGTTGGAACGTGTGCTACTAATGTGACTGAAAATGAATATAAGGAAGAGGATGCGAGTTCTCTTGAACTTTTCAGTTCTGAGGATGATGGGGAAAATGTTGGGATTAAAGCTACAGAGCAGGGAGAAAGTGCTCCGGAAAATGCAGAAAAGTTTCAAGGACTTAATGTTCCTGCTGAGGAATTTGTAAATGAAATCCATATTGAGCCATTGAGCTCTGGAATACTGTGCTCTCAAGGGAACTGTTCACACAAGAAATCTTCTAAAAGACCCAGAAAGTATGAAGATTCCTTTAATCTTTTTCACTCAGCATTTAAAAGACAGCTGAAATCCAAGAGAACTAAACTGAGTTCTTCTCCACCTGGTTCTGGGGTGAGAGTGGATGCAGACAGAATAACAGAGTTCAAGAAACTCCAAAAGGAACTATCACTACTTAAGAACTGCTGCAGCAAAAATCAGAAGTACAATATTTTGGTCACAGTTGTACATCCTTGTCATATCAAAGAAATACAGATGAAGACTAAACCAAAATCTTCATGTAAAGTTCCTGTAGCAACAATTGTTGTTATTGACCAGTCAGAAATGGAGAGAAAGGTGGTGCTGTGGCGTGGTGCTGCATTTTGGTCCCTCACTGTGTTTCCTGGGGATATTGTACTGCTTACAGGTAAGAGTTCTTTTGTTTTCCTTTTTAAAATATGGATCTTTAAAATGCCTGTTTAAAGTAGAAGAATGTAACAAGTAATTTGGAACTATGGCTAAGCACTTGGAAGTTGCTTTCTTGCATCACTTAGATCATTTGAGTTCTCAGTTATCCTGCCAGTGGAACACTGACTATTCCATGGAAGTTTGCCCTCAGATATAGCCATGGAGAGTCAGGGCTATTCTGTAAGGTATCAGTGTTTTAAAACAGTTGTTCCTGAAAAGTATAAGTGCTACTACAAACCAGACCTTAGCAGCATCTGCTAGGAGGCTAACAAATTTAAGAATTACATCAAACTAATTAGAAAACTTTATTAACTCATTGTAAATGGTATTGGCAGATCAAAAAAAAAATTATCAGTGTTTTGAAGTGACCTCTTTCAAACCCTGTGCCTTACACATCTGTATGTAAGGTGGTTATATTGCCAAGAAAAATATGATACACTTCAATGTTGTTGACACATGAGTTGATAAAGTTGCTTTTTTGCTTGCAGATCTAATAATGTATGAGAATGCTTGGTGTGGAGAGGTCATGCTTCAGTCAACATTTACCAGTCAGTTACTGAATCTGGGGAACTGCTCAGCTCTCAATACAGAAGAATGTAAGATTGTAGTGCATAAGTTGCCTTGAAAATCATAGCAAAAAAGCTATTTCATGTACTGCATTTTGTTGGCAATGCCTCACACATGGGATAAAATGGAAATGTGTGCAACTGAGAAAAGAAAAGTATGGCAGGAGCAGCCAAGCACAAGATGTGGATATGACACCAGATAGGCATGTAGAGATTATGATCAAGTTTGGTGGCTACAACTCTGAACTCTAAAAAAATAAATTTAGTTTGGGGAAGAACAGTTATCCCAGGACCTGCCCATGTGATGTGTGAGATTTCATGAGGATTCAATTTTTTGCAAAATGGAGTAAGTAGATCCTTTCAGGGAAAGTGATTAATTGCAGGCCATGGAGGGTTGAAGACTGAGGCAAAAATATTGTGGAAGTATCACTATTGTTCTTACTGTCTTTGTGATGCCCACTATTGTGATGCTAGATTCTTCCTTAAGGCAGATTCTGAGATTCTGATCAAGAACAGCTTTCTTCTTACCAAGCTATGATACAAGATTTTTTTGGTGTATTTTCAAGTATTGCATTTAGCCTAACTTCATCTGCCTCCTCTTGGTACTGCCCTGACGTGCAGCTTAATTTCAGATCAAATGTTACATATCTCAGGAATTGCTTACCTTAAAATTATTCTTAAACTGTTTTGATTTTGTCAGTGCAAACATGTTCCAAGTCATGAGTTTTATACTTCTGAGGTGTAAAAAACAGTATGTGGCTTTTCCTTTCTTCCATATGAGTTTATCCTCTAGTGGATGGTGGTGTTCTCCATGGCTTATTGGCATACATATCATCAGAATTTCCACACTTCAGAGACATTCCACAAAGACAAGTTCAGAGACTGGATGATGTTCAATATGTGCAGCTAGATCAGCTCCAGCCAAATACCTTGGTGCACTCAATCCTGAAAATTATCAATATTTCTGTGTTAACAGGTAAGTTCATGCACTGGACTTCAACTTCTGCAATAGATGGAACTTAAATAATAATTTTGAAAGGCAAAATGTTTCTCGCTGCTTGATTTCAAGCTCTGCACAAAAATCTGATCACCTTGCACTATCATCTTGAATTAGGAAGATACAAATTTCTACCCACATCGTCAATATCATGCTTATTAATTTTAAATGTAGAATTTTGAAGATGGAAATCTTCACAATTTGCTCTAGTATGTATATCTTGGAAATAGATATTAGTTAGATATTTCATCCAGGTGTTCTTGTTCAAAAATTATTTATGAAAAATGCTATAATTTTAGTGTGGAACTGAAACAAATATGCAATGTCCTGGATAAGAGTGGTGTAGACATGTTAATTGTTGAAATATATATGTACTGTGACTAATAGTTTTACTGCCTTGTACATCTTGTGCCTTTAGTTTTCTTTTATGTGAAAACTTCTAGAGAAATGTTTCTTCCACTGTATTCTACAGAAGTTATGGGAACTTCCAATTACAACAATTCCAATTCCAATTGCTAGAAGATTGAGTACAATTTCTTTCCACTCAGTACAAGTTGGGATGAATGGGAGCTGAAAGATGCTCAGATACCTCCTGCTTCAAAAGGAGTTGGACAATTACTGAGTACTTAGACTGCTAAAAGTTAATTAATATACTTTATGCACTCCCTCAAACTACATTCCTGTTGCAAAAGAAAGCAGATTATTTTCTGTCCAGAAGAAATTGTAGGTGTTTTCTTCTTTGTTTTTAATTGTAGCATAAAATGTGATAATACCATGATTTCACTGTAATACTAGGCATATGGGGTTTGTGTGCTTATATGCTTTTTACTGTGGAGTAATGTAATTTCAATTCTTTTCAGAATCTGTGTACAGCTACAGAGGTGGCAGCCAAAGAAAAATTATTCTAACAGTAGAACAGAACAGAGATCAACACTATAGGATGGTTCTGTGGGGAGCAGGGGCTGCCTGGTGCCCCCAGCTTCAGAGGAAAAAAGGTGAGGTCCTTGTACCTATTGGTAGATGTAAAAGGATTTTTGTGATGCTGTTAGTGCTTTTTAAGTGTTCAGCTGGTAATGTTTATCCATTCAGCCTTTAAATACCCTCTTGGGAGGGGCAACATATTTTGTGCTAATTCTAACACGTCTCCTCTGTTTAGAAACAGCAGAGTTTGAATGCACTTTAGAAGACTGAGAAGGCATAAGTATATAAAAACTTGAATCTATATACAAGATGCAATTATTTGCATAGTGCCTGGTTATGTGACTATAAAAATCCAAGAGTGTTAACTGCGTTACCAGTTTTGCTGGGTCTTCCTTATCATTGTCTGGTTTAGCATGAATTGCTGGGGTTTTTCTACTCCTTTTTTCATTTTCTGCTTTCCACCCTACTCCTGTCAGGCTTTATATCCTGTTGGTCTTGAGATGAAGTCCAGCTGTAACTAAGTAAAAGCATCTCTTGCAAGAATTACGTGGAGTGTGTTTCAGCATTGACTATTACTAAATTTTGATTTATTCCTAGTCTTGTTCTTTTAAGATAAGTTAAACTAGGTTTATGTTAAATTCATAATTGTGGAGATAGAAGATTAAAAAACAGGGACATATTAAAAAATGGAAGTTGATTAATAACATGAAGATTTTTTCCTGTGAGACATTGCCAGCATTAGAGCTGACAACAAATTTCAGAGCTGGTTTCTTTTTCAAAAGGCTGAGTTGTCTTGACAGCTGAATTTGGTAGAGGTGAAATGAAATTTCTGTTATGTGACAACTCATGCAAAGTTTATAGGGAAAGGAAAAACCTTACATGTCATCACACTTAAAATGAAGTTGGCAGAGGTGACCATATGAGAATGTCTTCTGATTTGTTTCTCAGTCTTATCAGTGACCTTGGTTTCCTGTAGATTAACCACAGTATAGAAAGTAAACTCTTCTGGTTTTGTTCTGTAGACCACATATGGGACTTCAGATACCTGTTGGTCCAGTGTAGTTCTGTCTCAGGTGACTTGGAACTGCACACAACTCCTTGGTCATCCTATGAGTGCTTGTTTGATGATGACAAAAGGGCAGTTGAATTTAAAGAAAAGTTTCAGAAAAGTCAAACATCCCTCATGGAGTTGACAAGGCTCTCAGCACACCTGGAAGAAAAATGCTCAGGTAAATGTTATCCATAGCTCTGTAATGTCTGTTGTGCCCTGCATAAGTAGGCAGAATAGGTGCTCTGTTGATTAAGCAAGATGGTTATTTTTTTAAGGTAGCCCAGGTGTGGTTCTGAATTTATTCTGGAGATTGCTGCTCTGTACTTGGCCAAACTGAATGCAGCCTTCATTGCATGAACCCAGGGGACAGATAGGTGTGGTGTGTGGTGCCATGCAAAGACAGATTTGGAACACAGAGTGAAATGCTGACTTTTGTTGTCCACACCAACCGGTCCAGTAATGATGTGACTAATTACTGAAAGTTTATCAGTGTTTCTCAAAACCTGGAACTCTCTAAAGCAAGAGTAAAATAGCTACTGCTATTGAAAACTTCTTACAAAAGGACAAAGAAGACATTTTACGCAGTCATGCTGTCCCATATAAACCTAGAAGATTGCTGTGCTTGGTGTTAAGTTCTAGGAAGTGATTAAAGTTGTTCTTGCAGCATTTAACTCTATGTATAAATAGTGAAAAGCTAAGTTGTTAAAGCTATGCTTTTCAGTGTCTTTGAAACAGTGGGAAGAAAATCACTTGGAAATTCTTCATATGATTTTGATCTTTATTCAGGCACCTTCTACAGAGGCATCTATCGATATACTATCTGAAAATGTATTACTTATATACATTTTAAAATAATATTTAACCATCAGGATTTTTAACTGGATAAAATATCTCTAAAAATTTGAGCATGTGTTAACAAAGGGGAAAAAACTGAGTAAGTTTTTGGTAGCCATTTTAGTTTTGAATCAGCTGTAGCCATTGGTTTTGCTTTCAGTTCTAAATAAAACTTAATTCAGATTTGAATTGTTTTTGTAGGAATTATTCAAGTGAAAGCCCATATCTTGGAATTGAAGTTTACCATTTCCACTGGTCAGTACAAGCAACTCATCTTCTCTGCTGACACTTCACTGGAATGTGTTTTGGCTTCTCTGCCTATGATTACATATTCAGGTTGTGCCAAATGTGGTTTGGAACTACAGGCAGATGAGAACATGATCTACAAGCAATGTATTAGATGTTTGCCATACAGCAAAGTAAAAACATTCTACAGGTAAACAAAACAGAACTAAAGTAATGTGTATTATTAGGGAGGTAAACTTTCTCCACTTTAATTTCCCCCGTATCTAAAATTCTTTATTTAAGGTGTGGTTAGCAATCCCTGTCTCTCTAATGAGTTTTCAAGTTGTTGTTGTTCTTGAATTGCTCTATTATATTGTCACTATTTATACATTATATTCTTAGTTTAAATCTAACTTTAAAATTTCTTTGAATAGTATGTCATGCAAGAATGATGTTTACCCAGTACTGTGTCAGGTAAAGCTAAGATGGAGTAGAAGCTTGAGGACCAAAGGAAAACTCCTCGAGAATTTGCTGCAGCCTAAATCTGAAATCACGTGAATGCAGAACCATGTTTTTAAACTGATTAGTTGGTTTCAGCCGTGCAGAAATAATACTGACAGATGTTTTCAGTAAACAAATTCTCCAATTCTTGGAGAGCAGAGATAGTGGGTTCTCACCAGATGGCACTGTGAGACACATATATTCACACCTAGAGAAAATAAACTAAGTGGATCCAGTTGATGTAGGTACATCTTTATTAAGTAATTGTTCAATTCTCACATTTATCTTGGGCTTTGGAAATGTAATTAGCATAGTGACTAGAAAGACATGTAGCTAGAGAACATATATTGAGACAACCATGGATGTAATAGAATTCTAGAATATGTACATTTTCTATCTAAATTTTTTCTCAAATTCTTTTTAAACTCTTTCATAATGAGGTTAATGAATCATTGACTTAAATACTGTTACTTGAACTATGACTTAAATATCCTATTTATCTAATCAGGTGGTGATTTAGTATTTTTCTTCTAAGCAAAATCGTCATCTTTGTGTGCTATTTATTTTCCTATAAGGGATGATTAATGCAAAGACGATTTTTTTCTTAACTGGAGGGGTTCTGCCAGTCTTTCATAAGACTATAAAATCTCAGTGGGCATGAAGGGCTTCAATTTGCTCCAGCACAAAAGGTGGTAGAAAAATGATAAGGATTTCCAGTGTTTGTGTTCTCAGCAAGGGAACACCAGAATCCAGATGTAGAATTTACATGTCCATTTTTTTTCAGAGAAAAGCCTGGCATTTTTGCACTGAAATTTTCTTTTGATCAGTTTATTAAGAATTCATCACCTTGGGAGTGTTCCCAAATAGGGATTTGTATTTGTTCAGTAGTTTTTGAAAACATTTGGTATTTGTTACAGTACAAGAGATATCCCTCGGCATTATGTGGCTATAAAGTGATGTATTAAGACAGATAATGTAGAGTAATGTTGATACTGATGGTACAATTCCAAGTGATACACCTAAGCTTATCTCCCTACTTTTGCATTTCCACCACCTCTGTGGGCAATCCTGACCATCCTAACAGTCAAAAATTTCCTTCTAATGTCTAATCTGAGTCTCCTGTCACAGTTTAAGGCCATTTCCTTATATATTCCTCAAACTGATTCCCATGGTACAGATTTGACAGATGAGTAGATAGATCTTCTCATTTTTCTATTTCTTGGTATTATGTTGCAGAGTAAGATTAAACAGTAGTGCTTTCTAAAGTTTTGCTTCAATAAAAAACACACCGTAGCAGCTAACTTTCATGAAACTTTGTTTTCTGATCTAGACCTGCTTTGATGACAGTAGAAGATGAAGGATATGAAATTTATGTTCATGTGGTGTCTGAGTTGGTGGAAAAAATCTTCCTCAATATTCCTGCAGACTGGCTGAACAGATTAGTAGGTACTGATTCATTAATTACTTGTGATAGAAACAGGCAGCAAAGTTCACAATGGAAGGAAAATTTTCAGTCATTGACAGTTTGAAAAATCCCTAAACAACCAACATCAAAGAGTATTTCAGTGGCTGTCTGACAAATTCAGAATTTCAGAGGAGAGGTTGCAACAACAGGAGGTGAGATGGTGTGAATATCTATGCTATAACTAAATAGTTGTAGTTAGAACCTAAATATTCAGTAACTGAATGGATTCCTTATGTGCAAAATAAAATCTCTTAGGAGCTTTTAGAAGTAGCTGGCATGTTTTCATGATGTCAGACACTGAGCTGTGTTTCAGACAAGCTTCACTTGATACATCCTGTTTGACTTGAGAGGTGTTCTATGTGATTCGCAGGTGTTAACAGCCTAATGAGAAATAGGCTCAGCTCATTGTTTTTAAAAAGTAATTAAAAATAAAAGCTAATTTTCTATTCAGATGGTGAACTTTACTTCCAGTAATTCAGTGGTGCTTCATGGAGGTAGAACTTGAATGTTAGGTGCTATTGTGAAAATGAAGTGTAAATTGAATTGTTTTGTCTTTTGCAGTGCCCTCTTCAGATATAACCTACAGCACAATAGTAGCAGATCTGTGTCATTCACTGCTGGCAGATACAGAAGCATCCTATTTGTTGGAAATCAGAAGCCACTTTGTGCTAGATGAGAACAGCTATCCTTTGCAAAAGGATTTCCATCTGCTAAATTTTCATCCTGATCTTTGACTTCTGCACTAACTGAGTAACAAAGGGCATAAGGACACACAGATGGGAAGCAGAAGAAGAATGATTCAGCTGAAGGAAGCAAATCTCTTTAAAAAATTATAATAAAGGATTTCGGTTTTACCTTATGAAAAAAGCAAAACCATCAAAAGGACTGGCATGAAATACCTGCTAATAGTAGATATTGCTGGAGTAATACTGATGAATTTTCATAAAGTATATTTTTATACATGTATTTTTGTTAATAATTATGTTAATAAACGCCAACAATTTCTTCAGTATCTGTTTTCCTTTTTCTCCTCAGAAAAGTTCACTACCATTGAGAGACTGAGTTTTCCTTGGACCTGGCATATTAGAGGAAGACAGACAGAATTCTGTGATATTTTAGTTACACAGGTTTTGGTTGTCTTATCCCATATGCTATCTGTAGCTTGGTGGTTTTGTTTTGCTGTTGTGGTTGCTTTCCTTCTTTCAACAGCAGAATTTGTCATTTACCCTCAGCAATTTTGCCGTTGCTCTTTTCTCTTGTAAAACAGAACTGTTGTAATCATTCCACCTCCTTCAGCTCAAGGTAAGTCTCAAGCATAAGATGAGATGGATGTTACATAAAAGGCAGTAGGTAAAAAAATTGCTCATTGTGTGACAGTTAAAAACACTGTATTAGAACTCCTTATTTGATGATGTTTCTTGCTTTGAAATAGCTCTCATTCAGGAAGAGTCAAAAAGGGCCTTTCTCATTTGGTTGACTTGGATGACCATGAGTACAAGTACATTGGTAAGTGCATTAGAATATGCCTCTTCACAATTTAGCTGTCATTACTGAACATACAAGCTGGAAGTATTGTTACTTTAATGTATAAGAAGAAAAGAGGACAATACTGTACATCAGGTCAGACAGGTGACTTCCCATCTTAGAGGTATTTGTTAACAGACTCTGTACATTGCATGCATCTTCTGCACAAGCTCATAAACGAACTGTCTGAAACACTACTAGCAGCTTAGTTTTAAGATTTTTACAGGTATGATTGAAATAATAAAATACAAAATGTATTTGGTAAAATCACTTTATTCTAGTAATATGTAAACTGTATGATAACTGTGTAGTTTTTTCTTCCCAGAACAAATGTGATAACTTTGCTCATCAGATTGGTTTGCAGTAGTTTTGTGGGGCTGAAATTTGAATTCACGTCTTTGGGGTTGAGTTGGTGGTATTACTCCTTTAGCTAAGAAATAATGAGGGTTGAGGACTTTCTCACATTCAGTTTATTGTAATGAGTTTAGGCTCATTTTGTATCCAGTGGTGTAATTAGCAAGACAGACTGAGAGTACATGTAACATATCAGATGGTGGATCAGGGAGGTCTGTTATCTTACAATTCCTCTGTGGTACCTTCTCATTCATAACATTTCCTTTAGGTAATAGCAATATTGTCAAAATGGGAAGTGGTTTCATCTCCCCAGAGAAGCCTAATATTTAAGATTTTGAATTAATTAATATTGTATCCTGTTTGAAAGGAAGTTGGTTTGATTTCAGCTGTAGAGATTATGGAACATGATTGTGCAAAATGTTTTGCTGCAGTAGTCTGTCTGGTTTATGACTGAACAGTGAGAAGAGTACAGTTCAGGTCCCCAGTGAACAATCAAGAAGAGAAATTTTATTTTGATTAGGAATAATTGCTCCAACTTACTTTACAGAGCAGTAATTAATGAAGAAGACTGTACTACTAAAACAGACACATGCCCAGGGGGCTTAAGCTAATTGGATTTTCAGTGTAGGAATGGTCATACTAGGTCAAACCCAAGGCTCCTGTAATCAATGCTCTGTCTCCAGCAGAGATGTGTTTAGAGAGAAATATAAAAGGACAGGACAGGTCCTCATCTTATTGTCTCAGAGTACTCCAGTACTGGAATAGCCTCCAGTCACTTGTGATTCTGTCACTTCTCTGCTTGTCCCTTCGTGTCAACACAAAGGGCTGTAGTTGGGGTTGGCTGAAAACACTGAACTGAGTTAGTGCAGGAAATACACTGTGCTGAGGGATGTGAACAGCTGCTTCTAGGTGTGTGACCAATAAGCAGTGCCTTCACCTTTCCTGTTCAAAAGAGGCCTTAAATATAATACTGCTATCTAAAATAAGTTGTACATGTATTAGTATCTTTCAGGCTTTGTCTGTTTTGGCATGCTCTCACTGGGCTTCTCTCCCCTTTGGTGAAGCCACTGTGGTGATGTGGAGCAGTGGGCAGATAGGCCTGGTGTCATCACTGGCAATTCTTGAGTCATTTTGGGCTCTGTCTACATTGTGTGATCATTTGTGCCCAGAACTCATGACCAAGTGGAATTTACTAGTCAAAATAATTAATACGGAGAGATCATGTTTGGCGAGCTGCATGTTAATTAAATTTAACCTATATTTTGAAGAGAGGAGAGACTCCCAGCCTACCAGGGACCAAATCTTTTATTTGTGTTTGGTCAAGGAAACAATTTATTTTATTCTTTTCTACTTTGGGTACAAAATCTTAGCAAAGATTTTTCTATCCTTTAGATGAGAAAGATAGATAGCAAGAGCTTTTCCATGTTAAGGTTGGTTTTTTTCTGTGCTGCTCATGTGCTGTGGCAGAGAGCATGCCATCGTTTAACCAGCTCCTTGGGCTTGCTGATCATCTCATTCCAGTGTTCCAGTTCTTTGCCACGTGTGTACATGAAGGGCCCAACTACCACTCGTCCCAGCAGAAGTGTTTCTGAGGAAAAAAAGAAAGCAGTGATGAACACCTGTGATGGCTTCTCTGAAATCCTTGCCTAAATTAGAACATCAACCTGTATTTCTCCAAGTAATGCCTGTTCTGAGAGGTGTTTTTAAACCAAAATGTTCCTCAAGGAAATAATTCTGGACTTCAGGTTTTGTAGCCTCTACCTGCTGAGGTTCAGTATTAAAAGGTATGGCAATAAGTGAATGTTTAGTCAGTGCAGGCCTGTCCTTTTGCCTGCAGTTAAACATTTTTAAGATACAAAAATCTGATCTGTATCTGCCCTGCCCCTTTATCTTAGGTTTACTGGGGAACTGTGCCCTAATTTTGAGCATCAGCAACCTCAATAGGATTCATATGATGCTCTGGCTTCGCAAAGAATAAATGCAGTTACTGAGACAGCTGGGAGCTGTAATATGTGTTGCCACTGCCAAGGACCAGATTGTTTATTCATGCCTGGATTTTTCAGCTATGAATGGGGAAAATTACTGAGATCATATTTTGCACTGCAGGGAAGATGTTTTTCTTGTGAGCAGTGGAAATACTGAATTCTGATTTGCTTCTGTGAGCAGAACTCCTTAATGGATTCTCAAACAGTAAGAGGTGGCCTTCAGGTGGCCTTCAAGCATCAGGTTTTCTGCCAGGGAATGGGGATGTTTGCTAATTTTTGTTTCTTCTTTCTGCTGAGAAAATTAAAATTCCTATTCCTCTTTCAAATTTGCTTAGAAAGAGTGAACAGCCACACAATTTTGGAGGCTGTGTGTTATACACACAAGTGTTGACATAAGCTTGTTTTAATAGGATACTGGAATGAAACAGAGGCACAGCACCTTGTACTGGCATTGACTAGTCTAAGGTGATTTTATTCATGTCTTCCATTAAATTTAGCCTCTGAAAGAGAGACATAAGCTTAACTACAAATAAGTTGTTCTGCTTTTAAAGAGACAGCCTTTGAAATACCCCAAAACTCTTATATATTTTATGATTATTGCTGAAAAGGAATTACTTCTGCTCAGGTTTAAACATGTCTCAAATATATAAGAGATTTGACACCTTGACCATAATAATTTATATGACTAATAATTTGTGTAACTTACTTTCTCCTTTGTTAGTCTGGAGCACAGATAGACTCAGGCTTGCTGTATCCAGCTCTGTCTGATCTGCCTTGAAACTGAAGGTTTCATTGTACACAGGATTGGAAGTTCCCAGAAGAGCTGCTGTCTTTTTACTTTTGATGAATTTATTATGATTCATTAGTGAGACTTTGACATACACACCTTGGAGAAAAAGAAATTAGAGACTAAAAGACATCTGCAAGAAGCAGTTGGGAGATGGCTTAAGGAATTTCTTCCTTTTGGGAGTCAATATCAAGTATAACATCAGATTGTGAAAGATTCATGGGACACATGACAGCATGACATAAGGCAGGGAGTACACAAAGTACTGAGGATGCAGTTTTGCAGTGCACTTCCCAATTTAAGTTCCCTTAATATAAGCAGCCATATTCTTACCCTGCATCCTTGATCTTATCTTTCTGTGCCTTCCCTTCATCTCGTGGAGACTTTTTTTAAGCCTTAATTTGTTCAGTCAAAAAAACTTCATAGTTGATGTGTGTATAGAGAGGACTAAACCTCTTTTTAAATGGTAGGTGTATTTTGCATTTATATTGTTTAGCTTCAGAGCCCTGGAAGAAATCACTACAGACTGAAATGCAAGTTTGGTTCTTCATCTGTTTTTGCTTATATATGTTGGATTTGAAACAGCATTTTGAGGTAATCATTGAGACCAGGGATACATGACTATGATGTATGGACTGGAGAGTAGCAAAAGGATGTTGCTCACTGTACTGAAACAGGAGAAAAAAGTTACCACTAATTGCCGCAGGACAATCCATTTATTATGAAACAAACCCCAAACATAGCAAAACTAAGCTATCAAAATCTAATTGCCTCGGGGCAGAACATGGCTTGTTTCCTCTCAAATCACCAGGATGTTTATTTGTTCCTGTCAGAGTCCCACAGCACAAGCCTGGGTGGACAGATGAGGAAGGAGCAAATGAAGACAGGAATTGTGGAGCTGATAGCAGGGAGGAAATCCCACTTACCAACAGCAGGGCTCTCCTCCTGGAGCTTTAATCCCCTCGCCCTCAGAACCACCACGGTGAGACGGCCCAGGTAGTCATTGTAGCTCAGGGAGAACTGGATATCTCCGTGCTCTGAAGGAGGCTTTGGAAGCAGAACAACACCTGTCAAAAATGTCTGAAAAACTCTCTCATTGCATGGTCAAATGGAGAGAAAAATCTTTTTTCATGCTTATGGTTTCTGTCACACTAAGGCATGTGAGTGAATTGTAATGGCTTTACTTATGCTGATGTAACATTTGATGGAACCAATTAATCAGCCTCCCTAACCCTCAGAATTACTGTTTAACAGGGGATATCTATTTCCTTGCCTCTTCTCTTCTGCTCTTACTAATTGAAAAGAGAAGCAAATAACAAAAGTTCTTATGTAACAACCTCTTAATTCATGTGACTTTTTCTAAGCATCTGTGTACTCCCTTTACAACAGCTATGGATCTGCAGGTTGGTAAGATGGGAATTTTGGTTCCAAATGTTTATGAAGTACTTTTGCATTTGAGGTACTTGGTAGAATGTAGTTCTACTTCAGCTATATCCTCCCAATACTTGTAAGATGACAGAAGTTTCACTGTGCCAAGCATCCTGGTATCCCATACCTCCAAGTTTTCTTTCTCCAGATCCCTCCATATGACTAGTTTGTTGTCCTCAGTTAATGCTTCATTTTTTAGTGGGAAGATAACTTGGCCTAGGAGATGATGCTTCTTCTGTTTATCAACATGATAAACCAGAAACTTTAGTGTCCTTTGGAGCAACATTTTACTGGAAACCTGTACAGGAAAAGGAAGAATATTAATAATTATAAAACATCTGACACTTTTCTACTCTAGCATGACTTCAAAGGAAATACTTTTCCAAGTGTGTTAAGTGTAGGTGGAGATTTCCTTTAATTATTTGAAGTCTACTTTTAAAATTTGCCTTAAAATTTAGCTATGCAGAAGTCAAGAGCCAAGCTAAAATATGAGTTTATTTGAAAGCTATGAAGTTAGTTGCTGTTTTTTGAGCTCATATGGATCTAGTGCTGTGTGATGCATTCACTTCCAGACACAAATGTTTAGAATCTGTAAACATTTTTTTTCAGCTATCTGAAACACAAGCCTTTTTTTTGGTTTTTAAGCTTTTGCCTTGTGATGTGTGCTGAAAGCCTCTTAGCATGGGAAGCCAAGCTGTACAGTACTGAACAAAGAGCAGCCCAGATGTACCTCCCAGGTGCTTCTGTCTAGCCTACTTCCACAGCAAAGAAACTAAAAGCTGTGAAAGCATTATATCAGTATTGGCTCCTTCTGAACTTTTAGACCTGCTGGGCTGAACTGCTCAGCTGTAGTTCAAACTGGAATTTTTGTTATTCCCAAAGCAGGTTCTGGAATCCTTAACTTTGGTACAGAGCAGAAGTAAGATCAGTTCTGGAGCCACACACTTCTGTAGCTCAGGATCTCCAGAAGCACCAGTAAAAAATCCTGTCTCTGTTGGAAACAACTTCTGTCTTGTTAGAAGCATTGTGAACATATAGACGTACTGTAGTTTGAGAAGTCAATATTTGCAAACAAAAATCTGCCTCATCAAAAGAAAAAGTACCTGGAAAACAAAGTTTTCATCAAACTGTGGGTTAAGAGTTTTACGTTTAGTTTTGGACTGCAGGTAGCTTCTTTCATCAGGCAGCAGGTAGATTTTCACAAATGGACTACAGGAATCAGCAGGAGGCTGCAGCTTTCTGACTTTGATCAAGGAGACGAGGAGCCTTTCTGACTCTTGCTCGTATTCTATGGAGAACCAGAGGCGGCCAATGCTGCCGTCAGGAAAATCTGTTTCGCTTTTGTCTTCAGGAAACTTGTACAGATCTGGGTTAATGGTCCCTACAACATAAGCTCCAGCTTCAAGAAAAGACAAAACAAGCACCCTCAGATTAGCTTCAATAACTGTTGCAGGCATTTTTATAACTACTGCTTTATTTAGCTAAATCAGATTAACCTCTTTATTAACAATCAATGTTTTGTAAGAATTTCATCTTTTATTTCCTTTTCCCTCAAATCTGGAGGAGTAATTGTAGGCTGCACCACTTTTCTTTCTCTCATTCTTGTGATTGTACCTGGTTAGGTCTAGCTGTTGTTGCAGTGTGCACCTGGTGACTGCTGTTTCTGGGGACAACAGACGCTTCCTGGCCTTTACAAAAAATGGGAGGAGAGATTGCTTTGTCTGCCAAATGTGTGAGGTACCACAGCACTGGGACCAAAATGACTACATTATTGCCCAATTCTCATATATAGAATATATAAATGCATAGAGCGTTTGGGGCTTGTGCTGTGTAATGCTATCCCTGGTGTGCCCCCAAGATTTATGCTTCATAATAATAAAGCCACCCTTAAAAATAGTCCCATTTTTGCAATGCCATACCTAAAGAATGAAATGATGACCGTGGCCCAGACTGAGGGGTCATGAAGGGGTCCCTGTCTTCCTGAACCTGTTCTTCATTCGTCAGGTGAATCCTGTCTCGCCCATGCAGTGTTGGTGGAATGATAAATGGAACACTTCTGGATCTGCTCAAGACAACAGCACCTATTGACTCTTCTGATTTAAATGTGGAAAACAAACTTGATAAGAGTAGTAAGTTTACTGTTCTTATGTCACAATGTAAAAATTCTACAGATACACAAAGGTAAAAATGAAATTAAAACCAACTAAGACCACTTGCTTAATGCATAAAAATCCAGTGAGGCACATTAGCTCTTAATTGTTCTGACATTCTTCCCTTTGGGATTTATCTTCCAAAGGAAAAGAAGAATTAACTGCAGCTGCTTGTTTTAGAGCCCAAAACTCCTGCAATGATTAATTCTCTGAAGAGAGTCTCCTTCCTGAACTGAAATCCTACTGTTTTTATTAGAGAAGAAATTACTCTGGAACATAGGCTGGGTTTGTCTAACAGGTAAAGCTATCCATGCACGAATTACACTTCAATATATTCTCTCTTTTAAATAAATCAGGAATAATCATCACTTTGATAGTTAGATTATCCTTTTCCTAAAGGAAGAAAACAGAACATGACTGATTTCATAGCATTTAGGGATTGCCTTTATTTCTGTATATGCATATATTTGGATCAGATGCTCATTTGACATTTGACAAGTTGCAATAAATTACATAGCATATGCTTTAAAAACAAAATGAAAACATGTACCTTGTGCTTTTTTGTTGAATTTCAGAATTTGCCTGATCCTGGAAAATGGCATTTGCATTTGTTTTTTTGGCAGGATTCATGAGCTTTTCATAAGAAAAGAGGCGGCAAAATTTTTTCCAGAGCAGATAAGCAGTTATTCCAAGGAGAACAAATAAAAGGATCCCTCCTATTATACCTCCAGCCACAGCGACTGCTTGTTCTGTTCAAACATCAAAGCACATAAAACATCATGGGACGATCAAAGTTAAGTATATTTTGGGTGTAGACAGGAATATTAAAGCTAACAAAAACCATTCCAACATTATTTTTAAATGAAGCATTCAGCTCACATGCACATTTTTGTTTGGTTATAGCGTGGTGCAGCACCTGAAGACGTATGATAATGGCAGTAACAGATGACAGTGTTCAGAAGCACTGGCAGTTACTGCAATGGTAGAGACTACAGACATGGCAAAACCCCAAATACCAAAGAATTTGGGCTCTTGTTTTGCATTAGCATCTACATTAGCATGGCAGAAGTGCTAGAGCTTGCATAATGGAAGAAAAAGAGAACCCAGGAGCACCTAATATGAAAGGTACCATCATTTTGGTTTGGCTTGTTCTTCCAACTATTCATCTATGTTGAATTGAATCTAGACCCTGGCACAAGGAACAAAGTAAAGCTGTGGGTTGTTTTCTTTCTAAGGATGCATGTGTTTCCTAAGCTCTGAAGTCAAAGTTAGATAGCCATTAAACAGAGTTTCCTGAATCGTGAGTACTTAACGTGCAACAGAATCTTGTATAATTACTGTGAACAAAGCAAAACCCAAATAAAACTTAATGAATGTATTTAATATGAATATGAGAAATTCTGTTGTGAGAATTTCTCGTTAGACTAAGGGTAGACAATTGGTAATGGGCTCAGTTCATTGCTTTCACATGTTTACTGAGAATGCTGGAGTGATAGTCTGCAAAGATTTTTTTGCTTTGTACCTAAACTCCAGAATTATCTTCTACTCTGCAGCCATGGGAGGCAGCTCAGGAGCAGCTGAGTGCTGGGTGCTGACAGTTCTCAAGGTCTCCCCTGAAACTGAAGTAGTGAAGTGACCTGGCATTTTCTCTTTTTCTTACAGCTGGTACTGAAATTTGTCCTCTTCTCTGCTTTTAGATAGAGATAACTGTGATTGTGCTTTATTCCTTTTTATCTGTCTGTGCTTGGTAGGTGCCTTGCAGTTAGCTGTCTTTATACAATGGTACAAGTAAAATAAAGAAAATGCAAGCACGAAGTAATCAGTCAACACTAGTGATAGTTTTGAATAATTCAAAACTGTTTAATTTAGTTGATTCATTAGAGCTATAAAGAGTTTGGGAGGTGAGCTGCAAATACATATATTGCTGATCTTTTTCAGTGTTGCCCTGTTGCAATAAGTGACGTGAAATGTCCTTCAGCTACAGAACACTTAAGTAATTGCCTTGTGCTATAAAATTAACCTGGCCATTGCACCTCAAAGGCCTTAATCTGATCCTGACTCATTTTCCTGCATTTGGTGGAGTCACTAGAGCCAAGTTGGTTTTGCAGCTCCCCTCCAGGTGGGTTACCTTAGCTTTCTGCAGGAATTGGCTGTCTGCTTGCCTGAGTCACACAATCACTCCTGTCTCCCAGCAGCACCACGGAGCAGCCACGCTGCTCACAGCTGTACCACAGCAACAGCACTTTGCTGTCCTTGCAACTGGTAGGTGAGCTGAGTAGGTTCCAGCATTCAGCCAGACTGTTAGTACTATCCTTATTCTGAGGAGCAGGAAACGAGCACCTGCTTGGAGTGGGTTAATATTAATACAGAGACAAGTCTGATTGTGCCATGTGGGTAAATTGTTTTCCTTGATAAGAATGCACAGTATGAGGAAATACATATGAGCATGGGAATATTGTGTGTTTGTTCTTTTTAGTTTTGCAGGGTGTGCTCAAATATGGCTTCAGTCTGACTCACATTTTATTGCATCCCAGAAGGCCAGATGCAGAAAAAATGCTTCTGTTTAATGCCCATGAACATAATAGAAATTAATGGTTCCCTTTATGTAGGTGCATTATAAGCGACACAAATATCTATATGGCTGATAGTTTTACTGTCTGACAGAAGTATCTGAAAGGTTAACATTTCAAGCAAGCTGTACAGGTCTTTGTTTACCTCGTGCTCTTTATTTACAAGTCTTTGATGCTTTTAGCAGCAGTCCTGTGTTCCCCTGTAGCCAGTTTGTCACCATTTACCATTAAAGACAGTAAGATGAGGTATGCATTGATTTTGGGAATGAGAGAGAGAATGAGTTTCCAGTCTCTTAGTTAATGAGTTTGTATGTACTGAATTTGTTCACTGCAGAATGATGTTATGTATTCATGACACACCCATAGCCATTGACTCATTCTTTTTTTAACTAGCTGTAGATATAAGGTAAAGTTTTCTTCATTTCAGTAGTTACCTTTAATTTATTTGAGATCAAGGAGAATTTGTCTCACTTTTAGACTATCTTATCTGATTAGATCAGCAACAGAACCAGTGGCTTAGGGCACAATGTTGCACTAGTCACAAAATTGACCACTGAGATAAGTTGCATCCATTGTGTGCAGGGAAAAAGTATGCATCTTTTAAAATAACTACCTATCATCATGAGAAATAGATGTATTGTATCCTGCTGTGGTACAGGATCATGGCAGCAGGAGTTGGAAGAGACCTGTTGGACTACTTCATCTCCCTCCACCTGAGCCGGGGGACTGTCTCCTGCTAATAGGTACCAGGTTTATCCTAGCATAGAGCAGGTGTTGACAGGCATCATTGCCTCCCCTTTTTGCTTACTGTCTGATTATGTGCCTTTAATAAGCTTTACTTCAACTTTACAGTAAGCCTTTTGGCTTACGAGCAGCCCATTCTCCACCAAGAGTTTTAATCCCCGTATAGAGACACAGTCTAAGCCCATGTACAGTACAAACTAAATAACTGGGCAAGGTGGAGGCAAGATCCGCCTTTGCTGTGCCTGTTTCCAGAGCCGAGTTCTCTGTTAGGCGCTCCAGGCTGCCTCTTCCCTGCCGGCTCCGGAGGGAGGCCGGGCAGGTGCGCAGGGACAGCTTTGAGCTGATGCTTTAGCGAGCCTTCCGCAGCTCCAGCGGGGCGGTGGCAGGTGCCCGGCCGGGGCTGCGGGAGGAGCCGGGCACCCCCTCCCTCTCTCCCTGCCTCCCTCCGTGCGCGCCCCCGGCACTTACCGGCCATGGGTGCCGCTGCTCCTGTGCTGCGGGCCCGGGGCGAGTGCCCGCCGCCGCCCCGCTGTCCGAGCGCGGCAGCCCCTCCCCGGCCCGCCCCCGCCGCTCGCACACGGCAGGGGCCGGGGCACAGCACTTCAAAGAGAGGCATCTCTGGCGCAAGAAAAGCAAAGGGCCCCGTTCGGGAAAGATTCCGCGGCGTGCAGGCTCCCCGAGCCCGGCCAGCGAGGGACGGGACATTGCCGAACTTCTGGGGAGGGAGGGCTGGAATCGGGCAGAGGTTATGCTGGCCATTGTGCTGCGGAAATGTGTCAGCCCTAAAAAGGCACCTCACTGTGTGAGGGAACTCCAAAACCTGCAGTTACGGTCAAAAAGATTATTTGATATTAGTAGTGTAATTCTGAATATTCGTGTGGGCAAGAAAGGAGCATGCATTTCTTTTATATCTTTAACAAAATATTTAAGCACAAAGGAACACATATCTCCTTCGACAATTGCAATTATAACCCTTCCTATTTGTATTTATGAACATAATGGTCTTTAATCTCTGAGTGTCTAATGAATACAACCAACCAGATCTTAACCAACCAAATCACTCGTGCATAGTTCAGAAACAAAGTATTTACTGACACTTTTTGTCTGCTAATGCTTCTTTCACAGCCAGTGTGACAAGAATCTATGCCTTAAATTTAACAGCTGTTTGTATTACATGTTCTCTTCACAATTGTTGCATGCATAGTGCATAGTGTTGTTTAATCCAAAAGCCAAAGAAATGCAGTAGTATCCTAAAGAAATATCCTCTGTTTCTGTAGAATCTTAGAGTTCTTTTAATTGTGTTTAAAATGTTCTGCTGTAAATATAGCATGGTTAAGCTTTTTCTATTAATTTTTGAGCCTGCTGGAAGAAAGAAGGTATTTAGGTCATTTTTACCCCTCCCCCCTAAAAAAGCTTCATATATTTTAGTTTTATGCTTGTAAGATAGTTAATTATTAAATAAATATTGCACAGTCAGTGCTTTTGCTACTGTTATTTCTCCATTGAATTCATGCAAACACTGAATAGAGATTTTTTTGCTCAGCAGTTTTGCACTTGTCAGGATAATGTCTATAAGCATGTCTGAGCCAACTGAAAATTTTGAGTTGCGTGGCAAGACAACAACTGCCTGCTTTCTCTTGCAGTGCTCTTGCTTGAGCTCACTTTTATGTTTAACATTGCTTTAAAGACCTGATTGCTGTGCAGAGCACTGCTGAGCAGTGAAGAGGCCCGTGCCAGGTGCGTGTCTCCCATACAAGCCGTGCTGCCCGTGCGGAGGTGTGGGAGGTTGGACATCTGGGAGCAACCACCAGCAACCATCTGCTGACTCAGCTCCTGTTTCAGGGAGCCCCTGGATGGGACAGCGTGACCTGCAGGGGCAGATCTCAGCCTCCCCGAGTTCCTGTGGAAGGAGTTAATGGCAAAGCTGTTGAGCAGGGAGCTGTAATTTTGATTCTCTGCTCCACTGTGAAGTTCCCGTTTCCAGTCTTTCTGTGCTGAGTTCTTGCAACAGCTGCAAATCAGAAGAAATACAGGACACGAAAACAACTCTATCCTCCTTTCTAGCCTAAATCCCTGGAACAGCTAAGAGTTTAATGTTTTATGGACCTAGATATTGTACTATAAATATTCTGTGTTTCTGGTGCGTATTTTGTAACATACACTTTTTTTGGTGTCCCTACGCAGGGACATATTTTTTGAGTTTTAAAAGACCACTTAAAAATTCTGTCACAAAACATTTTTCCAAAGTGTGTTGCCTTAAAAACAGTGATGTCACATTGCTCATTTGACCTAAGTAACAGCAAATAATTTATCATATATTCATGTAATTCCCACTAAACTAGGTGAAATTCAGCATATGTATTTTTTAATTGGATAGCTTTGGAAAAATCTGTGAATATTTGCTTGACATATAAACCTTTTTATCCAATTCTGATTTACAGTTAATTTGATTGCATGTAATTACTTAAATCTCTTTATAGGAACATCCCTTGATAAAGGATAGAAAAGTATTTAAAGAAGATACAGCTGTAGGATCACAAGCATCAATAGGTCTTTAGAAAGGTAAGTAATTATAGCATCATTTTACACTGAGGTCTAACTCCTACTATAAAAAGTTTCAACAGATCCTGTTCAACAAAAGAGTTTTCACTTACTTTTTAAAATCCCATTTTGCAGCCCTAGAATGATCTTCAAGTCCATCCATTTCAAGTGAAATATGTTCAAGCTATTCTGTCTTCACACCCACACCCTTGTTTGTGAATTTTGACTTTCATGTCAGTGGTACCTTAATCTGTAACGGCAGCTAGAAAGAGGTAAACTTTTTTTTTTTCCCAATTAAATGTGAACTAATGTTATTGAGACCAGTGAATTATTCAGGAACAATAGATTAGGGTCTGCAGGGAGGGAGCATTGATGGGCACCCTGACTGCAACAAATAGATTACATTGAAAAGTATAATTGCAAATGGCAGAAATAATGAGTACTTAAAATTTCTATAGTGCCTTTCATTTCCAGGCAATCATTGCCTGATTTCTATACCAGTGTTAATTACTGGTAGTTAACCATCACAAACCTTTTTGAAATAATACTTATTGTTATCCTTATTTTATAGATTGTTTAATAACTGGAGTTTCTCCAGATCAACACTTGTGTAACTGAGATAAGAATTTCTCCCACAATCTACTGTTGGCCTTGGTCTGGCACCTAGTTCTTGGCTTTAGCAGGCTACAGATAATTCACAGTTTCTGAAAATAATATGTAAAAGAAAGATCTACTCTCTTCCAAAATGCTCTTTGGATCCATTCTGGGAGTCATTTGTTTGTTTCCTTTCCAAAGTTTTCCTTTCTCATGAGAATGGGAGAGGAAGTGCATCCAGAAGGAAACAGGTCTTCCATAAATGTTTTCTCTCAGCTTGGCTGTTGGTGGTAGTCACCGTCAAGCAGGCTGCAATCCAGAATAGCTCTCTCAGTAAAATTACAGGTGTGAAATGGGGATAGAGACAGGCCAACATGGACTGCAAGAAAAAAATTTTCAAAAGGTGCCATGTTTGGTGCTTCTAGATGGGCATGAGGAGAAGGACAGCAAAAGAAGAAAGGAGAGGAGGGGGAAGAGCATTATCCTAGCCATGGGATTTGGATTCCTACTTTGGCATTTCATCTTAGCCCAGTAAAACTGACCCTGCAGCTAACCTGTTGTTCAGAGAGGCAGACAGAATGCTCTTTCTGGAGCTGCAAAAATCTTCCACTGCTCAATCAGTTTCTTCATGGCACAGAACTGCTAAACAGAGCCTTGGCCACATAAAAACTGTTGCAGCTTGCACAGAGCTGTGCAAGACAGATTTTTTCCCATGCTTTGGTAGTCATCTTTTGCTAGTATTTGAAATCCCTGACAGACACAAACACTTTAGTGCCTTCTGACAGACTTTTTTAGCACTGTCACAGAATACCTACTGATATGAAAGCATCTGTAGGTGAAGTTCATATGCCAGCACTTCTACAGGATTCAGAATGTTTCTCTTTTTTTACCTTTTCCTTTTAGTAAGCTTTAGCTGTTGCTGTTTCCTAATAACAAAATTTACACAGGCTATAGCACCACCTCCTGTCCAAAGTTGGGCTTTGGTGCAAATAATAGAGCAAAGCAAGAAATTCTTTAAAGATGACCTTTTTTTGAATATATGAAACAAAATAGAAAAATGTGAACTTTTATTCCTTTCTAATGACTTTTCCTTCCTGTGTTTTATAATAGGAATTTCAGGTTTGCTTTTACTAGAATGTGTTCTTATGGTTGCACGGTCTTTTGCTAATGTAAATTACATTAAGGAAGTAATCTGGCTGTTGATGTTTTAAGAAAATAAGAGTACAAAATGTTCCTTTTAAAATGACTTTATTACTAAACTCCAAGTTCAGAGATAATATGCACAAGTAGAGACTTTTACAGAGAAAACTACTTGTGAAGCTCTGGCTTGCATAGTTCTAAAGATTTTTGGGGGCAATATCTGGCTTTTTTTCCAGTTTTGCACACTTCCTGGCCTTGATAGGAGTAATCTAAACTCCATATCTTTGGCAGGGCCTTGCAAGATTGAGTACATATGAAAAGTGAACTCTTCACACAGCTGTAATGAACAACAGGCAAGACTGGTGTTTATTTTAGACAGTTGTTCCTAAGCCTCACCCTCTCTGAGTGAGGGATAATTAATTGAGTGAGGGATAATGAATTTAGGCCAGACATAATGTGAATTAGACAAATGGGGAGGGATTGGTGAGCAGGCAGGTAGAATCCATAGACACTAATCCATCTTAAGATTTGCAGGGAAGCACAAAACCATATATGTGGCATAGCAATTAGACCATGTGTCACACAGCGCTAACTGGTACACCCTTATGGGATGCAAACTTTTAACTGTGAGAGCAAAAGGTGGTGTTTCTTTTTGGAAGCATTTACATCTGGAATCAGATAGTAGAAGCTGCAGATTTGTTTGCTCTAACTTCAAGATGTTTCTGCAGGCACGTGCACCTAAAACTGCTCTCTGTATAGCAGCAACAGATTTATAGGTGTCATCCCATACATTTTTGTGTTTAAAAGGAATTAAAGGTTGCTGAAAAGCCTGGGAAAGACTCTAGGGAGATCTTGAGGGTCAAAGATGTAAGAAAAAAAAATTAAAATGCTGATTGTAGAAAAAAAAAGAGTAAACCTTTCATATAATTAAGTCGTTATTTCATGTGGGTAAGTGATGGCTTTGTCTTTGCCAAGTGGCCAGGAGGTGGCCAGCGGGCGCCACCCTGGGGCTGTCCCTGCTGGATTTTCTTGGCAAGGGGCCCCGCAGTGCGGTGCTGGAACGTGACCGACCTCCCTGGGACACAGCTCCTGGCTGTGCCGGGATAAACAGTTCAGTCTGACCAAGAATTCACTGGGGCACCATCCCACATGCAAAGGAACTTCATAGAAAGAGGCACTCTGCCCATTCTTACACTGCTTTTGCAACAAGTAGTAAGGAATGCCTGATCCATTTACAGGGTATTTATCTAGTACTGATAGTGTCCAGCATGCATCAAAAATACATGATGATTTCTCCTAAATACACACAATACCATGGGGTTTGGCCCCAAATACTTTTGATTCCAGTTGATATCAATCAGGTTTGGCCTGTGTAGGAAGCCTTGATACAAAGGGTTAGAAATTAAATCAGCTTTAGGGTACTTTAAAAGTGTCATGAGGGCAACATGGCAGCAGCAGTGTGAACTATTCCAGTGGCAACAAAAACCCCCAAAAAAACCCAAAAAACCAAACCAACAAACAAACAAACTGAAACCCCCAAAAAACCAAACCAAAACAAACAAAAAAGACAAACAAAAAACCACAAAACCAAAACAAAACAAACTCCCCACCAATAAACAAAACAAAACAAAACAAACAAACAAACAAAAACACAAAAAAAACCCCAAACAAACATAAAATCTCCACAATCCAAAAAACTCAAAGAAGGTTGATCTGGCTCAAATCCTTTCAAAAATCTATGTTAAAGCCTAGGCAGGAAGGGATAAAATAAACTGATGTGGGCACGTTTTGTGTGGTAATCACTAGAGTTGTGACTGCTGCAGAAAGAATTCTGCACACTGTTCCTGTGGTTAGCTCTTCACTTAAAATAGATGTGACAGTGTTCTAGGGAATACAAGAAATACGAGAAGGATAAAAGTAAATCTTTCAAGCTAGGAAGAATAAGTATCACTGACATAGATATTGTTGCCTTGCTTTACTCAGGGAAAGAAAAGTCTAAATGCTAGAAAGGAGTATTTTTTTCTCTGTAGGAGCTAAGCAAACAATTGCTGTGCCTTTCCCAGCTGGGGCTCAAATGGTACATGCTGTGGTTGGAAATGCTAACCTGAAGGACACCTGCACACCACAGGTGAGCTTATTATATTATTTCATTTGTATGCATGGAAAAATACTGCTTTTGAGAAATTTAATTGATACCTTTTTTCCCATTTCCAACATAATTTTTCCTCAAAGAGAATGAACAAGATCTCTGACAACCTGTTTATTGGACAACCAGGGGTTGAAGGATGGGAGAGAGTTAAAGGAGATTTTCTTTAGATTCCTGAGACCTATGAGTCAGTATGTCCATGAGCAAAGGTTACATAAACTAATAGATTAGAACAAGAATTAGTTGCATAAACACTATTACTGCATTTCAATCTGTCACAGAGTCAAGCCTGCAGATTATTGCAGGCAGAGCTAGCCTGGGGCTTACAGTCCATCTTGCTGGACTGCCTCTGACATTGGATACATTTGAAATAGCATTGTTCTCTTGCTGTGGGGTTCCTCTGAGATCTAGGGCTTGGTGCAGCAAGCCTTATTTAATATCCAGTGGTGTTGCTCTCAGCTCCTGTCTAATTTGGGATGTCACTCTGGTTGCACAATAATTCTGTCTGTTTAATTTAACCAAGGATCATCATGCCTTTTATGTGACTGGTCCACTATAGGCAGCTCCAGAGACTAGATCCAGATCCTCATCAAATTTCCCCCCAACTTTCCTGAAGCCTCTGTCCCTCTTCCTTCCATGATATTCTCCCCCCAGAATATCCTGGATGAAGTCAGGGAGACCAGAATAAGCAGCTCCTGCTGCATGGGGAAGAAATGAGCATGGATATGTTACCCAGGCCTGTTGTCCTGGTAAAGGGAGTCTGAATTAGGAATTTTGAGTGGCCTGGAGCTGATCCACAGGCCATGAGACATTATCATGGCTGTGGTCTGAGTTGTTTGGGAATACTGCGTGTCACATGGGAAAACAAAGCCTTTCTTGGAGCTGCAGAGCTGCATTTTTTCAAAGTGCATGAGGGCAAATTATGCTCCCAGGCTGCAGTACTTTCCTCTTGTGTAGTGTTTCCCTTTGCACTTTTCCTGCTTCTTGCTGATCCCATTTCATCATTTTACATGTGGGAATTGAAGCATTAAAGTTTAAGTCTTTATTTAGATGCTTAACTCCCATTAAGTAAAGCAAACTCTCTCTACAGCAGGCTTTGTTCATAGCCCTCAGCCCTGGGCACCAGTTAACATCTAGAACAGACTCTGATACTTTGTTGTTCAAAGACCTAGTAATCTTTTTGAATTACACCATTTGCAAAAGTAAATCAAGGAGGCTTAGTATCTACATGAATGTAGTTTTGAAAAAAAAGTCAGATCCAAACTTGCAAGAGTGTCCTGGTGGACAAGTCACATAAGGACAGAATTAGTGGTGACTTCTCAAAGTGTGGTGTTCTGTAGTGGATTTTTTTTTCTGGAAGCAGGCCCTGGGAGCCCTCCCTGCTTATGTGGTCCTGGCTTCCCTCCTTTTCAGTTGAGTACAGAACAGATGGAAAACTAGCAATCAAATGCAGGGCGAAGCTAAACATGTGATTAAATTACCAAAATGCCTGAGCCCTTATTGCATGAAAGGCAGCTTAAAGCTACCCCAAAACTGGCTTGAAGGGTTGTTTTTTTGGTGCAGTTATTTATTGCTTTTTGCTAATGGATATTAAGGAAGTAGAGGGAAGACATTCTGGTAGTTGTGCATGGGAGGAAATGACATCTGGGAGAAGTAGAGCAGAGTGTCCATGTCATAGTCCCTTGATTTAAGAGGAGATGTAAGGTTTTGTGCAATATCATCTTTGGCTTATTGCAAAACATGCTTTAAAAAAGGGAGCCTGTTTTCATTCTCCATAAGCTACTGTTCTATTTGTTTGATAACCAAACTAAAAATAATGCTTTGTAGAGATTTGATAAGTCTTTGAAGTACATGAGATTGTTTGTAACAGTGGGCTGCCTCGCTAACTGCCAAGGTAAAATAAAGGCAAAAGAACTGGTCTGCTTTGTTAAGAAAGCTGCTCTTATATCCAAGATGAAAAAGAAGGAGACGACAGAGCTCAAAACCACCAGTTTTCACAGGTCTAAAAATTCTGACAGCTTTCAAAAAGATTAATTCTGCAAAGAAGAGAGCTGCATCTATGTTGCTCCTTGAAAAAAGTCATGTCAGTAGTGTTACAGTATTATTCCCAACGAAGATAAATGTAGGTGACCTGGCAGATTTCATGGAGACTTTGAAATAAACCCACACAAATCATCTTTCTTTCCACAGAAAAATAAAATTGCAGAATAGAGGCTTATTCAGAGATCATGCCTGCTATAATTGGGATGTCTAACCAGCAGTTGTCTTCTCCCAGGCACAAGAAGCAGAACTTGTCACAATGCTTGTTGGATATAAACACTCTATATAGTATTTATATTTGTACCCAAAACTCAATATAATGTATTTATAGACAAATGAGGTTGACAGACATGTTAGACATGTGGCACATAACCTAATGGATCTTTGTGGTGATTAATTGGGATGTATTGGTAAGTTTGGAGTTAATGTGATATTACTTACCTGACAGAATTGCTTTATTTATAGAACTCTGTTAGAAACAACCCTGCTGTTTATGCCAGATGGAAGGTGATGGTCAGATTCATGTTTTTAAACAGTCTCAGGTGCATTTCAGTTGCCTCAAGTGTGTGGGGGAACACTTGGTATGCTAGATCCTAACTTGACTGACTGGAATTATTTTGGGTGTCTCAGTATAAGCAAAAACTGAAAGCTGGCACTGCATAAGGACAAGTAGTATCTGGAGTGGAGAGCTTCTGAATGGTTATAGGCATAGAAGAAGTTAAATTTGCCCATGGTGCATTAGTTATTATCTTGAAGGCTCTCTCAGACTGTGCTAAGGGGCTGTTATTCTTTAGAAACACTCAAAAATACTTTACAATGGAGATATCCAAAACCTGATCCAAATTGGCTGTGGCAGATGACATTCAGGCAAATGAGCAGTGTTATCCACAAGACAGCATATTGTTCCTGGAGGGCTGCCTTATTGTGGAAGACTAGAACATATCCCAGAAATGCATTAAGATAAAATCTGCCTGGTGGAAGGTGCTGTTTCACTGGCTTAAGTGGCTTTGAATCAACAGACAACATATATCAGCCTTCCAGGATTTCCATGCAGAGCCTCCAGACAGAGATGTAAACAGATTTCAAGCAGTGTTTGTGGGCACTCAAACCTGCCCCACAAAGAGCAGCAGAGCTCAGCAGGTTCAGGGCTGATGGAGGAGTCCAGAGGGCACAGTCTGGGCAGGTCCAGGTCACCCAGCTGACAGGAAGAAGTTGCTCTAAATGAAAGCAGACCAGGCAGTGCAAGAAAATACTGTGGAGTTATAAATTGGAAGGGGTGAGAGAAGGGCTTCAGTACCTGGTTTTAGGAGGCACCAAGCAATCAGGATGGTTTTCCTACCCCATTTTCTCTTCTGAAGAGGAGTAGATGGCCAAAGTGTGCCAGTGAATTTTAAGTTAGATAAAGGGCTTTTGGGTTAGGACTGGACTTCTTCTCTCTTGAATGTGGAAGCCCTGGATGGAGACTGACAAAAGCTGGCCTGCAGGTCTGACAGCTCTCTCCATGTGGTGCCCTTCTTCATCAGGCAAGCAGAGCTGACTGCCTCTCCTCACACAAAGTGACTCAAAGTCAGGGGCCTGGTGGCTTGCTTTCATATGACCCTCAAGCACCCAAACCAGTAAACAGTAATTTTGAAAGCTTTCTTCCATGGCTGGGCATAGGACATTAATTTCATGAAATTAAACACATTCTTACATGTCTAAGCCCTGGGTGGAGTTCTCAGGAAAACATGAATGCTAGTCAGGCTGAGCCACAGTGGCAGAACTGTTCTGAAATCATTCTCTTGAAAAATAATGCTGTCCTTCTTCTCAAAAGAAATTCATCAGCATTATCTGGATTTGGCCTAATGGATCTGTGGGGTACTGATTCTTCAGTTTTCTTTAACTATCAACTTTCTTAAAGAAAGATATAAGAATAAATTCTCCAAATCTGAATTTGAGGCAGTTTTACACCTTTTCTCATCAAATGAAGAATGAGAAAGCTGTATGCCAATTGCATCATTATGGATGCCCAGATTTGTGACCTGTTGATGTAAAAGTTAGTCACCAGTATCTTCCAGTGAGCACATTTCAATGCTTTCAATGAAAATGGTGAACCTTGCTGGACATGGAAAATCTGGGACAAGAAAGCCTCTGTTATATGTTCTTGGGATGTCATTTGGGCAACCTGGGACTCATTTGGAAGATGCATTGGAATGGAAGGGTCATACTGAGTTGTTCCATGGCTGGCCACTGGCACTGGAACAATGTTGGAGTAGCTACAGGTGCCAGGGATGTGTCTCACCATGTCAGCCAAAGGTTTTTTGTTGGAATAAAAAAAGAAGATGTAGAGTTGCCCTCTCCCCACAGCACCACTGCAGTCCTATGCCATAGGATGGGAAGAGTCACCTGGGCATGATCCTGGGCCAGCAGGAATGATGATAAGGATAAGAAAGGGACAGGTTCAAGGAACTTCTGTTTCCAGCCTGGCAGGAAGGATGTCAAGGTCAGCACAAATAGCTGACTGCAAGTGCTTACTCTGCTTCACTGCTGTAATACATGGCAGGTAAAATAACACAGCCAGAAAGCTGCTGCTGACCCCTGTATGGCTCTTAACCCCTGAAATGCTTCCTGACCTGCAGCCTGAGGGTGTGATTGCTCAGTGAGTCTGTGGGGGTGTGCATCTTAGGAACAAAGCCTGGAAGCACATAGGAAATCACTGGTTTTGCAGCCCATTCTGAAGAGTCTTGGAGCAATCCTACATTCCTAAAAGCATCTGGGAGGGGTGTTGATCCCCCTCTCTCAGCCGAGCTAGGCCTGATGTGAGGGTATTGGTGAAGGCTTAGGAACAAACTGAGAACTGCTGTAAGTGGGTTACAAGAATTATTAACTGCTTCCTGAACAAAAACAAAGAGGGCTTGAAAGGGTACTTTTCTGATGATTTGGCATCCTTCTGCTTGCCGCACTAGAGATCCAACCACCCTCCCTTGTGTCAAGTTCTAAATGGAGAGAATAGGCCAGAAAGGAATAAAATCAGCTCACAATGGGGAAACTTGGAGTGATCCTTGGGAAAGGAGTGAGTGTAGCCCCTCATGAAGGTGACAAAACAGAAGATTCTATACAAAAATGGGCCACTGTGGATGGGGACAAGACTCCTCTGGTCACATCTGTCCTTGGTGTTCCCTGATGCACCACAGGTTACACCTGGCAGCTTGGAGGACCTGCATGCCTGTCTCCTCAAGGCAGGATTTTCCTGCTGGCTGAGGGCAGGGTGGGGGATACTCACCAGCAGCACCCTCAGGACCCTGCCTGTGCCTGGCTGAGCCCCTGTGTCATGCCAGGGCCAGGACACAGTGCTGGGTGGGCAGGCTGGGATCCCCTGAGGGCTGCAGTACCACAGGGGTGGGGATGGCCACAGACTGTGGGCAACAGAGAGCCCAGAAAAACCTGTGCCAGGTGTGGGGGAGAGGGATGGCTCAAATGGGAGTCTTATGGCGGGGGGGCAGCCTCAGCTGTGAGCACCCTGATGTGTGTGCTCACACAAACTCCTTGGGAGTCACTTTGGTTCAACTTAGATGTGTTTAAGTAAGTGGAAACAGGTTCTAGAAAATGATTTGCAATAGGAAATGTGTTCAAAAGTGTGTCCTGTTTGGCACAAAGTAGATAATTACTGTAGCATACTGCTTTTTCCCTTTCTCCTTGCTCAGTATAAACAATCTCACTCTTTGCAGTCCATGGATATGTCCTTGTTCCCAGTCAGTGCCTGCTGCATTCTGGGCTTGGGGTTTGATTTGTTTTCTTTCTGATTGTTCCACATTACCAGAGGCAATGGGTGTTTCCTACTGGTGATTTCACCTTTATATGAGGGTTGATATTGAACACATACCAGGATGCCTTGGCCCAGGAGTCAGTTCCTTTGTATACCTTTTATCATTTTCCTTTAACCCTTACAATTTTATTGCTCCCCCTCTGCTCCTCCTCTTCCTGCCCTATTTGCCTCCCCTCCCTGTGCTTCCCTGGCGGCATTGCCAGCTCTGCACAGGCCCAGTTTCTCTAATCAGATGAAGCTGCAGGATTATCTCTCTCCCTCCCTCCTAGACTCCATTTTATTTCCTCTCCAGCCAAGGGGGGAGCCAGGAAGGGGCACCACGTCGAGGCAGAGGGAACCCCATCTCCCAATCTCCTACCTTTGATGCTCTCTAACAGTCCCACCTCCTTCCCCTTATCATATGCTCACCTTAGTGTCAACAGCATCAGGCGGATCAAGGAGAGGAAATCTGAACTCTCTGGGCTTTTGTTCTCCTCAGATTTCTGAGCATCTGTTTTTAGATACCCTCCAAGTAACTTGTGCAGGGAAGCTGGATGTGCAGTCTCTGAGTGGGGGGAAGGTAAGGACCACGGCAGTTCTCTCGTCTCCTGTAAGGACACCGAGTCCTCTCCGCTTTGCCAGGGGAGTAACAAAGCAGATGAGGGGAAGGGCAAGGAGAGGAGCTGCACAGAGACAGACCCAGGCTTCTGTAAGTGCTGTGTTGGCAGCAGGGGGTTGATAGCTGGACTGAAAATCCCAGGAAATGGTAGCTTTCTCTTTTTCTGAAATGATGGGAACTATGACTCTGAGCTTTAATTGAATTTAACGTAGTTCTGTAGAAGGTGGGTGGTTTTGTGCTGATGTCTTTCACTTACATGTGCATGTGTTTGTCTTTTAGTAAATATTTCCAGAAATAGACATGTCACTGTTTCTTTGGGGGAGAAAAACCCCCATAAGCTTGTTCATCTTATTCCTCTGCACATCTCTGAGTTTATGACGATGCTTTTTGATTCTTTCTTGTGTGTATGTTAGGGTTTGGATACTAAAACTAAGAGAAAAGAGTGAATTTTATTGCTTTAAATTTCTGCCTTTTAGTACTAATGTGCCAGAGAATCATTTACCTGACTGTTTTCCACCATGTGTACCACGTGTTTTTGAAATTCCTAGGAATATTTCAGTGCTTTCTGCATATCAGCTTTGTTTTACACTATTCCTTCCTAGATAAATGGTCGATTGCTATTTAAAATGACAACTAAATTTTTTTCTCTTAAACCAAGACATATTTTTTTCAGTCACAAATTTGATTTGGCTTTTTATTGTCACTAGATCAAATATTTTATATCAGAATCCTTAGAAGTAGAACACTATTTTGTGTATGTGTTGTGATTAAAAGCAAGAGCCTGTGCTGATGCACTCCTGGATTTTAAGGGAAGAGGGAAAAGGAAGGGGGAGCAAGCAGTTATTTCCATTTAGAGAACTCTGAGCATAAAAGGTGCTGGGAAAGGTAGCCATGAGATAAATACATTTTGCAGGATGTTGATCTCGGACATAAGTGAGATGGACCTTATATAGATCAAAATCTATATCTCTTCCATTGACTCAATCTTCAAAGCATAATCTCATACAAAAATATAAAAATATCAGTGGTTTTCTTGCATCAAGACATTGGTGAAAGCTTGCAGATGGTTGTTTGCATATTTTAGTGTATGTCTGAATGTTTGCAGGACATAGATTGTAGTAAGATCTGAGTTTGGAGACCTCTGCATGGAGGCTTTGTGTAAAACAATTAGGTTTTGAGAAGTTTTCATTTCAGAGGGTGGATTAGATGAGGGCTTTGTGTTATCATGCCGTGTCTTGGTTACTCCATAAACACTTCTATACTTATTGGGTTTTGTTGATTTTTACTGTCCAGACATTTTATCTTAACTGTATTCCAGGGAAAGCTGGAATTGCAATTTAGTTTATCTGACAGTTATTTAGGGCTGCATAAACAAGGGCAATAAACTGTATCTGGCCTTGTAGTGTCAGAGTTGGTTTATAATACAAAATGTGATGAATTTCCATCAGATAACCATGCCAAATCCACATTTTTTCCTTCCATAGTAAACTGTGCATATTCAAACTGCACTTGAAAAAAAAAAATGTATGAGGGAAGGTAAAACAGAGGAAAATTGTTATTGAGGATCATTTTACTTGTAAAGTTTGATTTTCTTTCTTGCCTGTTAGGGCAAGGACACAGGGTAAATTGGAGGTAGCTTTTAACCACTGCAGATGAGCACAGGTATTTGCTTGTACCAGTGAGATGCTGTTACACCTGACTGCAGGCAGGTTATTTCTGAGCACAACAGCAACCAAACCCTGTTTCTTCTCCAGTGGACTCTTCTGGAGGTTAGAGAGACTGAATTGTTCATTCCTTTGCCCTGGAGTTAATGTTTTTAAATTAAGTTGGAGTGTACTTCACTGCTCCCTTATATTTGGATATCGCAAGCTGTTACACAGTTTGCAGGAGAATGCAGCCCAGGAATGATGCTTTCCAAGGCTAGGGACTTGAAAGAGACCTGTTAGTGGTATTTGTTCTGCAAGTATTTTTTCCAATTAATCAGGAAAAAAGTCTTATTTTTGTTACATACCAGTATTTTTGTTGCAGGAAGTTATCTTTGGTAGGTGTGTGTGATATTTTATTGCTTCTAGTCTCAAACCATTTTGGCCCAAGAGCAACAGTACAGCAGGAATCATAGGCTGCAAATGATGTTGCACTTTACTTTCCTTGTCAGCCTTGAACTCTTTTTTTTTTTAAAATCATTTGCTATGGCCATGAGCCACACCATAGGGACTGCAGGCACTGGCCTTTTAGTAAATTCTTGCAACTTCATTGTACAGAAATAAGAGGTTTTTAACTGATGTAAACAATAAAGCTGTAGGCATACACAATATCTCTCTGGGATATTAAGATTCTAGAAGATGTGAATTATCCAAACTTTGAATAGCCCTTTTTTTTCTTTTTTTTTCTGGGGGGCTTGGGGGCAGCATTTCAGTGCTGAGAGAGATATCTTTTCTGTAAAAGCAAAATGAAGGGAGAATGAAAATAAATGTTGGGGTACAGTGGTCAGGAATATTTGCACGAGGGACACAATGAGAAGGCAGTGAACTGAAAGATACTGCTGAGCTTTTCTCTGGTTAAGATTTTTTGATGCAGTGTTTCCTATGGATGCCTTATAACAATTGAATTAATCTATAGCTGTGCAGGTCGTAGTCCATCTGTACATTAAGAACTCTCCTTTAGGAGTATTCTCTGGTTGCTTAGGAGATTGTTGGGAAGAAGATGACCTCTTCCATTTAGAAAAGCTATTAAAGTTCTTCAGCGTAAACTCCCGCTCTGAGAAATTATCTTTAGCAACAGGAACCACAAAAATTATTGCTTTGGGGCTGGTTAGGTAGATGTCAACTTCTCTGAGTGCATCAGCCAGGTCTTTCCTAGTTTGGTGTGTGAGCATTAAGCATGTGGGTTATACCCAAACATCATTCTGCACCAAAAAAAGCTTCATAAGAAATATCACCTTGAAACTGGCCTGTCCCTGTATGGGGAAGTTCTTGCAAAATGATGGCTTGACTCATGCACAGTGTGGATTTAATACAAAGCAGAGAAAGGAGAAGCAGTCTTTCTCCATCTGCAGAATATTTGCTAATGAAGCTTTAGCAAGGGCACACCTGAGTGTGCAAATGACGGTTAATGGGATTGAGCAGTTGTAATACCTTCATTTGACTTGCAGAGCTTTACTCCAGTCAACAGTGCAGAAGACTGACAGAAGCCAGTTCATCTGAGCTGAAGTGAAAGATCCAACTCCTTTCCAGCTCAAGCTAAGCAAACCTGACATGGAAATTGGAGAGGTGATGAATGCACAAAGCCACCCTAACTCTCATAAACTGGATTTTTTTTTCTTAAGAATTTTTAAATTACTGCTTTCCATGGAGAATCTGCTGGGAAAGTTCAGTGTTTATGACTGAGCAGGGTAGATCAGTGCTTCTTGAAACATCAAGGGAAAACATACATCTAGTTAGAGCAGTTTTATTTGGTTCTCAATGGCCTCTAAACTATAAAAGGGGTGGAGTGATTTTGTTGATTTAGTAACAAGAGATGTGCTAATGGATTGGAAAGAGACTTTTGGAGTCCCTGCCTCCTTCCTATAGATCTCCTTTGTGTTTCCTTTCCAAAGTCATTCCTGTCTCAGTAAAAGGTGCTAAGGTTTCAGTAAAGGTACAGCTTCCACTAATCAATTGAAAGTGTTTCAGTATTGCAAAATAGCCACACAGTTTAGCTTCTCAGGTTGAGAAGGTACATGACATCCATTGGCACTGACAGATAAAAGCACATGTTTATGAAAAGAATAAAAAAATATGTTTTTTTGAAGGGACCTTGTGAATTCAGCAATTCCAATCTCCTGCTCAAAGCAGAGACAGCTATGAGGTCAGACCAGATTTCTTAGGGTTCTGTCTGTGTGAGTCTTGAATATGGTCAAGCCAATGTTTGAAAAGCAAAGAATTCCTGTAGCAGAGCCTTTTGTTCTTTATAATCAGTATCTTGTTGCTAGCAGTTAACAGCAGATGCCTGAAGAGTTGTCCTCTAGTTGTCCATGTCACACAGGTGGGATCTTCCTCTATCTGAATGATGGCAGGAACTGAATTGTCTTGTGGCTCTTGAGTTGTTCCAAAGTTATACCTCAAACCTTTGTGATTCTGATGTTATTAAATATTAATAAGGAAGTGGAGACTTCTGGAGCTTGATTTATTACTGAGATTGACTAAGAGGAGGGGAAATTTGTTTGTTTACATAGAGTAGGTTGTAAACATTAGTTCTAGAGGAAGTCCTTCACATACTTGGATTTGACAAAGTATTTGCAAACTTTATTCTGCTGCTTTGGACTCTTACTTTACTCTGTCATGGGTTTTTTCTCCTTACAGTCTCTGGTGTCAAGCCTTGGGAGGCAGGGGCTCTCCTCTAGCCAAGCTCTAATGTTTTTTTTCTCTCAGTCCTGAGGGAGTAGGCAAATGCTCCCTTTCATCCCTTCCAGATGTTCTCTGAAAACTGTAGATAATAGTTCCCCACATAGGTCTGATTCACAGATGAATTGGGACAGTTGCTTTTCTGAGAGACGGACATTGCACTTTGACATAAGGTTTTTTATGACAAAATACCAAGTTTGAAATGAAAACTTCCTCATCCCAAATTCCTTATTAAATAGTTTCAAAGCTACCTCATACTACAATGGTAACTTTTAATGCTATGAAACACAATTAGCTAGTGCCCTTTTTAGTTCTTTTCAATACTCACATAGCCCCTTGGATAGAGGTTGCCCACTCTTATTCAGTTTAAGGATATATAAAAGACAGCTTTCAGTTGGACTGAAGGCTTAAATTAGTCACAGAATCACTTTTTCATGAGAACTTCATCATAGTAAATAAAAGCCTGCAAGTGAATGTGGCACTGTAAGACAACATGATCTGCAGTTGTGACAACTCTGCTTAGAAAGTTTAATGAAGCTGCTTATAATAGTTAATCATTGCCACTTAATATACCATGCATATACAATATATATGTTGTCAGTATGCATATTGTATAGAGAGTATATACATACAACACCTAATTTGAGAAACTCTGCTGAGTTTGAGTGTATGAAATCCTTGAGGTTACTTATGCTCATGATGCTGGGAAGTTGCAGGGGGTGCTTTAATCATATGCTTCTGAAGCACAGATAGTGTCTGAACTTTACTGGCAAGGTGGGTTTTCTGCAAGTGCAACAAGAACTTCCTGTAGAAATGCTTTATTTATTTATTCCAATCCAAATATGATGAAAGAAGGGCCAGAATACATTATCTTCAGCATCTTATATTTAATATCTTTTATTCTAGGATTTGAGAGTGCTCTTCAATCATGAATTAAGCCATTAAATACCTACATCAGGGGCTTCTGCCTCTGATCTGTGAGTCACAGATGAGTAAACTGAGTCACAAAGGGAATGTCTTGCTCAAGGTCATACACTATGTCAGTGAGCACAGACAAAATTAGAAAGCAATTGTTTCCTCTTTCTAATTACTGAGCAATTGTTTCTTAAATTATGGAAGTCAGTTTTCTGTCAGTCCCCAAAGTTGAAGTCAGTATTTTCTCTGCCACCACTGAGCAGCTTCTAGAAGTAGATGGATTGTGGTTTTGAATTCTTTTCTCCAAGGTTTTCCATACAGTTCATAAATGCTGTTATTTAAATAAAGAATTGAAGGGGATTTTGTGGCCCTTGTATAGTGTTTGATCACAGGGGAAAACAAGGGAACAAGCAATGAAGGTAAATTTCTAGGTTTTGATAGGTAAATTGCCAGGGTTTTTTAGGTAGGAGAGAGACTATTCAACTATTAGGAAAAGAATAGGAAGGAAATTAGATAGGAAAGAGACTATTCTTCAGCTATTGCACGTTGAAGAATAATGAGCCATCTTTAATTGTTTTGGTGAAATATTGTCTTTATCCTAATGGAGATGTTTGAAGACCTTTAGATTGTTGTTACTGCTGTTTATATCAGCATTATTCCTGTTTGCTGCTGCTGTAGGAATTGCATCCTTCAATTAAGGATGATATGTAACCATGAAAAGCTGCTCTACTTGAGGCTATATCTATTCAGAATTTTTAAGGCAGATTTGAGCTTCCTTTGTCTGCCACTGCAGCTGGTTGTAAGGCTTTTATCTCTGTTGGCACAACACTGAAGCTAGGGAGTGAGTTTTATGAGGAGGCTGGGCATGTTAGGCTCAACACTGTGCTTTTCTGCCTCTTTCTTTTCTCAGTGCAGCCAGCACAGAGCACACACAGGGACTGTGCATCCCCTGACACAGGCTGGGCACAGCTTTAGCAGTCACAGGTGCATTCACGTGGCAGGGAGGGGTATCCCACTGCCCTCACACTCAGAAGGACAGTGCCATTAAAGCTGGGATGTCCATAGGGCAGAGAGGATAAGCTGAGTTTGTACCTTCCCTCTAACTGTCACTATTAAGCTTTCAAGCAAACAGCAAAAATTATTATTTGAATATTTTCTACTGAAACACGTGAATTTGCAAGTAGATATTCTAATCACTTAGCCAGTTTGGGTGAAGTCTGTTGGATGTGCAAACTGCTGGCCTCTTGTGCCAGCTGCACTGGTACTCAGCTGTACTCTGAGATTGGAAGGAGGCTGTAAGTGAGCTTCTGGTTTTCTGTGTGATTTTTAAGTTCATGCTGCTGCCCAGGCAGCTGTGGTTCCCACAGTTGGCAGGCTTGGGCCTCTGACAGGCAGAGGCTTACTGAGCAAAGCTATGGCCATGTGTTTTTGCAGAGTTCCAAATCAGTGGGGCTGCTTTGGAGCTGGTCTGCTCAGGACTGAAGAGTGGGTACAAAAGTGGAGCTCTGAGGAGCATGAGTTGTTCAACACTAGACCAATTCTGTCTTCTCCAAACTGGAACATGTGAAGGAATAGGATTTGATCCCCTCCTGTGAAGAGGAAAAGGCTCACTAGTGTATGTCTCTGAAATAAATCCAAATGTGGGTAGGCCAGTGCATATTTTCTGCATTAAAGATGAATTCCTAAACAAACTATCAAATATTTTTGTCACAGGACTTCTGCAATACCAGTGGATATCAGTAGCCATCAGTTCTTAGCAGCATAATCCTGGCATCTGAATTAAAAGTTTCATTTTACTTAATTCTTTTCTGTTTAAGCCAGAAAGACAATTGTATTCATATACCACTTCTTTAGGCACACACTATTCACTGTAAGCATGATTCTAGGTCAATGTTGCCTGCTGTCATTACATTTGATTTTTTTTTAAGCCCCAGCTGGTGACAACAGCTGATTACATGACCATGTCATCATATTTAATTTGTAATTAAAGTTTTAAGTCTTCTAATTGAAGAGATGAGCTTTAAAGAAGTGAGCTGTTAAACAGTAAAAGTGAGCATCAAATATGACTGTACAATATCTCATATTTTAGTTTTGTTGGGTATATTGTAGGGTACTTTGTATGCTGAGGCAGATCTCCACGTGGAGATATGGTGGGAGTAATGTTTTGCACATAAAATTCTTCTAAAAAAACATGAAGTCCAAGAGATTTTTGAAGTTGTTTCAGGGAGAGATGATTAAATAAAAAAGGTGGCAAAGAAGATGCCACATGTTGCAGTAGTAAATCATGTGGTGGTGTCAGGACAATGTCCCAACACATGCCTCCCTTGTGACAGAGTGCACCTCTCTCTGGTTTCCCAATAATTTATTTACAGCCATGTGAATTGTCCTTGCTGGGAATTCAGCTGAAGGCATCACTGAAATGCTCTCCTTTGGTTCATGCCTATCAGGCTCCTCTCTCATGGCACTTTCATGTTAACTTTTTTTATTTTTAGAATCCAGAGTTGTCAGCTCTGTGCCAGGGCTGTGGGCTGTCCCTGGTCCTTAAAAGAGACTGCTGACCTTCCTGCATGGCTCTTCTGAGCTGTTGGGAGAACTGTGGGCACTGTGGCCAGTGGCCATGTCATTCCACACTGAGGAGAATGCATTGGAAAATGTTGGAATCTCTTCATTTTCTGATGTGGCAACTCATCTGTTATCTCCTGCTGAGGCCACTGGACCCAGGGCACCTTGGCCCCCTCAGTGTTTGGGGGAAGAGGTCTCTGCTGTGGTCTCAGGAAGGAGAGAGCCGAGGTTCGTAACACTCAGGGTGAAGGGGACTCTGCACTTTCACTCTTGTCACCAGTCACTGCAGAGATACCAATGTGCTCAGCACAGGATGGGGAAAAGACAAAAGTTTTTAGGAAAAAGCTTTTAGGAAAGCCTGGCAGCCAAAGCAGCAATTGGCAGAAACTAATGAGGCTGTGACCAGTGGCCTTGTAAGGGCATCAGCCACAAGGCCTCTGCCTTGGCAGTGCTGAGCACTGAGGCTCACAGCTCTCCTGCTCTCATGTTTTCTGGCCTGCCAAGTGTGCTCCCCCTCCCCCTTGTGAGTTATGGCCCCACTGTCCCCAGTGCTCCTTGCAGTGCAGAACTGGAAAACAACCCCATTGCTTTGCATACAAAGTGTGCACTTGCCTGTTGTGTTTGTCTGTTGGTATCTCTAGATGCCCAAGCCAATCTGTCCTGTGGATCTGGCTGATACTTGGAAATACTTAGGATGATAGAAAATATTTACAAAAGGGCATTAGCAGATTAAACTGAACAAGGCATAGTTTGTTTATAATGCTATTCCAAAATGGAAAGCCTACAGAAAGATGATGGATTAAAGGTTAAGTGATTGGGGTCTCAACCTGTGTCTTTATTAATCTAGTTGACAGAATTTAGAGAAATTATTTTTTGTATTGACAGAATTTAGAGAATTTTTTAATGTTCCCTGACAACTGATACCTTTTCCCCTACTGTAATTCCTGTATTTATTCCTTTCACTTACACTTGACCAAAATAAAATAACAATTAAAAACAGAAACAGCAAAACTCCTAATCCCAGACACTTGAATCTCTAAGCTTTTTACCATGGCTAATCCTGTTTTGCCAATGCCTCTCAAGTGGTTTGACTCCCCCCACCCAATCTAAATGTTAGTAATTACTGTTAATCAACTATTTCCTTCAGTAGTAGCAGTAGTAGTCAGGGAGAGCCATCAGATCTCATAATGCTATCATGCCAATCTTTGTCTAAAGCAAAACAGATCTTTCTTATCTTGGCAAGTAGTTTTCCATGTGGGCAAGCAAGGACAATTTTTAGATATAAGCACACTTTTTTTTTTATTTTGATGGTTTAAGTTTCTTTAAAATTAGTACAGCTCTAAAAGAAGTGAATGTCATATTAGAAGATGTACCTTTTTTATGTCATTTTACCACATCAAACATGTATCTCAGCAGTTTAGTCATGGATTGCAGTAAAGAAGCCACATTGCTTATAAAATACCAGGCCTGAAGGGAACCCGATGTGAATATACTGAGTTGCTTCTGGTACCTGAGGGAGCTTGGCTCTTTGGGCAGAAATGCAGATTTTCCTTATGTGCTGTCTTGTGCCCCAGGCAGGGCTCAGCAGTGTTCATGGCTAAGTGACCGCTGCCCCTTAGGATGTAATTAAAATTCCATCATTTTAGCCATAAACCGCTCTTAACTTTCAAATTTATAACCATGGTATTTATAATAATATTAAATAAGTTAAGAACTTCTATCTAGCAGTTTTCTATTCAAGTATGTTGCTTAAGTTCATTAAAATGGCACTATTCTTCTTGTATAAAATACAATTGTGTTTGTCTTGGAGTTTGGTGTTGTTGCAGAAATTCTGTGTTTGCTTTGTGGAGCTGATTATTGCACAGCAGGGCCAGAATGATGCAAATGAAGGAGCAAATTCAGGACAAAGACCTTGCAATCCCCTAACACTTCTCAGAAATGTCTTCTCTGGAAGGGCTAGTGCTGCCATGGAGGGGCCTGGTCAGCATCCAGAAATCCAAAAATAAGAGTCATCATCCAACAATCTTGGTATGGATCAGATTGCTTAGCTTTTCCAAATTCCACATTTGCATATTAGTGCTCTCACCCCTGAAACTGGCTTTCATTTTGTAACTTATTTTGCAGTCAGATGCTGATTTTGAAAGCATAAAATTAAAAAAAAAAAAAAAAGTTTTTTTATTGTATGATCAGCCAAGTGAAGATGGGTGAAACAGCTGCAGTCATTATTACAAATCTTCCTTACTTGTGGGTTGACCATCAGAGTTATATAAAGAAAAAATAACTGTGGAAGATTTAGACAAGTCTCTGTCATTGCATGCATGTTTCTAGTAAATAGTATTAAATTCTCTGATTCTTCCCAAATTCTGCAACTAGTGTTGTTCAACGTGTCAGGTGATTCTCACTGCCTCACTGTCTGTTAAATTACTATAGTAACAAAGTGCTAAATGAGGGTTCTTAAAAAGAGGGAAAAGGACTTCTTATGTGGGCAGATAGGACAAGGGGAAATAATTTCAAACTAAAAGATGAGATTTCAATTCAAGTACAAAATTTCAATTAAAGGACATGTGTGGAATACAGAAACCAGAGGATTTTAGAATCATAGTTAATTTACAGTGAATGTCTTTCAATTGATAACATACATTATATTTAATATTTTGAGACTAAATTTACTGATGCATTAAATAGGTCAAAACATTAATCATAAGTCATAGCAAAATACACATTTGTTGCTTTAAAGTAGTTCAGTGGAATTAGTGAAAGCAGCCTAGATCCCCTCATAAGCTATCTGAAGCTAAGCCAAAAATAGTGGATGTTAATTCCATTTCTATCCTAATCCTTTCTCTGCTTGTCTAACAGTTTTCTATATATTCATAGCAGAGTAACTGCCTCAAAAATTCATGCTTTATTAGTTGTGTATTCAGGTGTAAATTTCCTTTGAAATTTCGAATCAAAATCTTTCAGACAGATTCAAGACTTAAAATAGATATTTTTGAGTAAAATTCCTTTCCCATAAATTATACTGTTACATTTTAAAAATGAAGGTTAAGCCAAGCACTCTGCTCTGCCCAGCACGCACAAAGAAAGTTGGTTTGGGTGCCAATCAGTGTGCTTCTATCCATGTTTTGTGTGGGTAATCCATTCCTGATTAGCTGATTCACAAAATACAAAGGTGTTGCATGGCTGTGACATGGAGGAAGTTCCACGTTTTGGGGTTGGATTTTTAAAAAGTTTGGCACCTCATTCTCCATAGGTGACCCAGCCCCTCACTGGTAGAGGTGTCAGGGGAACCATCCAGACCCTTCTGCAATCAGTGCCAGCAGTGCACCTGTGAAATGCATTTTGGAAGGCCAAGGCCGTAGGAGAATTGTTACAACTATGCAAGCGTGGAACACTGTTCTGTCTGAGCAACAGTGTTCAGATGCTGTTGGGAGTAGCTGGTTAGAATATTCTACGTGTACATGTGTAATATATGGCACATATGGCTGTTGGGAGTTGCTGGTTGGAATATTGTACATGTACATGCGTAATATATGGCACATTGGCCCATGTTTGGTTATGATTTCACCTGCAGTAGGGCAAAAATAAATTTCTTCAGAGTTTTCTTTGGAGGTTTCCTTACCAGCATCATCCTGGATGTTGCATTCAGTGATGTCACTATGTTTGGGCTGTTCATCCATTTGAATATGTTGTGTGTGAGGTAACAAATCAGTTTTAAATGCATCACTTCTTTCAGTTACAGAGGCTTCTGCAGCAGTGTCCATTGCTACATAAAGCAAGCAAATAGAGGCCTTGGTTTCTGTGTGCATGTACGTATTTGAACGCTGTAAACTTTGTAAGAGCGCCCTTCAAACTTCCCACAGCCTTGTATCATTTGTAACAGGATGTTTGAAGCTTCTTTTCACCTGAGTCTCAATATTTGTGTCTGCAGTTTTCCATTAGTAAGTGTTGTTTCATCCAGGTGTGTGTGAGAGCCTTTGCAGGTGTTATCTTTTAAAGAGATTAAAGGTTTTCACCTTGTAGGCAGCTATTGCTCTGGTGTTTAATCCTCTTGACTCCTTTGAACCCTGTGTGGCACACCATGCTCATGTGTGGAAGTGGCTGCAGGAGAGGTAGTGTGTATGAAGGATGGGAATTCACCTTTTTTCTTCATACAGTTCAAATTGGAGCAAACCCTATGCTAGGGGATATTGCTGCTGGTCACAAGTCCCTGCTACACAACCCACAGTGAAAATTTTTGTAAGAATATGATTGCAAATATTACTATTTTTTAATGTTGTCATGCTCAATTTAATTTCATTATGGAGAACAGCCAACACAAGTGGATTTCAGGTGATGGGAAAATTGCAACCTGTTAGCCTGCCAAAGTTAACAATGGAAATGGAATTACAAGCAGTGATAGCTGCCTGGATCAGCTGTAGAGCTCTTGGTTGGCAGAGGGAGCAGAAGGCATGTTCTTACAAGTTACATTGGTACGTGACTCTTGAAGCCTGTAAATATCACATTAAAAGGATCACATATGAGAAGCTTCTCACTGAATGTGAGCCCTTGCAGCCACTGTGTCCTTGATGGTAAGAGGGAACTTCCCTGTTACATTTGCAGAGCGCTTTTGTTCACAATGTGTATGTACCTTACCTGTTCCACACCTCCATTTTTATTTTAGTGATACAGTGCACAAGAAACTGTGCGGGTTTCTGTCAGAGACCTGCTATGCAGGCAGAGTGCACAGAGTGTGTCTGAGGGAAAGTTGTCTAAAATGAGAAATTCTGGCTTTCCTCTCTACATCTGCACAACAAAATATCTGATAGTACTCAGCCTGGAATACATATACACAATACTCTGGATTTTTCTTTTCAACACAGTTCTTGTAGAAAAGCCATATATGTATTTGTGTGGGTGGATATAGATGTATATGAGCGTATTAAAATAGCTTTAGTTGTACAAATGTTGCAACACCTCTGTGACACCAAGGCAATATGTGTAGATAGTCAGTGGAAGATCTGATTCAATCAGCAAAAATGGATTGCTAAATCTGGTGAGATTCAAAATCTTCAATCGCAACTTCCCTTAGATGTGAAAGTGCTAACATAAATGTTAATAATGTATAGGGTACTGCACCAACTGGTAGAAACAAGGGTTTTCTAAAAATAGAAATGACTGAGTGCACTATGAAAAAAGTCAGAAGAACTGCAAGTCTTTGGCTAAAGATTTTCTTGTTTCATTTGTATCCTGTCTCTGGTGTCATGACTGTGCACCTTCCACAGCCAGCAGGAACTTGTGGATTTGCAAAGGTGAGTGGCCTGAGAGCCCAGAGCACGCACCCTTAACAGAGTGAGGGCTGAGGTGCAGATTCTCCTTACAGAGAGAGGGGAATTTCACCTCCAGCCTTTCACTGGATCCCTCTTTGCAGCCACCTCCTGAGGTGCCAGAGGTGAGCACAAGCTGGAGTGCTCCCCAGCATTATTTGTTCTGGGAACAATGGCAGTGACCCTGCACTGGCCTGGCAGAGGTAATTTCCTTGGGTTTCATGTCATCTCTGTCACAGGGGATCAAATCAGCTTTGTTCATACCTACTCTACACTTGTGTGGGCTCGGGGAAATCAGTGGACTAAAACAGTGATCTTCTTGTAACATGAACTATCAAGAAACTTGTTAGGAAAGGTGTGAGGAAAAAGGAGAACTTGTTCAGCTGTAGCAGCTTTAAGGTTTAAAAGCTCCATCAGTGACTGGATAACTTCTGAAATGATGATGTCAAGAGACTAAAAACTAAACTTTTTTTGTTTTGACGATACAGTTAATATCATTGGCTTAATGGCCACCATGGTGTAAAGCTATCTAATTTGAAAATACTTCTGTCTTTGCTTAAGTTACATAATATCTCTGGATATCCCGAAAATGGCTCCAGTGAATTTGGGGAGATGATACTTGGTAATGTTGAGATAGTTATTGTTAAAAGGTAGAAACCAAGAAGGATTTTCTCCTTTTGTGTTTTGTGACTTGGAAAAAACTCACCAGAATTTCAAAAAATCCTGGATCTAATTTAAGGAAATACTCTTTGGGGAAAGTGAAAATGGAAACTGACTGGTCTGAGTATGCTTAGACTAAAGTACTGTGCTTTTTAAAAAGTACTTGTGAACTGTGAAAGGCAAGAAGCCCAAGCAGAAGGTCAGTAGAGATTATAGTTTCCAGTACATTTATTTCCTACTTAAATTGTTTTCTTTTCTTTTCCACCATTTCTTGCAGATCTCTCTTTTTTGCCATGTCATCTGACAGCCACCAGTTCCACACCCATTCCTACCAGGACTCACTAAGTTCTACTTGTCACAGTCTCTTGAATGTCAACAGTCACCCCCTATCCAAGAGCTCCTCAAATCTGACCTGTATTGGGCACTCAAGGAGCTTAGAAGAAAGGGAAAAGAAACAGGAGCTGAAGAAAAGCCATAGTAGCACCATCTGCCATATCCTAGAGAACAGGAGTGATGAAAGGAGTGTGCAGAGTCCTGGATGGTCCCCCTCACAGCCTGGGATGATGGGACTTGGATCAGAGGTCCAAACCATAAATGACCAGTCAGCCAATTCAGAGAGCAGAACTAAGAATACAAACCATGTTCTTGTCACTGAACAGTCCTCAGCATCCTGGGGAGTGGGGGACAATAAGATGTGTGTGAAGAGCAGCACTGCTGAGAATGTTTCTTCAGCCTGCTTTGTTCACCAGCAAGGTATGTGTAAAATGGAAGAATCAGGAACTGCCCTTCAGAGAAGCAACTCAGACCTCACCTGCAGCTGCAAACAGCAGACTTATGTCACTCACACAGAAACCAGTGCTACTCACTCCAGCCTAAGCTCTTCTGGCTGCAGGCATGATCCGCCAGTGGCTAGGATGCCTTTCCAAACGCAGAGATGTGGATCAGAAACAAATCAAAATACATCTCACTATCAAAACCTTGTGACTCATCTTCCAGTCCTACCTAGAGACCAACAAGTACCCACAAATACCTTTGACAGTGGCAGTATTCCACGTAACACTACTGTTTACACAGATCCTGGCACATTTCACACTGCTGTTTTCAGACCCCACGTGCCTGGAAATGATTTTGCAAACAGGACAACGTTCAGTCAAGCCCCTGGGATTATTCATGGTGGTCTGACTTATGGTAATATTCCAAACTCTGCCTACTCCCCCATGGTGATGACGGTTCACAACAACTCTGTGGGGCCCTGCAGTCTCAGGCAGGATGCCTTGAAGGCAGACACCACCATCCCGGCCTACTGCCACTCCTTGCCCATCCCATCCATACAGCTCGTCCCACGGTTGGTGTGCTCTGTCAGTGAGACAGGAAAAGAGCAGGCAGCACCTGGCTACTTCCATTCCTTTTCTGCTTCGGACATTCTGACATATCCTAAGCTGGTGTCTTCAGTAAGTGAATCAGGGCTGGATGCCAAGAAAATCCTGAAGTGCTGTAATGTTCCTGAAGAACAACTGCAAACTGCTCAGCAGGAGAGAACTCCTCCAGAAGCCAAGGCTGCCTGTGTTGCTCTGAGCAGCCAGCAAGGTGCAGACATGGTAGTGACAACTAAGGATGTGTGGACTATGACCTCTATGAATGACATAACCAGAGGCCTGAGACCAGCTCTGGAGCGCAGAGATGCCGAGGTACAAACTCTTCCAGCCGTGGAATGCAAATCGGTGGCAACGAGCCCAGCAGCTGCAGCAGAAGGTCACTCACATGTGTTCCCAGAGGTGAACCTGGAGCAAGACTTAGAGGCCCCCAAATCTCCAGTTCGTGAAGTGAGATGGGATGATGAAGGAATGACATGGGAAGTGTATGGGGCATCTGTGGATCCAGAAGTCCTCGGGGTAGCCATTCAAAAACATCTCGAGTTTCAAATAGAACAGTTTCAGACAGAGCCTGCTGAGGCAGCTGAAAAAAGTAATGAGGAGCCACCCCCTGAAAAAACTGGGAAAAAAAGGCCTTTCAGAACAATGATGCATTCCCTGAGATATCCAAGCTGTTGTGCTCGCTCCAGTACTGCAGTGGAGTGAGCAGAGCTGTAGGGTGTAAGATAGCTGTGCTGCTTTTAAACTGTACATAAATGCTGACTCTTAAGTGTCAACACAGGATATGTGGATAGCCCACATCAGGATGAGTGGGAAAAGTTCAGTGATCATCAGATATACATTAAAGCAAGGAAAAGTCCATGGCTGGACCATATAACAGAGAACATAAGATTATACTTTAAAAATGCCATCCAAATGCTCTTGACTGTATTTAATGTAGCACTGTTCTATGTTAGTTTTAAACCATATTGTAAGGAATGGAACTTCTTTTTTAATGATACATCTTTTTGAAATAATGATGACTTTTTTCTGTATTTTAATAATTTAGGGTTAGAAAACAAAGTTTAACAATTATGCTTTAATCAAAGTTCTTAGCTTTCAATCATGTTCCCTTAAATTGTTTTGGCAGCTGTTTTGCTGTTGATTTAATATTCCTGACTATAAGCCCACTTTAACTGTAGACAAAATAACAAACTAGTGTAATGTTCTATGACAAAGAATTGTAACTTTTTTTCTACATGACTGTGAAGTAGTTTCAGTGTTGCTAGTCTGAACTCTTCCCTTAGCAAACTCATGTACAGTTGGAGGACACTCCATCAACTTTCCAATTAGTTTGGAGTTATGATGAATTACACTCTAAATATCCAGAATTTATGTTTACCAAGTGATTGACACAAATGTGCAGTAGTACCAAAGATGACTGATGTAATGTGAATTACTTACTGAATGCTTGTTTTAGAGACCTGAAATGGAAGCTGTTCAGATTAGTCTCTGGCACCATCATATTCTACAACTCACAAGCAGTTTTGCTTTGCTTATATTAAAAATAATTTCCAGTGAGTTCTTTTTATGTGCATCTATCCTGAGCAGTGGTTATTTGGCTCTTGTATAAGCCACAGGGGACAGTTTGCACATAACCTTTGCCTGTCTTGTGTTCCCTCTCTGGTCTGACATCAGGCGTCTGCTGAAAGTGAGACCTTGTGTCTTCCCCAAAGGACAGTCCTAAGGTTATTCTCAGTGCCTTGGTCATTTGGGCAACTTAAAGATTTATTCTCTTCTAAAAACAACAACTTCAAGTTGAAAAAAAACCAACAAGTTTTCAGTGAGAAACCTGTTATGATCGTGTAATGCAGCTGTAGTGCAGGGCCTGTTTGAAGTAAAAGGTTTGTCAAGGAAGCTGAGAATACTATTTCTGGTGTCATATGTGCCTTTGGTGAATGCCTAAGACTCTTGGGGAAATGAGATGTGCAATGTTTTTTTCTATGAGAGAGGAGAGAAGAGAAACATTCATTTCTGTCTCAAAGGAAAATTTGCATCGTCTGGGAACTTACTGCTGTGGAATTACTGACTCTAAATGTGTGTGGTTGTGCTTTGTTGGTTTGGTTTGGTTTTTGTTCCAGTAAGTTAGCACACTGTTGCCATAATGTTCACCTGACATTTGCATATCAAGAGGAACCCCTGGTGATTAGGACAGCTTTAAACTTTCATCTATAAAATCCTTAAAAGCAGGACCTCCTAGCTGGAATGTCCTGTGATGCATTAATTTAATGATGAAGAGTAGTTCAAAATCAAATTTTCACTCCTGGCAAAGTGGCATTTAACAGAACTGGCTCCTGTGAAATGCACCTTGCGTTCAGGAGGCTTCATTCAGACCCTGGGACTTTGGCCTCAAAGAAGTCTGAGCTCAAAATGAGTTTTATACAAACCAAGTGTGAAGCCACTGAATATAATGCCTTACTCAGGATACCTCTATAGCTGTGAGCATCTAAGTTCTGCTAATGATTCTGGATGTTAAAATTCCTTTTATTGAAGCTTTAATAGGAGTAAGGAAGTAATGAGTAACTAAATAAAATTACTCTGCTGTTATTTAGAGTTTAGCTAAGCAGTTTCTATACAGGCTTATTTTATGGTCCAGAATATTGAACATTGACTTTTTCCTTTCTTCAAACATTACACTTTGAGAATTTTAAGCACTATAGTGGTCTAAAACCTGTAGAATATAATGGAAATCTGAGGAAAAACCCCAACAACATTCATCAGAATATTAGCTACAAGGATAAAACAAGTTGTTTTACTTGTACAATCAAAGCCTTTAAAAAAGGGCTATTTGGATTAATTTTGCTTTTGGGTTCAATTCTTTAAAAAATCAAATGCAGCCATTTTGTATATTAACTATTCTCTGTTGAAGTGTTACTCTTGTAAATCTAAGAACTCTGTTTTTTAATGTTTTTTAACTTAGGAAAATCCAAATCCATTACATTCTACCCTTAAATATAAATAAAGTAGCAGGAAGGCTCACACTAGATTTATAACTGAGTGGGTCAATGCTGAATACATGCTTTTCAAGCTAGGGTGAAATCAGGGTGTATTATTTTCTCAAGCCCATTTGAAAAGCAGTTTGCATTGCACCATGCAGCCTCTGCTCCCCAGCCTGAATGCTCAGGTACCAGATCCAGCTGAGCAGACTGGGGCTGCCTTTCCCAGGAATTCTCAGGGAGGGATGCACTGGTACACTGGGTGCTTAACCCTTTTGTCTCAGTGTACCTTCTTTGCTGTAACATATGGGAACAGCCCCAGTTAATGCAGTATTTTGGATGTGTTGTGTTCTCTCTAGACAGTAACTAATGTCTCTAGAAGGGTTTCACTCTACGTTGATACTTGATGGCTGAGATCGATAATGGGCTGAGGTGCTTAGCTCAGTGGCTCAGCAGATTGAAGGCAACTGATACTAATATCAGTATGCACTGAAATAGTTCTGAAAATGTGTTAGAATAATTAATTTCATTTTGAATTAGTATTTACTGTTGCCATTCCTAGAAGAGAGGCCAAAACCTGTCAGACATTTGACACTGACTATTATTATTATTGCAGTTTCAATTTGATATAATCTTTGACTGGGGTTAAATACTGAAATAGAGGGTATTATCTCAATGCTTTAAATAAAAACTTCCATAGTTTATTCAGTTCTTTTAAAAAAGCCAAAACAACACACTAAACAGTTGCTTAGTCATTGTCACATCAGTTACTATTAAAATCCTTGTATTTGTTTGTTTGGTCCTCACCTGAACATGTTTCGCTTTAGGAACCCCTGTCCCACAGAAAGCCTGTCTTCCTTCCAGATGTAGCTTAAGTTCGTGTTGTACAGCTGAGCCAAAAGCCCCACAGAACAGCACTTCTGCACAGTCCTCTGAGACAGGGGTGAGTGAGAAGAGGAAAAGGCAGTCAGCTGTTCTGTACTGAAATGTAACAAGATGTTTCAGGGGGAAAAGAGCATCTCCACTGTATGGACAGAGCAATGTGTTTCTTCCTGATCACTTCTCTGCTTATAGCCAGTAAGAATAATGACAGGCTGGACTAATTGCATTATTGGATAGACATTTAGTCTTTTAAATCCAAAGCAGTAGCAACCTGTCTCGAGATGTGCTGGCGTAAGAGGCCTTCTAGAAGGATGTAACTCACTATTAAAGAATGAATAAGAAAAACAGTGTAGCTTTGCTTTAGGAAAAGTAATGTGTGGTGAGGGTGGGTTAAAGCAGAAGCTGAGAGTGGAGGCGAGATCGAGGGACCCCAGTTCCACAGAGGGGACAGGGTTAGGTGTCCTCCAGACACTGCTACTGCCCCCTCTCTCAGGAGCTTTTCCAACTGTGAAATTGCAATGTTAATACTTCATTGCCATCTGTTCCTTTCAGACATCTTGAGGTGATTAATTTGTCCTCTTAAGCCCCTTGAAAATGAAAGCAGTTTATTAGTGCTAAGTAATACTGTTAATTGGCAAGAGAGAAAGAGGCAGCATGTGGGTTTATGAGTTGGAAATAAATAATTCTAATCAACTCTCATGATACCAGTTAAATAACTTAGTGGTGTGTCAGTCTCTTGTGTCTTTCTCCTTCAGGGGACTTTAGAGTCTAGGATTGATTTCTGAATTTTATTTCTTTTCCCTCTATTCAGAACTATGGATCTGAAATGGAGAATATAATGTTCTATTCAGCTTCCTTCCAAAGCATTGTTATTTACACAGGCCACAATATCCAGCTAACCCTCATCAAAACAGGGGAATCTAATGCCTGTGAGCCTGTGAGCAGAGCCCTGGGCTGCTCGTGTCTGCAGGTACTGCCTGTCCACAAGCACTGTGTGACCTGCAAACCCCTCGTGCCTGCTGAGGAAAGCTCTGGTGCTTTCTGTTGATGCTATAGTCCAGGTCATCCCACTCCCCTGCCCCTCCACAGGAGCAATTCTACAGAGCCATGTGGTTTTAAAGGGAAAAGAGATGGGTAAGCTTTGTGGGTGACGTGGATTAGTGCGGATTTTGTTCCTTTTCCTGTTCAGAAAGCAACTTGCAGACAGCAGTTCTGCCCCGTACAAAAATGTTTGTGCCCCCTTTTCACCTCTGCCAGCTGGAATGAGCATGTCCATTTTCTGTGGGGCAGCACCCTGCCAAAGGCAAAACCAGTGCTATGAAGTTGTTTCTTTCCCCTGGAACCCTTTCACCAGACTGGGCACACAATTGCCCATGGCTTTTACTGCATCCATGAAGGGAAGGGTGCATATCCTTTGCCATGGTGGCTTGGATGTCCAGCTTCCATCTTTCTCGAGCTGTAGAAGTGCTGAGCCTTGAGCTGACAGCCATCACACGTACCAGGGCCAATGTGTTCAGATAGCAGAGTACTAAGCTGTAGCTTCTAAGTCTTTGGGAGCATTAATCCTTTCAGATATGTGACCTAAACAGATGTCATCTCTCTTATTATGAGGCTTTCAGTATACTACAGGCTATGCCACTCAGATGGCACGTGAAGGAAGTTTAGAAAGCAAAGGGGAGGGACACAGGCAAGGAAACGATGCTGCAGACTCCCATCCCCTTCCAGCCATCTCCTGCTCGCCTACAGGCACTAAAGACAGCTCCAGTTACAATGGGGTCACAGGTGTGATGAAGGGGAGATTTTGTCCACCGAGGTGTTAAAGGCAGTAGGATTTAAGGAATGTGGGTCAGGCGCTCCCGTGCACTGCTGCTGGCCAGGATTACATCTCCGAGCTCCACCTGCTGCTCGGCGCCGGCGCGCAGCTCCGCAGGACAGACCCGCTCTTCCTTCCGGCAGCTTCTGGTCCCTGCTCACCTCCGACAGTTTTTACTGTAAAGCAGAGATGGGGTCACAGTGGGCTGCAGTGAATCCTGCCCGAACACCCTTTTGTTTGGGCTTCCCAGCAGACCTCCTGATGGACAGCTTTTTGTGGTGCAGGAGACACACAGAACTGTCCAGGCCTGAGTGCCAGCACCTGACCTGTGCTGTACTGCCCTTAAAGCAACTCCAAGGAGCTGGAGTTTCTGGTCCTTCCCCTGACACAGACACAACACCCTCAGTTATGGCACATGCATAAAAAGTCAGGTATTTCCCTTCCCCTGATGGCTTTTTGCAGGTTAATAGTTCATTTGCTTACACTGTGGTGCTGGTTGTAGTGCAAACGGATGCACTCCAGATTGGGACTGGGCAGAAATTCCTGTGTGCAGGTTATTTGAATGCTGTCTTGTGTTCACATTTTCTGGAAAATCCTCCAAATGCCACTGCCTCAGACAATCCAATTTTAGAAAAGCTTTTACATTGATTTAAATTCACGATGTGATGTTACAATTTGTTATGTTGTAATTTCTGCCTTGTTCAAATAGTGATGGGTGTTTTCTAAATTTCATGCCTTTTTCCAGCATCAACCTCACTCTAACAGTAGAATGAGGAGTTAATTTACTGTCATGCTGCCATAACTGCTTTCTTAGAAAGGATCTTGGGAAAAGATGAGAGAAGTGTTTCTGAGAAAGGAGAAGAGACCTGTTTCGATTGTGTGATGCATGTTTTTCAACAACCTGCTCCCCCACTCAAATGAGAGCAAACCCTGGAGCTGTAACACAGCCCCTGTGTTCCCAGTCTGCACTATGAGTCCTTTCCTGCTCCCATTTTGACTGGAATGTGTGTGTATATGTGTACTGGGGGGACCTGCAAAATGTTTAGTGACCAAAATCACACTGCTGTTTTGCTACAGGCTCAATCTATGTTTGTGATAGAACAACTTTTCTGAAGCAGGTTGAAGCTTTGTAAAAACAGTTTTAGTTTAGTTAAAATTGTTTATACACAGGTTTATATGCCTCCCTCCCTCTAGTTTGAGTCCTTTGGTACTGTGCCTGTTTTTGCACGGATAGGTTTGGGTTACAACAAGTAAGAAACTTGTTCACGTCTGTGGTGGGACCCTAATTCACAAAAGCAACCCATTGCTTCCAGAAGTTCTGCCTTCGTTTAGGGTGTCTGGAGAAGCTGCAAAAGAACTTCCTGAGCACCTCTTTAAATGAAAGATGAGTGAGGAGTTAGGTGTAGTTAGTACTTTTGTTCAGTGTCAGTGGGATAGAAGAATAGACAGTAATTAAAAAGTTTGCAGAAATGAGAAATCCCTAAACTAGAGAAAGGAAAAAGGCTGTGTGTGGTGTGCAGGAAAAGGCTATTAAGACATCTGTTTACAGTCTATATATGAAACTGTGTGGGAATTCAAGAACATTTCGTTCCTCTCTGACACTGAGGTATAGTGCACAGTGCAAGTGCACTACAATACACAAATAGCAAAGCACGAATAGCAAAGATTCAAGGTGAGTAAATACAGTGCAGAGAGCCTTGAAATGGTCCTGCAGGGCAGTGAAGCCCTTGGACTTCAGCACAAGTGGCGGCTGCTCCGCTGGGCTCCTTGGGCGGGCCGGGGACTGAGGCCACGGGCGGGACGGGCCCTGCGGGAGGCTGGGGATGGATCTGGCGCACAGCTGTGGGACCGAGTGCCAGGTCACGGCCTGCCTGGAAGGGGACCAAGGACACACGTCAGAGAGGGGAGGTCACGCACCCGGGCTGGCAGGGACGAAGGGAAAACAGTCCCTTTCCAGCGGCAGGGCTTGCGGAAGCTGGCGATTCCCGCGGGAGGTGCGTGAGGTTCCCTGATGGCTGCAATGACGACTCTTCTAGAATTTCATACTCTTACCTTGGACTTTTGCTGCTTCTGGCGGGAGCAGCCGGCAGCTTGGGCTGCCCTGGCGTCCGGCTGCACCCGCAGCTGTGCCGGGCTTGCCACGCTCCTTATCCCTCCTTTCTGAGGCACGGATGGACTGCTCAGCTGTGTGCTAGCATTGCAGAACAGGGAAATCATATTCTGGGGCATTCAACAGAGAAGTTAACACAGCTGATGCCCTTCAACTACAGTATTGCAGTTGTTGAAAGAGGAACAATCTGAACAGAAAACAGAAACCTTCTTTAAACCCCGAAAAATCTGCTCTGAAGCCATTGCACCAGAGAATGTTCTTCAAGTTCTTTGTGGTTTGAGTGGTGCCCAGTAGTACAGTTTTGCAGGCCCATACCTAAGAAACACAGAAAAAACTTCCAGTTCTCTATCAAACCTCATGATTCCAGGGGATGGAAAGGGATGGATCTCTCCCTGCTCTTCATTCCCACACTGCAGACGAGCAAGGAAGAATGTCTTTGAGTGTGACAAGGGGGTCATTACACACTTTTGCCAGATCAAGGAAGGATGGGCTTTATGCTGCAGAACTGTAAGTGGGATTCCCATTCAGCAAGAAATAGGACTGAACCTTGGGTATAGGTGTGTGTTACAAACTTCTGAAGGGAAAAGCTGCAGGCTTTTATCCTCATTAACTATTTCTGATGTGAACTTAGATCCCTTTTATGCATCCAAAATGCTTTTATTTATACTGTGGTTGGAGGCTTATTGTGAACACTGATACACAGTTTTATCCAGTGCTGAGGAACTGCCCACTGCGTCTCCATCTTTGCTGCTGTTTTAACATGAGCAGATTATCCTGTTTATTTTCCCATTAAACTTCATCTCTACCTAACCTTTTGCCTGTGTTAGTAGACCACCAACTTGCCTTTTGCTTAAGCTGATGTAATTTTAAATTTCTTTTTCTGATCTGCTATGCAGGTTTGTGTAAAAAGGCACATCTGTCACGGCAAAGGGCATGGCTGAGGGAGGAGCAGTGTGTACGGCCATGAGGGGTGGGGACAAAAGAGACCATTAAAAGATGCATGTGGTTCCTTACCCTTGGTATTCCTTTAGGGGTAACATGGAAGATACTTTGAAAGAGCAAATCCTCTTAGGAAGGCATGACCTTAACCACAGTGAATCCACACAGAGAGTGTATTGTGTGAAGCAAGTCTACCAACAACAAAAAAAAAAACCAAAAAAAAACCAAACCAAACTCTCAGACCATCTGGATTATGATATTGCCTTGGTCAAGCCCGTGGAAGACATGACAGAAACCTGTCATTGTCCACTGTGCCTGCTCGTCCAGGAGAGGCAGCTTTCTTTCCTCGGGAGAGTCCTGCTGGGTAACTGCATAGGGGGACACAACAGGTGCACTCCTGGTTTTCCAAGGTCAGGCAGGGTTGGTAATATTTTTCCTCTTAAATCCAAGTACACAGAAGAGGATTATATAACACACCCTGTGTCTCCTACGTGTTTAGACAAGGAAGCCAAATACCTGAAATGCTTTTCCTAGGGTAACAGCACATCTGGGATTAGGAGGCTGACTTTTCCTTTCTCTTGTGTCAGCACTGAATAATTTGTACTTGTAACTGCGAGTAAAGTCCTGTTCAGAAGAACGGCTCTTTGGTCTGTGCCCAGAGGAGGAAATGTGTAGGAAATAGTGACTCAGCTACCACATGTACTCAGCTACTTAGATTTCCATTTGATCCATTTGAAGTCCTTTCTGCTTGAAGCCCGCATACATTCTCTGTTAAGCTTTAAGTGCACACACTTGGAAAAGGCAGCGGTTCACAAATGTGCTGGCCGGGTGGTCACGGAGAGGCTGAAATCTCACAGAACCACAGGACAGTCTGTGTTGGGAAGGACCCACGAGGATCATGGAGTCCAGCTCCACAGGCCCGGCCTTATCGGCGCCGCGCTGTACCCAGCTGAGCTGCTCTGCTCGGGTCTGACCAGCCACAGCAGGAACTGCATCCTTCTCCCAGCTGGGAAGCAGGATGGCACTACTGGGAGGTGTTCTGCCGTGCTTCACACGTGCGGAAAAGCCAAAACCTGGACTGTGGAAAGCCAAAACAAGCCACGTACTCTGGGATGTTTCCGGTGGGCACGTAAAAGACCCAAACCGGTCGCTCTCCCGATGATGCACGCTCTGTGCTCCGAGGATTTGCCGTGCCGGCTCAGCCGTGATTCCCGGATTTTGGCTGCCGTGAGGA
>VWZP01001286.1:8384-51210 GCA_013396995.1 Dicaeum eximium
CCGCTGCAGGCCCTGCGCTGCCTGGCCGAGCGCGCCTCCTGCCTGCTGCTGGCCCGCGACTACGCCGGGGCGCTGGCCACGCTGACGCGGGCGCAGGCGCTGGCCGGGGCCGGGCTGGGCGGTGCGGCCGGGGCCGGGGCCGCTCCCGGCGGCGCCTTCCTGGACGTGCTGGCGCGCTGCGAGGTGTCGCGGGTGCTGCTGCTGCTCCTGCTGCAGCCGCCGCCCGCCAAGCTGCTGCCCGAGCACGCCCGCACGCTGGAGCAGTACTGCTGGGAGGCGCCCGACGGCGGGACGGGCACCGGGAGCGCCTCCGGGACGGGCGGGGCGCTGCCGCCCGCCGCCAGCTACCTGCCGGCCGAGCTGTTCCTGCTGCTGCAGTCGGCAGTGCTGGCGTGCCAGGAGAAGGACGCGGAGGCGCTGAAGGCGCTGCAGGCCGAGCTGTGGCCGCTGCTGAGCGCCGAGCAGAACCATCTGCTGCACCTGGTGCTGCAGGAGATGCTGAGCCCCGCCGGACAGGGGCTCTGAGCGCCGCCGCCCGCGGGGACAGGTCGGACTGGGCACTTCAGCCGGTGTCAGCACAGACTGTTCCGTTATTTATTTTTAATACGAGTTCTGTAACGCAATGAAGTAATGGTTGATGAGAGAATGCGTTCATCTTCACGTTTGCCTTGTGTCATATTAAATTGCTCACTGTATGTACTGAAAGTTGTCATACTTGGAAAACGTGTAGCCCTAAAGCAGAAAGGCCATTCCAGGGCAGAAGGAAGCAGTTCATTAAAGGACTGGCTGCAATTTGCATGTGTTGGAAGATTTGAGTATCTAGGAATCAAACGTTGTTAGAGTTGCATTTTCTAAAAAAAACAAAAAACCCTCCATATAAGAATAAGATTTTCTTTTTCCCCGTCCTGGAAACAACTGACACTGTAGCCAACACGAGGCCCTGAGTTTTGTGGTGGGTGCAAGTTGGTCACTGACCTGCAAGTGCCTCCTGGGGTGATGGTGGCTTCACTCCAGTCCTTGTAGCAGCTGTTAGCCCAGAGAACTCAGCCTGCAGGGTGGCAAATCTACTTTAGCTGGGGGAATTTGGGAACGGAATTAATGGTGGAGGTGGTGAAGTTACAGGAATTATTGGAATGTGGACTGTTTGCTTAATTCTTTTCGGCTGTTATCCGTCTGCTCTCGGGCGCTTCTGTCTCTGCTCCTTGGGACCTTTAGGTGAAGGCAGCTGGTCTTTACTGGAGAAAAGACCTTGCTGCCTTTGGTGCACTCAGGTGTTGGGTACAGCCTCACTAAATTCCAGCAGTGCTAATGTACAAGCTCTAGCAGGGCAGCTGGAAGCTGGAGATGCCCCGGGCTGTGCGTGTTGGGTGCATAAAGAGCAATTCTAGGGTACCCACCTACCGATGAGTGAAACAAACGCTCTCAGCCAGCACTTCCAGAGACCCTGCAGAGGCTGAGGCTTTCAGAAAGAAGGCAATCCCCTTTGTACAGCTGGGAGAGAAGTCAGAGGGAAGAGGTAATTCTGTTAAACAGTAGTATTGCATCTGATTTTAATATTTAGGTCTGGAGACAAGTTTTTTCAAACGCTTTTCTAGTGTTTCTTTTTCACCTTCCACACTCAAATAATTAAGAACTTGCCGTTTTCCCCTCTGAAACGCAGAGAAGCTGCTAATTTTAAGAAGCCCTAATTACCACAAGCCTCTTTTTGACAAAGCAATATGGTAGTTAAGAAAGGCTCGGACCCGAGCTCGTTATTTTATGGCAAAGTTAGCCGTGGATGCGCCAGGCCGGGAGATGCAACTGTTACCGGCAGTGCGGCTCCGGGGCGGTGCCGAGGCTGGGCGGGCCGGAGGCGGCGGAAGGGGCGCGGGCGGGCGGTGCCGGTGACGCGGGGCGCGGGGCCCGGCGGGACGGGGCGGGGCGGGCGCTGCGAGNCCGGGGGGATTGATCGGGCCGTGATCGGGGTGCCGGGGGCTCCCCCAGCCCCATCCGTGGGGATGGGTTTCAGGGACGGTGGGTAGGGCAGGGACGGGCTGTCCCCGGCCCATCCCGGCGGGAGCGCGGCCGCCCCGCGTGGTGGCGGCGGAGCCTCCCGGGCCACGTGGAGAGGGCGGCGGGAGCGCGGCCCGCCGGCTTCCCCCGCTCTGATCCCGCTTAATTTCACCCCCCAGGACATTCAGCACACCGAGGACTTTCTCATCAAGCCCGAGTCCCGGGTGGCCCAGCTGGACACGTCGCAGTGGCCCTTGCTGCTGAAGGTAGGGCGGGTTCTGCTCAGCCTCGTGGCCCGTCCGTGTTCCCGCGCCTTTTGTCCTGTGCCCCGGAGGTGCAACCCCGCTGCAGGGAGCAGCACACGTGGTGCTCTGCCTGCACAAAGCGTGTTACAAAGTCTCCCCTGCAGTATCACTAAAGTTTTGTGAGTTTTCCATGGCTTGGAAAGATCCCGTCATATTTCTTGAGTTTTTAATTTGGGTCTGACCGGGGCCTGTGGTGTGTGTAGGCTTCCAGGTTGCTTCTGCTGAGTTTCTGGGGAATGTTCAGTTTATCCTGCACTGTCAATGCATGTATTGTGCTGCTTTCCCATCTCCTTCAGTCCAGGATTTCCGTTTTTCTCGATTTTTGTAAAATACTATCGTGGTTTCATTGTTGGGTCATTTTCATTTTGGAAGTGGCTTTATCACTTAAATGTACAAATCAGACCTGGTGTATCTGGGGAGATGTACTGCAGTACAGCAACACTGAAATCAAGGGAGCTTAAAAAAACTTGTAACTTCTGCTTGGATTTTGTAGAACTTTGACAAGTTAAATGTGAGGACAGCACACTACACACCTCTTCCTTCTGGTGCTAATCCCCTGAAGAGAGAGATTTCTGACTATGTTAGGTGAGTGCAATACAGGCTAGAATGGTTTTATTTTTCTTTAACAGTTAATACCTTCAAAATATTTTCTTTCTGAATTCTTCTTGTACCTCTCTTCTTCACTCAGTGCTTTGCTATAATCAGTAAACATGTAAATAGGACCCACTGATCTCTCTCTGTAAAGTTTTCTTTATTCTGGGGTTGTAGCAGCTCTGTGGATGAACATGCAGACCACCTGAGAAATTCTCTGGGGTCTCTGGGAAAAGTCCCTTGGCCTGCTGGGCTTTGAAACTGCTTGGAGTTTGTAGAATTTGAGGGGCTTCTTAAGTGCAGAGTAGTGATAAGGCAGGGGAGAGTTCCTTGTCCATGGATTACATCACCTGTTGTGCATGGAGCAGGTCAGTGTGAGCTTACTGAGAGCTGCTGGGAGGCTCAGTGCTTGTCTGGCTGGATAGAAATACATTTCTTTGCATCCAGGACAGTATTTCAAAGTTACTGCATTGTTGCTGTGTCTGCCCTGATGCTTAGCTCCCATTCCCTGCCATTTTGCACCACAGGTCTGGCTTTATTAACCTCGACAAACCCTCCAATCCGTCCTCTCACGAGGTGGTTGCATGGATCCGGCGCATCCTGCGGGTGGAGAAGACGGGGCACAGTGGCACCCTGGATCCCAAGGTGACTGGGTGCCTCATCGTGTGCATCGAGAGGGCGACACGCCTGGTCAAATCTCAGCAAAGTGCAGGTTGGTTTGATGCTCAGGGCCATTTGCAGTGACTAGGGATGTGTGAAGTGCTTTTGGAGACAAAATGGAGATTTCTAAAACTCGAAAAGGCCAATCTTAGTCTTCAGTGCCTTGACCTTAAGGGTTGCATGTTATTCCAAGCCACTGGGGACACATCTGTGTTGTCTCAGATGGTTTTCTCATTGCTTCTCTGGTGCTTGGACTGTTATAATTCAGTGAAAACACTTCTGACATGGTTTTATGTACCAGTTGAACTAACAGCCTCAGCCTTTACCAGTCCAGAGAAGAAATAAGTGTAGCTTAGATTTGTTTCCCAAGTTGAAAGAATAACCAACTCTGTAATAAACCATGCCCATTTCCTAGAAGAAGTAGTAGGTTGTGGGGATGTGTGGCTCTTAAGTAGGGTGGACCTTGAGGTCAACATCAAATGCAAGTGGCCGCTCCTGACTGCTCTTGTCATTCTTTCAGGCAAAGAGTATGTGGGAATTGTTCGGCTGCACAATGCCATTGAGAGTGAGGCTCAGCTGGCCAGGGTAAGTCTCACGTGCTCTTAGCCATGCTGGCATCTGGCATGCAGAGTGCTGGGCACTGGTGGGAGATGAGTGGCCAGGAATGGAGCCTCAGGTGTGCTGTGTGTGAGGTGATGACACAGTTTATCCATTCTCTGAGTGCAGTGGAGCTGCCCTCCTGCAGCACCCCAGCTCCTGTTCTAGGGTCTGGGTGCTGTGCAGCCTCCAGACATCCTGCAGCATCCCAGTGTCCTACTGGGGGCTGCTGTGGTGTGTGGCTGGCTGCCTGCAGGAGGGGAGCAGTGCTGGCAGGGTTGGAGCCCCTCTCTGGGGGCTCCACCCTCACTGGGACGAGGGATGATGTCTGATCACATGCTGCCATCTCATGGAAAAATCCTGGCTGTGCTCACTGGCATCTTGACCACATCACTGGCTTGGATTTACTTTATTAAATATGGCATCACCAAAGTAGGATCAACCTTGTGGTTTCTCACTCTTGGAAGTGGACACAATTGCTGCAGACTCCAAGGTGCTCCTGCATTTGGGCAGAAGTGTAAACTCTTGCTTCTCCTTCCTCCCCCAGGCCATAGAAACCCTGACAGGTGCCCTGTTCCAGCGGCCACCCCTCATTGCTGCTGTCAAACGACAGCTGAGAGTCAGAACCATCTATGAGAGCAAGCTGGTGGAGTATGATCCTGAGAGAAGATTAGGTAAAACAGGGCTTTCCTGCCTTCTTCCTATAAAACTGACAACTGATAAAATTTTCTGTGAAATAGGCTGCTTCTGGCAGATGTCTTAAGACCTAAATTAAAATTTTCTGTGAAATAGGCTGCTTCTGGCAGATGTCTTAAAACCTAAATCCTCCTATTGTCCAGCAGTAACTGCTTCATGCAGTGCTTTGGTGTGCTGGGAAGCAAATCCCATCTCTTTTTGTACTGCTGCCCCCTTCACAGAAGAGCCAAATGATGTCAATTAGACGGCATTAGCTCTCAGGGCAAAGATGACCTTCATCTATCACCCCATGCTGATGGCTCTGGGAAGGGCTGTGCAAACAGCTTCTCTTGAAGGATGTGGTTTATTTTCTGGNGACCTAAATTAAAATTTTCTGTGAAATAGGCTGCTTCTGGCAGATGTCTTAAAACCTAAATCCTCCTATTGTCCAGCAGTAACTGCTTCATGCAGTGCTTTGGTGTGCTGGGAAGCAAATCCCATCTCTTTTTGTACTGCTGCCCCCTTCACAGAAGAGCCAAATGATGTCAATTAGACGGCATTAGCTCTCAGGGCAAAGATGACCTTCATCTATCACCCCATGCTGATGGCTCTGGGAAGGGCTGTGCAAACAGCTTCTCTTGAAGGATGTGGTTTATTTTCTGGTTCAAAACTCTCATGCCTCTCATCCTGTCATGGCTTTCAGGTATCTTCTGGGTGAGCTGTGAAGCAGGCACGTACATCCGAACGCTGTGTGTGCACCTGGGCTTGCTGCTGGGCGTGGGGGGCCAGATGCAGGAGCTGCGCAGAGTCCGCTCCGGCATCCTGGGAGAGACGGTACAGTCCCACCTCAAACCAGTACAGCCCATTTGAAATTGTCACAATTGCAAGAGCTCTGTGGGACTCTATGAGTTTTAGAGTGTTAGGAGGAGGTTTAGGCTCGGGGAGGAGTTTGGTGAATAGCCCCCACACAGTGAGAGCTCTTGCTGGAGATGGTCTGTAACCAAAGTGTTGAGTTCAGTTCAGGATGTTGCTCCTGTTCTGGTAATTAAACTTTGGGACAGTGAGTGACTGGGAAGTGCACTGTGGTGGCTGAAAGTTTGTTTTATGTCACCTGTGTTTCTCAGCCTACAGACCCCAGTGTCCCATGAGTTCAGGAGTGTGGAAGTGACTGCTTGGAGTCAGCTCAGCTCAGGGAATGTGGTTCATTAGAATGAGCCTGGGAGATGATCTTGTGTGATCTTGAACTCTTGTACAGTCTTCACTCTGGTCATAGACAGATCCTGCTGCTGGTCCAAACTCCAGAACTAATTTCTTTTTTTGCAAAGCAGCATTATCAAAGTGCAAGTGCTTCCCTACCCATCTGTGCTCTTAGCACAGCTGTAATCACCATATCATTTCTGAATTCTAGGTGTTGAGTGCTCACAGCTGCCTCATAATGCATTTTTCTATGTCACAGATGAAAGAGCTGGTTAATTTAAACTTCTGCTCACTAACCTTAGTCTAGGACTCCCAGGAATTTAAGTAGGTCATATTTAAAAGTTTCATGTGGGCAGACCTTAGACCATAGATCCAAATGCTGTCTGAAATTAGGAAGGTCGAAGTCTGGTAGCTCAAGCCAGGCTGACCTCAAGCTGCTGATGGAAAGTACTCTTTCCTCTCTTGAGTTGTGTTTTCATGCTAGTGGTGGGCGTCTGGTTTTACTCCCTTTTTCAACCACTATTTGCTGTTGGACTTTAGCTGTTCTCTTGTGCATGTTTCAAGTGGGTGGCTGGTGGAAGAGTTTAGAAGGGTCTTGTCTTTGCAGGACAACATGGTGACCATGCATGACGTGCTGGACGCCCAGTGGCAGTATGACAACAACAAGGATGACAGCTACCTGCGAAGGGTCATCCTGCCCCTGGAGAAGCTGCTGACTTCACACAAGAGGCTCGTCATGAAGGACAGTGCAGTGAGTTCCTGAGGCAGGGGACAGACTGCCAGGTGTCCTCCTGGGTTGTGCAGCTGGTAGAAACACAGGGGATCAGGAGCCATGTGGTGTCAGATGCTGTCCTGACGGTCACTTGTGTAGAACCTCACATGGGCTGCTGCCAGAGCAGCACTAAGAAGCAGGAGCCATGAATTAAATGACAGAGGATCTGCTCGTCTCGCTTGAGGAGGATGCTGATGGTTTTGAGGGATCTGCCTCACCTGTTGTTTGCTGTCATAGGTGCTTTGCTTTTTCCTTCCAAAGCTCCCAAGTGTTATGTAGTGGACAAAAATGAATAGTTATTTAGGGATGATATTGCTGGGATGGTAATGGCAGTGAGAAGCTAAAACTTAGAGACACTTTGTACTTTGATTCTCATGATAGCTTCTAAGCCCTCCCATTCCCTATTTTCAGGTGAATGCCATTTGCTATGGAGCCAAGATCATGCTGCCTGGTGTTCTGCGGTATGAGGATGGGATTGAGCTTAATCAGGAGATTGTTGTCATCACCACGAAAGGAGAAGCCATCTGCCTAGGTATGAAATGCCTCCTTCTGTGTCCAGCTAACTGCAGAAATAACAGACTGTGACAGTAAAGGCACCGCAAATTAGTTCCTGTGCAGGAGGTTTAATTAGTGCTTCCTGACTGAGAATGTGGGCCCAAGGCAGCTCTTTTTGGGCAGCATGTTAAGGAGCAGCGGTTGCATCGCTCCTGGGTAAGGTGTGAGGGGTTCAGCAGCTGTGTGATGCTCAGGTGTGCTGTGTGTGAGGTGATGACACAGTTTATCCATTCTCTGAGTGCAGTGGAGCTGCCCTCCTGCAGCACCCCAGCTCCTGTTCTAGGGTCTGGGTGCTGTGCAGCCTCCAGACATCCTGCAGCATCCCAGTGTCCTGCTGGGGGCTGCTGTGGTGTGTGGCTGGCTGCCTGCAGGAGGGGAGCAGTGCTGGCAGGGTTGGAGCCCCTCTCTGGGGGCTCCAGCCTCACTGGGACGAGGGATGATGTCTGATCACATGCTGCCACCAGGCCCATCACACCTCCTGCTAGATCAGTGCAAAGGGATTGCAGCAACTGCCAGCTTGACTTGAAAGGGTGCCCAGTTCTAAGCAGGGCCCTCAGAGAAGCTGTGTGACAGTCAGTGAGCCCTTGGGATGATACTGGTGGGGGGTGTTGGTTGTTGTCTTTGTGCTGGCAGAGGCCGAACATGCTGTCACAGTTCTGCTCTTCAAGAGTTACTGACCTCTGTGCCTGCTTCTGCAGCCATTGCCTTGATGACCACAGCAGTCATTTCCACGTGTGACCATGGTGTCGTGGCAAAGATCAAGAGAGTGATCATGGAGAGAGACACCTATCCCCGGAAATGGGGGCTGGGCCCCAAGGTGAGTGCTGCTGTGGGCGGGGGGTCAGGCCCAGGGCAGTGGTGGGAGCCCAGCTACTGGGATGTGGGACTGGGACCCATGGGCAGAGCTGTGTCTTCTCCAGGGCCTTGCTGTAATTCTGCTGTGGTCTCCTGGAGCTATGATGGTGGCAGTTCTCAGTGCCAGGGCTGTGGCAGCCCACTGCTGGTGCTCAGGCATGGGCTCCTCAGATCTGTACAGCACCAGCCCTCCTCTGGTACAGAGCCAAATGATGTGAAGTGGATGGCATTAGCACTCTGTGCAAAGATGACCTTCATCCATCACCCCATGCTGATGGCTCTGGAGGGGCTGGGCAGGAGCTTCTTTTCCTTCTGGTTCAACACTGCTTAAGTGCACACTGTCTGTGAGACACTGAACTGTGCCTGAATGAGAGGAGCAGTGGGAACACCCAGGGTTGGGTTCCTCTCCCACCAAAGGCATGTGGTAGTAGCTTAACTGCAGCCAGGCTGGCCTGATGCAGGTTGGACTCAAGACTCAGTGTCAAGTTGCTCATCCCATTCCTTGGTTCAGGTGAAAGCTTTGGGGCTGCTGACACATCTGTCTCATTGCAAAGGTGGGGTAATACAGGACAGTTCAAGCATTTTGGAGTCCTTTGCAAAACCTCACAAACAAGTGGTCCAGCTCAAATGCTGCAGTTCATTAAGCTGGAAAAACCCAGTCAAAGATCCAGACTCCATGCCGTGCAGTTGTGTTACTGTTGCTGTGACTCCCCCATGAAATTTGTCATTATTTGCTGATAAAGATGCCTCTTGTCTGAGGTTAAGGCTTCTGTGCAGTGGATGTTTTGTCTCATTTGTTTTAAGGTCCTTGGAACAGTGGTAAATAGGTAATGCTGTAGTTGTTGCCTTGGCTTGTTGCTGGATTCCCTCCTCTTAGCTTGAGGGAGGATCTTTCCTATCTGGAGCTGCAATTTGACTTGATGCACTTTGCTTTCAGGCCAGTCAGAAGAAGATGATGATCCAGCAAGGTCTGCTGGACAAGCATGGAAAGCCCAATGAGAGCACACCAGAGTCCTGGAGGATGGAATATGTGGATTACAGGTGGGTACTGGGTGTGTGGCTCCCACAGGGTTGTTCAAAGGGCAGCAAGGGCTGGGCTGGATGCTGCTATTTGTGCATGGATCATGTTAGGCTTGGCCCAAGGCTGAATGGACCTGTGGGATGCAGTGCATTTCTTGGAGTGTGTTGCCCTTGGGCAGTGTTGGAAGGAAAGGCCCTGAGCAGACAGTTATCCCTTTTTAGCCTGCTGTGGTTTTAGAGGGAGTCAGTCTGCTAAATTAAGTGGGGGAGGCCGTGCTGTTGCCCAGCCCAGCTGGCCCTGGTGCAGGCTGCAGGTCTCCCCCACACCAACCTCCCCACCCAGCTCCTGGGGTGGGTTACAGAGCCCTTACAGTGAGGGGACAGGGATTTGTACCAGCCCAGAGCAGCATGAGGCAGTGACTGTCCTGTGCAACCTTGGGATCTTTTCTTTCAGGGATGCTTCCAGGCAAGCAACAGCTGCTGATCACCAGGCTGTTTCAGAGGTGGACAGGGCTGCAAAAGTGAGTATTGCCAGTGCTCTCTGGCTCTTACTTTGTGCTCCTGTTATTCCCATTATCTTCACATACCTTGCACCTGCATTTTGGTCCAATGATGATTTTTAGTCCAGGGTCTTCCATGCCCTTTGTTGGGCACAAGGTCAGTGCCCATTCACAGTTACTTGGCTGGGGCCCCAGCAATTTCCCACCACCCAGGGCACTATTTACAGCTCAAACACCAAGCTACTGGCCCTTGGCATATTGTTCAACACAGCATAAGAAAATATAGTGTATGGGGCCATAACTCAGATTTGTTGGGCCAGAGAACCTTTTTGGAGACTACAGAGAGCTGCAGAAATGTCCATGCAAGAGTTGCACCTAAAATTCCCTAACTCGGCTTTTGCATGATCTTAAAAAGGTGCAGCAGTGTTTTAAACTAATATTCGGGATACAGGAAACACTGGCAAATACAGGGGGCAGTTCTGGCAGAAGCAAATCCTAGACAGTGTAGGCTGGAGAGTCTGCAAGTCACCCTGTTGTTAAATGAAGTTGTATTGAATCAGGCAGTTTTCCCCTCACCTGCGCTCTGTGGGAAGGTGTTGGTATCCATCTCACAATGTGTTCCCCCAACAGAGAAAGCGAGACTCAGAGAGTGAAAACGAGGAAGCTGTGACCCCACCATCCCCTGCCACCCCACCACCAGAGGAGCTGAGCAAAAAGGAAAAGAAAAAGAGGAAGAAAGAGAAGAAGGCCAGAGAGGCAGCTGAGAGTGGGGGAGAGCAAACTGAGAGGGTATGTGATGGGTACTGCCATGGTATGGTCCCAACGTGGTAGAGATTGCTGTCTGCCCCTAATTTCCTCCAGGATTAATCCATCAGCAGCCTGCAGTGCGTGTCCAGAGTGCCAGGCTTTCCACAGCAGAGGAGAATGTTTTACGGGTGCATTTAAAACTGGAATTCTGGTGGGAGATAGGGCAGGTGGCCCAGGACAGTTGGTGGGTTCCTGCCAGGCCACCTCTGTGCTCTGGTGCCCTGTCACAGGTCCCCGTGGGAGGATGGTGGGGAGCCTGCACTCCTTCTGGCCTGGAGCTGTTCCTCCTGAAGTGGGCAGTGGGGGATTCCTTTTTGATGGCTTCCTGACCTTTCCAACCTCTCCACAGACCAGTGAGACCAGCACCAAGAAGAAGAAGAAGAAACAAAAGGAGGTAGAAGAGAGCTCGGACTAAGTAGCTGAGTCTGTCCAAAGCAGGCAACCTCATCAGTAAGGAGAGAGGAGTTCTAGGCCTTGAGGAGGACTGGCTGTGTGGCAGAGGAGACAGCAAGTTCCAAGTTCTTTTCTGCTGTTTATATGAGTGAGTAGGTGTTTGCCCTGCTCAGGTGCCCCTCTTCATCCTGTTTTAAGGGTTGCCAGAGGAGCAGGGTCCCTCTGTGGCCCTGCACTGGATTGATCCATACAGCTGAGCACTATGATGCCAACAGAAGTGGTATCTTCAGGAAAACTGTACCTTCTGGCTCTTCCTCTCTTTTCAGGCAGAGAGGATGGAATAATCTTTCTCCCCAGTCATGTACTGCCTCTTTCTTCCTTTTCTCCCAAGGCTGAAGCTGTTACCTGACAGTTAAAGAATGTGTTGCTTCCTGGAGGAGTGGCTTTGTCACAGCCCATGTGAATGGGTTTGCATGATCAGTTACTTCTGAAGGACTGTTTTGTTTTAATCTGGCCACATGCTTGGCTTGACCTTCAGTTGAATGAGAACAAATCGTCCACCCAAATTATTTTTCACTCCTTTTTCTACCTTTATCATGAAAGGATTAGAAAATTTAATTCCTCCTTTTGCTTATAGCACAAAGACGTGTTTGTTCATTGTGTGCTGGTTCCCAAGCTCAGTTGCTCAGTGACTTGGGCAGTGTGTCCCTTTTGCTGGCTCTTTGCTCTTCTTTACCCATTGGTTGGACTGCAAAGCTTTTGGTTGCCTTGCCTGGTTCTGATGCCCAATGTGCTCTGGAGGTGGGGATGTGGCTGGAGGGCACAAGGTGACCAGGAGGTGACTGACCAACATGTTCTTCATGCTGCTGGGGCTGAGTCGTCCTGAGGAAAAGCTTGGTCACAGGCAGCTCTGCCAAGGGGCGTTGGGTGTGGGTTTGAACGGTTTCAGATAAATTTGTTGCTAACCTATCTGGAATGACTTGCTGGGGGCAGGTGGTCCCTCCTCTGTCACAGGAGTAGTGGTGAGCCAGGATTTAGTTCTTTTTAATGAGGAAGGAACCCCCCCCAGGTTGTTTTGTTCCGAGTTTCATCCCTACAGAGGTTCTGTTAACTGTTGGTTTAACTCTGTGCATTGCTTTAGTCTTAACAGTCTATCCTCCCCTCCAGTGCTGGAGATGCAGGCAGTGGGGACAGCAGTTGATGGGTGTTACAACCTGAGCAGGAAAAAAAAAAAAGATCCATTTTTATTTACTCTTTTTTTACAAAAAAAATAAATAAAACTTCTGGTTTTGAACAGGTGATTTTCTTGCTCCTCTGACTCCTCCCAGAAGGTCAGTGGTGTTCATGGAGCAGAGGGGCAGATATTACCACGGGCCCAGCCTCTGCTCCTCTCCTGAAGAAGCTGCTGGGCATACAAATGGTCATGTTGATGAGGACCATCACCAGAAGGGCTTTTGTCGTTGCTTGGTCAGTGCCCAGCCTGAGAGGTAAAACACCAGCCATGGCAATGTTTCAGCGCACATTTATTGCTGCTCATTGTTTCCCTGCAGTGGATCAGAACAAAGGTCCCTATTGCACATAGATTTTTATTTTTGGCATCCTTAAAAAAAATTGCACAAGACTCTTTTTAACCACCTTCCCCTTGCCCCTATAGCTGACTGAACACACACAAATGAGATTTTTCACCTACATGGTGGATGTGGTGATACTTCCCAGCCATGGTGGTGTGGGTCAGTACAAACCCTGGCATGAGCATGGCTTTCGTGTTTGCATACAGTGTGAGAGACACCCTAGACTGGAAAACATGCCTGGATGATCTTTGTAGACATTTTTCTACTGCATGCAACAGATAGTTGTGGCTGGATGTAATTTACCCATTGAAGAGTCCCTCTGGGGTTTGGTCTGTGGGACTGGCTCAGCTGCTGCCCAGTTTCTCTGGGCAGGCAGTAACAATCCAAGCTGCACGGTGAGAATTCCAATACAGTGAGGTTTTACACCTATGGCTGCACAGGGGGAATGAGAAAACTCCAACCTGGGAACATGGGGTGAGGCTTGCCTGGGGGTGCTCATTCATGCCACATTCATCATCCTCCCCATTTGTGGAGGAAGCCCTTGGATGGAGGAGCTCTGGTGTGGTCTGGGAGAAACCTCCTGAGACGTGGGCTTCCTTGTAGCCTCATGGACACCAGGAAGGGTTTTGAGTTGTGCATTCCTGCCACCTCAGGAGCCATCTACCTAGAGAAGCCCCCCACTGTTCTGCCACTTCCCGTGGGACTGCTGCAGGAAGATCAGCGGGTGCTACAGCAGGACTGTGCTTTCCCTTGCCAGGGAGGGCAGGGAGCTGTGCTCTGAGCTAACCTGGGCTCTGCTGTAGCCACTGCCCTGCCCTGCAGTGCCACAGGAGGTGGCTCACCCCCAGGCAGCCTCTGCCATCTGTTTGTTCCCCCAGGAGAGGAGCTGTGAGCACCCTGTGAGTGTGTGAACCGATCCATGTCCGTGAAGCAGCAGAGGGGAGTTGTGCTGGGCTCTGTGGGGCAGGGGAAGCTGAGGAGGTGTTTCCCAGTGGCTGCAGGACGCTTGATGGGAAGCGGCTGGGCTCGGGTGCCCTCTCAGTAGACCCAGGAGACAGGCACCCACTGTGGAGAGCTGCAGGCCTGCTCAAAGGCTTCCTGCAGCAGCTGGAGGCTCTCTTCCACACCGTTGTTGACCAGGGACAGGTCGAAGTAGTGCGCGTACCGGCTCCGGATGCTCTCCGAGTCCTTGCGGAGCTGCTGCAGAGCCTCCGACTGCAAGGGACAGGACAGTGCTCAGGAGAGGAGCTGCACAGCATACCCCACCCAACACCAGAACTACCCCAGTGGCTGGCAAGTATCACGGTGCAGAGAATCCTTAGAGCTTGTCTGATGGGCCAGGAGGTGTTGTGTGATCTCTGAGCTTGTGTCTGGGGCTTTTTCTGGACTTGGTGTGGTGCTGGGAGCATCAGGTTACCTGCCAGAGCAAGGCCAGAGCTGCTGGCTCTCGTATTTACCTTTGAAATGCTCTGTGGCAGCTCCCAGGGAGAAGTTTCACAAGCAGCAGGCTGCTCAGTGCTCTGGTGGGCAATGTCACCATCTCCAGGCCTCAGGCTGGGTTGGAGGTGGGATCCCTGCAGGATGCTCCCTTCCCACTGGCTTTTGACCAGAACAGCACCAGCTAGCAGAGCTCTACCAGCCTCTCCCCTGGCTTTGGCTGGGGTTTTAGTGCTGTACTTCAAGAGTAAAAGCGAAGCTGCCTCTTCCTTCCTGCCAGTGTGGCTGGGCTGCCTAGCTTGCAGGGGCATCCCAGGGGTGCATCCCTGGGCAGCTCTGCCCCTGGCAATGAGGTCCAGACCATTTCCACATATTTCCCTAATGGAGCTTGGAAGACAGGCAGCCTCTGTGCCTGGGGAGGAGGGACAGCTTGGGGTGCAGTGCTCACAGAGCTCAGCTCTCTGCAGATATTAATAGACCTAAACAGGTATTATTAGATTATATTAATTATCATATCTCTTATATAATTATATAATCTATTATCAATAGATGAAATAGACCTAAAATATATTAATAGACCCAAATCAGACCAGTCTTTATGTCCTTCCCTTCTTTTCTGTTAGACCACCTGGGTATATATCACAATACTGATACCTTTAGTGGTCAGCACTAAAAACACTATTGCAGATGGCACAGTAATATTTGTAATACCACACCCTCCCTCAGGGCACAGCAGGCTTCTGCCTTTAAGGTGTTCTGTTCAGCACTGACAAACTTTAAATATAATTATTATCCTAGGGGCAAAAAAAAAAAAAAAAATAACTGCTTAGCCACCTTCATCTTGAAAGAGTCACTGAAAATATTCATCTATTATTATAAAATTAATTTTTCCTATATTGTGGATGAAGCCAGCAGCTGTTGGGGGTGGAGAGGGGAGGGAGGGCAAGCAGCAGTTTTTGCTCATGTGAGCTCTGCAGGGTCACATTAACTCTGCCGCATCCCTCTCCTCAGAGTGAGCCGAGCTGCAGGGTTATATTTAGTGCCTGGCAGCAGGGCTGGCCCTGCCCACTGCAGCAGGATGTGATTCCTCTCTGGATGGAAGCAGCAGTGGGTGACAGTGGTCCTTTGTGTTCTGAGACCTGTCCCCTTCCCCAGCCTGCTGCATGAGGCAGTTAATGTGCCTCTAAATAGCTGCACAACACTTGTCTCTGAAGGTTGCATAAATATCCTCTCTGCAAACCATCTGTGGCTTAAGCTTTACAAACAATAGGTTGGAAGAGGTGGCCTTGTTGCCACTGAATCCAGGAGGAGCACAGCTCTGGGTCTTCTTGTTGGCCTCTGTCTTCTCATCTCCCTGCCAGGCTGGGGTGTAGGGCAGGGTAGGCAGCATCCCTGCAGCCAGGAGGCTTCCTGGCACAGCCTGTGGCTGCCAGCCTGATGCTTGGCACTGAATGAGTTAACTGCACTATCAGTGCTGCTTTCATCCTCACGTTAAAGGGATCAGCATCCTAATGAGGCAAAGAATGAAAGGAGCCTTGTTTGTGTGTCTGTTTGCATAGCTGATGGCAGGGTAAGAGGTCCTGCCCCACTGCTGGGCTGTGCTCCCCCTCCCCACTGACTGTGCTGCTGGGGTGAGGGCTGCTGAGTCTGCAGCTGCAGGGATTGGCAGCTCAGGTCTGGGCTCAGTTCTGGAGCATCAAAAGCCAAGCAGACAGGAATACGCTGGTGGGGAGCCCTGGGCTGCTGCCACAGACCAAGAAGGCCAGGCAGAGGGGGACAGGAGGGGACATGCTGGCACTCACCTCCTGTGCCTTGTCTGTCGGGGCAATGAACACGATGAACGGGGAGAGCTCAGCCGTGCGGACGATTTTGAGGGTCTGTGGAGAGAGGGGTGCACTTATCAGAGTGTGGCCCTTCCCAGGCTGGGCCTGTGATGCTGTGGGGGCTCAAGGAGACACCCCTCTTTGGGGACATGAGCTCACTGGGTGGACTCCTGGAAAAGGCTCCCTGCATCCCACTCCCACAGCAGCCTGGCCGTGGCCTTGGTGTCATAGCCAGGTGTGTGCTGTGACAGGGAATACCCTCACTGTACCCATGTCTTGGGAATGGAAATGCCACCCCAGGGCTTGCTGGCTTTTTCCTTTGGGAGGAGAAGGCAGGGACAGTCACAGCCAGCACCCAGGTAATGCAATCTGTGGCACCCTGTCCACCCACCCCTTCCCCTGCTCCCTACCTGGGGCTCGATGTCCAAAATAGCAACTTTATCCTGCTGGTGGATCTTGTGCACTGTTTCAAACTTGGTGCCAAACATGTTTCCCTGGTAGCTTCCAAACTCCAGGAACTCATTGGCTGAGATGTCCCGGGTCATCTCCTCGGTGGAGACAAAGTAATAGTCCTTCCCATCCACCTCATTCTTCTTCTGGGGGCGTGTGGTGTCTGGAGAGGGAGAGAGACGGTGAGTGCTGACCCCCAGAATGAGAGGGGAACAGAGTGGAGCAGGCATCAAGACTAAGCTGTACTAATCCCCTGCTGCTTCCTGCTTTGGACAAGCAGGGACCTCGGCCAGCTGGGGACAGGCACTGGATGACAAGAGTGAGGTGTCTGTGGCCCAGCCCTGCAGCCTCTGTGGGTAAAGCTGGGTCCATGTAGGACTGCAGGCAGGAGGCCATGCACATGGGGACCTCTGACTTCAGGGTTTTGGTGGTGCTGCAGAAGGTCCTGGATCAAAGAGGTGAGAGGAAATGCATCCTGTGCTGGTACTTACATGGGGGTGGGTACATGAACTTCTCTGGGTTGTTGCTGAGCAGAGCATTCTTGATGTGGCTACGGCCCACGCCACTGGCCCCTGGAGAGAGAGATGGACACAAGCTGGGCTCAGAGCAGCCTGGTGGGAGATGCCAGGGCCCCTCCACAGCTCTGGGTCTGACAAAAAGTGCAGAGCTTGGCTTGGGCCCTGCACAAGATGTGCTTTCTGGGCTGGTCTGTGGTGTCTTCCAGCCCTGGAAGAGGCTCTTCATGCCCTGGGATGCTCATCTCCAGCCCCAGCTGGAGACAGGACTGCTGCTTGCAGAGCAACCAGCCTGGCTGGACTGGGTGGGCTGCCCATGCCTGTGGAGTCCACCACCAAGGGCTCAGTCCCCACAGTGTGGGAGTGCTTGATTTGATGCAACTGCAGAGCTGCTTTTAATAGAGATTTTCCATTAAGATACTCAGGAGCTGCAAATGCCTGAATTAACTCTTCCCCAGCATTGCAGCACAAATGCCAGACCATGGGTGCTGCATGCAGAAGCTCAGCCTATGGGATGACAGCTGCAGGCTGAAGAAATGCTCCCCAGACCTTACTAGGTCTTGTGGGGCCATGCTGCCCCAGCCCCTGTGCAGTCCTGGCTCCCCCTGGTTCCCAGCACACAGCCCCTATGCTGCAGAGGATGCCTGGGACAGGACCTACCAATGAGCACCAGAGTCTTCCTCTTGAAGGCAGGCAGCCTCACCACCTCCTCATAGGAAACAACATCCAGCTGGTCAAAAACTGGGGTGGGGGAGAAAGGAGACATGGAGGGGTCAGAACTGGCTTGGCCACACCAGCACAACCATGTGTGTGTGTCAGACCAAAGCCAGGTCAAATGGACAGCAGTGGTCAGGACTGGGCTGGGAGCTCACCCACGTCTGGCTGCTTGGGAAAAACAGCAGCACCAACAGCAAGCAGCACGTGAGGGGCAGAGTGACTGCTGGGGAGCTGCCAAAGAAGCCAGGGCTGCTTTTGCTCAGTAATTCTGCTCAAGACAGTAGGACCTGGGAGCTGGGGTGGAGGCAGCAAGATGCTGCAGGGAGCTTGTTGCTGGGGGAGCTTTATATATCTGGGTGATTTACAGCCTTGTTTGTTGCTGGTTGGAGCTGCAGGCTGGGCCAGGAGCCAGCAGTCCCTGGGCACCCACCTCTGCCAGCTCCTGGCTCAGTTTAGCATGGGGTGCTTGCATGGGTGGCTATGGGGCAGCTCCCTGCCCCACCAGGGACAGGCCCTAGCAGCTGTGGGAGCAGTTCAGGCTGCTCCTGCCTGCTGAGCAGCAGCACTGCCACTCCCTCCCCTGTGTTCAGCAGCCTGTGGGTTTGAGGCTGGGGAGCCTGAGCTCACAGGGCCAGGAGTGCAAGGGATTGTCACCAGGGGGGGAGCACAGGAGCTCAGTGCTGAGCCAGCCCTGGCCTCGTGCTCTACATGGGGACACAGCTGTGGCCATGTGAAGAACATGAAGACTGCAGAAGAGACCCAAAAAAAGCTGACAGCTGTGGGGAATCCTTAGATTCCACTGCTGACACAGCTGGGCTGTTTGGTTGACTCCCATGGAGGACAGAGCCAGGCAGGGGGATGGCCAGGGCTGGGGATTGAGCCCACTGCCCTGCTCACACTTACTTGAGCTGTGCTTGGCCAGGTATTTATCTTTGCACTTCTTCTTCTTCCCGAAGGGGCTGCAGCTCGGGGATTCGCTCTGGCTGGGCTGGGTGACGCTCGCCACACGCCTGCCAAGACAGGAGGACACCACCATGGCCCAGCTGTCACCCCAAGCCCTGGGACAGCAGCAGGATTGTCCCTCAGACATGCAAGAGAAACAGGCTGGCTGCTGGGATGGGCAAAGGCTCACCCTGCAGCACATGAAGGGGATATTTTTCCTCCTTGTATTACCCAACACAAACTCCTGATAGTACATGGTCACTGCTCCCACCTCCACTCCCAGATCCAGCCCTTCTGGGCAAATCCAAGGACCTACCACTCCTGCAGCTCTGGAGAAGGGATGAGTCCTGCTGACTCAGTGCAGGAGCCCTCCACCCGGCCCTGCCACCAGTTGCTGTCGTCCTTGTTTATGATCTGAATCACGTCACCGATCTGAAACTTCAGTCCTGCCTCCTTGCAAGGGATCAGGTTGTCTTTCTTGGGGTCATAGTCAAACTGTGCCCTCATGAACATCTGCAAAAGAGAGAGCAGACCAGAGTCAGCATGGCCATGCAGGGTGGCTGAGTTTGGTCCCCACACTGCATTCCCAGGCAGTGACTACAGAGATGGCTCCAGGCACAAAGCCCCTGCTCCTTTCCAGGCCCCACAAGGCTGTGTGGGGAGATGCACAAAGCTTAGGGGGAAAGTCTTGGGCATGGAATTGTAGTGAGATGTGGTGGTAAGTGGATGAGGGCATCTTGGCCTAACTGGGAGCTGGTAACAGGGCTGCTGCCTCTAGGCACACACACCCCCACAGGTGGTGTTCAAACCCTGCCATGGAGCCTCCCTGCCATGCCCTGGGTGCTGCACAGTGCTGCTGAGTTCAGCAAGCCACACAGGAGTCCCACCAACATGCTGCACAGCTGGGGTCTGCAGGGGGGTGAGCACAGAGGTGATGTTGCAACAGGGACCCAGGGAAGGCCATGGCTCAATCTCAGCTGCTCTGTGCTGCCTTTCCCTACAATTGGGCAATCCCTGCATGGCACAAGGCCTCTGGGGAGCCAAGGCTGCAGTGCTGTATCCATCCCTGCCTTGGTCTGTCCTGGTCCCTTTGGCATCAGCTACTCTCACAAAATTACAATTCATCACAGCTGCAACTGGAAACGAGCTGCTGCTATTGCTTCCCAGGCTACTGTGCACCCTCCTGGGGCTGGGGAAGCCCCGGGGACCAAGAAGGTGTGAGAAAGTTTGCTTTCTCTGTCCCTTCTGCTTGCTCAGCTCCTTGGGAGGGAGTCTACAGCACCCACTCCCAGCAGGACCCTGTCAGGACTAGAGGGAGGCAAAGCCAGGCAGAGTGTAGAGGACTAGGAGAGAAAAGCAGAGTTTAGGGGATGCTGAGCATGACCCTAGCAAGTTAGTTACTCTAAAAACACAGCATGTAGCAAGGGGGAACAGAGTTTCACATGGGGTGATGCCTGTCCTGTCCTCAGATGTGATAGGCAGAGCCTGGAAACTCATCCTCCCTCGGTAGGGTAGACCACACTGTCCTTGTTCCACATTAAAACCATTTCCTTCAGCTGTGCTGCTGGAGGCACAGAGCCATCAGGACACAATGGCTCCCTCTCACTGCCAGAAAAGACCATATGCATCAAGCTGTGACATGAGAGCACTCACAAAAAAAAGAAATTAGGAAAAACAATAGGAGTGGAATCTCCTTTCAGGATGAGGACTGCTGCTTGCTTTGAAAGCATTCTCTGGCACCAGAAAGCTGATTATCCACACAAACACGAGGGATACACAGCAGGCACTGCCCAGGCACCTGCCCAGAGCTCTCTGCTCCTGCAGCACTGGTGCCCCAAGCCCGGACATTTTGGAAAGACCCCCCCTGCACCAGTCAGGAGCTGGCATCAGACAGCTCCACACATCACCCACAGCTGCACAGGGCTCTGCCTGCCTGCTGCCAGCCCTCCTCTGGGCCCAGACACTCAGCTGCTGAGCAGGCTTCAGCATGAGAAGTCTTGGTCTTTTAACGTCAAAGGGCTGTGGGGAATATGCCAGAGGGGACCTCAAGAGCCTTGAATGCTCTGTGCTTCCTCTCACTAAGACACTCCCAAGCAGACCTGCTCCAAGAGACACTTGGCCTCGTGAGCCAGGGCAGGGGAAAATCATGATGCCACGATCTCCACCAGGCTGCCTGCCAGGCACTGAAATAAAGGTGATCACGGGGATCCAGGAGTGGAAACAGTCCACTCTGGGTGGTGGTACTGCAACAAACACAGACACAAACAGCTGTGGCTCTGGGGAGCAGGCAGCACCACTGCCCTGGGCTCAGCAGGAGGGAGTACAACTGTTGCTGGGAAGGAGTTTGTCCCGGTGTCTTTCCCAGCCTCAGGTGAACCAGCAACTGCATTCTTTTCTTCTGGGGTAATTTTCCCCTGGCACGGAGTTGGCCAACTGGAGCTGGCTGGGTCAGGACAGGGAGGCCAAGTGGACATCAGGGAAAGACAGGCATGGGCCAGTGTTTAATAAACACACACATGCAAAGCTGGTTGAGCAGGACTGGGGACAGCATAAACTGAGAAAGAAACAGAGCCACCAACACCTCCAACCACGTTCAGAACTTCAGCTTCTCTGGGTAAAGAATGACACGTGCTCCCTCAGCCCATCCCAGCACCATCCAGCCCCCACCCTTTGCCTCTGAACTCCTCTCCCTCCCCTGCCTGTCCATGATAGGGGGCTGCACTGGGCTTGGCTCCTGCACCAAGACAAGACAGCAACCCAGCTACCACGCCCTGGAGTCTTGGCAGAGAACACAGCCCTCCCCTCTGCTCCATTTCAGCCACAGCAGGACTGCAAAGGCAAAGCCACGCAGGTGTCATCCCCTGGTGACACAGCATGGCCCCCACTGCCACCCTGGCAGTGACAGCAGGTGCAAGGACCTGCCTTCCTTCCCCCCACTGCTTCCTCCCTCCCACGCTGTGCACGGCGGCACCCGGAGCCACGTCACCCTCACTGGGGCTGCTGCACCCGGCCTTGGTGACAGCAGGGAGCACAGAGCCAGGGCTGCCCCTGTCACAAACATGGCTCTGAAGGACCTGCTGTGCACCTGGCACTGCTTTCCCACCCCCAAACACCACTGGTGGCTCAGACATCCCAGCCCCGTGTTCCTACACACTCTTTGGGTGAATACAGCCACACAGGCCCAGCACATGGCTGTTTGCAGTGATGTAAGCACAGGACAGGTCTCCCCAGCAGCTCAGACAAGGTGCCAAGGCAGGCACCCGCTTGCCCTGACACCCCTGGCTGAGCACAGCTCTCTTCCCAGCACTGGTCCTGCATGATTTGCTCTGCTCCCACCCTGCCCCACATCCCAGCAGGGCTCAAGGGTCCAGAGGCTGCACTTACCTGGAGAGCAGGGAGGCGGCTTTGCTGGTTGGGAATGACTTTTAATGAGACCATCCCCTTGGTTTCTTTCTAGTGAACAAAGGGGAGAAAGAAGAGTTGGAGGAGGTGGTGTCTGGAGGCAGCTCAACAGCAGCAACCCGTGCAGGCAGGTGCTGAGTGCCAGGACCTGCAAAGGCAGGGCTCCTGGGTACCCCACTGTCCTGTGGTGCTGGGGGACACCTCAGCCTGGTCACAAAGAGCTGTGCTTGGCTTTGCCATACTTGTCCCATTCCCAGGGGGACACCAGCACCCCCACAAGGGTCTGGCTGTGGGCACTGCTAAGCACCACCAGAAGGAACATGGAGACCTGCATCATCTCCCCTCTGGCTGCTCCAGTGAGGAGCCTGGGAGGACAGACTGACCCTTCCAGGTCCCCTCCATGTTGGTCCCTTGCTCTGGCCCTCCTGGTGACATTAGAGCACAGCAGTCTCTTGCCTGCCACAGGCCAGTGCACTGCTGCCTCACAGGCATCACAACAACCACATGGTCCCATGGGACAGCCACATGTGGAGGCTTGGAGGGGCCTCCTGGGCCTACCACTCTTCTCAGGAGGCAAAAACAAAGACAAGCTCCTCCTTGCTCCTGCTGTCTGGAGCAGGGACATGCTGTGGCACTTTGGCAAGGCCAAGCCTCTTGCTCAGGCTGCTGGTGGGGGTCCTCAGCAGCAGCACCACCTCCCTCCAACAAGGTGTCGTATGCTGGGCATAGATCAGGATCACCAATGTATGAACCCAAGGCAGGTCTGAGGCCCTGTCCAAAGCTGTCTCTGGCAAGGGCCTGACAGGATCACCATGACCTCAGCAGCAGGCAAATGGCACCAACATGACATGAATGTGTGGCTCAGGTCTGCCAGAGCAGCCAGCCCTGGGCTGGAGCTGCACACCAGCCTTGGCAAACAGAGGTGGTTTCCAAGCCCCACGCAGGATCAGCACATGTCAGGGACGCACCTAGCAGCCTTCACTGCTGCTCCCAGAGGCCAGAAACAAGCAGCAAGCACAGACCCCACAGGGGCTGCATGCAGGATGGTCTCTGCCACATCACACTGCTCCATGTAGGCAGCTGTGTGCTGGCTATGGTGTGTGGGAGGGGGTGAATGCTCACAGCATGCAGGCCAAGGGGGTCCTTCCCAGGGAACAGCCCTGACACACACAGATACCTACCAGCATCTTCTGCAGCTGGTCAACTGAGTGGTTGCTCGCACTCTGCCCATTGATTTCTATGATTTCATCACCCACGTGAAGGGAGCCTGCCAGCAATGTGAGAAACATGAAAATGCAGAAAAGGGACAAGAGCTGCTCACCAAACCAAATTTACACAGCTCCATCAGCCTCCAGGGCCAGGACACTGCCGTGTTTGCCTGGCAGTGCCATCTAAGCACATGGGAGGAAAGCACAAGGGGAATGAATTCTTCCCCCTCCACCCAACACACACACACCTAGCCAGTCCAAAGGTCATCAGGCTGTGTGGGACGTGCTTTGGACTGGTCAAAGCACCTGCATCAGCATTTCAAGCACAACACCAAGTACCTCACCTGAAGCCAATCACAACCTCCTTACAGGGCCCTTAACACAAGCATTCCTACCTTAGTGTGTTTTCAGTTTATACACCCAGGCAGATTACAGTCTCAGATATACTACTAAAAATCGGGCTCCAGTAATGTTATTGGAATGGCTCCTGTCTTATTTTGGCAGTGGTAAGCACAGACTTCCCACTTGGATCCAAGGCTGGAAAAGCAGCCTCTTCTCAGCAGAGAACATCTCGTATCCACGCCTCCTTGGCAAGACCCAAAACCAGAAAATAGCACCTATTGATTTCTTTTGGCACCTTCTTTTGGTCTGCAGAGCCAATCTACAGGATGCCTGTCCCACCTGTGCACTTTAGGAATGGGAAGAGCTTCCCCCACGGTCTCTGGGGCATGATCCATCTCTTCTTACAGTGACCCCATCATGAAACAGAGACAGATGATCTCCAGTTCCTTTTTGGGAGAGCCCTTCCCCCAACCCTTTATTTATCCCTAAAGCCTCCAGCATTTTAACATGAAAAACATGCAGAGAGACTGGTGAGTCCTGGCATATCCCTAGGGGAGGAACAGGCACAATGTCCATGTCTCAGGGGAAAGCCAGCAGTGCTGAGGACCTGCATTACTGCTGCATGGCAAGAAACCACCTGCAGACGTGCACCCCATGCACCACTTCTCCAAAGGCCTTGTTACCTTGTCTGTGAATCATGCCCCCATGGAAGATCCTGGCCACCATGCAGCTCTGCTTGTCATTTTGCTTCAGCGTGATTCCCTGGAAGACAGGAAAATCCATGACTGCTCGCTGCAGGGGAGAGCTCTCCTGCCCTCACAAAGCCCTCTCTAGGCCCATGTCCACAGTGGGCTGTGCAGTGGCTGGGGGGAAGACCCTCCTAGGCCAACTCAGGCTGCCACAGCTCCTCTTGGCACAAGCATCACCACCCTTTGTGGGGCTCGCTTCGGGTCCCTGGGCAGAAGGCAGAGTCCAGCACCTTCTTCCCATGGCCGAGATCTCCAGTGACCTGTTTCCCTCAAAGGCATCCTGCTGGCACTGCTCAGCCTGCCCCTCCACCCCCCGGGTGCCATCCAGCTTTGGGGCCTTGCCAGTCCTCACCATGGGCTCCTCGGTGACCTTCTCGAACTGGACGAGGCGGATCTTGCGCACCTCGCGGCCGTGGCTGTGCGAGGGGCTGCCCAGGGTCGCTGAGCCGTTGGTGTAAATGTCCTCAGTCATGGCGTTTGGGGACTGAGTCATGGCCTGTCGGGGCAAAACACACACCACGGTTTAGGGGCTCCACCTGGGAATGCTGATCCCTGCTCTGGGGCTGAGCTACTCAAACCTGTCACAGTGCCTGTGGCGCAGGTGGAGCACAGGGGAGGAGAAAACACTAAGGGCAAGAAAAGAAAAGGAGCAGAAGAACTTGAGCCTTGGAGATGTGGATGTGGGTTTAATCTGCAGTTTTTTAGCTGGGAAACAAGAGGTAAGAAAACTTTGGAAAAGCTACAGGTAGAAGAAGCCAAAAGAGTCCACAGCTGATCCTCTGAAGCAGAGAGTCACACACACTCCCTGTGTGGTGCAGCAGCACTTGGCTCTCAGGTAGCTTGTTGCAGAGCATAAAGCCCAGGACATCTTCACCAAGTGATCAGAACAGTTTGGGACTCACCCCTGAGAACTGGAGCCAGGCTTTGCTCTTGCTCAGTTTGCAGGTTCAACCTTTCCTGACCTACATAAGTGGGCAACCGACACGGTGTAGAGCCATGTACACAGCATCCAGGCACTGAAGGCAGTGCTCCCAAGCCAGCCAGAAACATCCCATTCCCAGCTCCCAGCTCCTGGTCCTTTCACGCTGGTTTGCACTGGGAAGCCAAGCACAGCCTTTCAGGACTGAGGAAACCTCTGTTCTTGGTTTCCAGCATGAGCTAATGGAGAGCGCTTGGGGTCCCATACAAAGACCTCCAAATCCACCTGACTGGTGAGCTTCTCCCTCACAGCCCAAGAAAGGCTGACACAGCTGAGGCACCACCTTCCCACACACTGGGCAATGTCTCCACACAGCTCACATATGTGCCTGTTTGTCCCCAAGTGCAGTGGACTTTCGTCAAGCCTCTCCCAAATCAGTGCTGCCCCAGCAAAACCCAGATCAGCTTCGATCTGCAGCCTCTGATTGGTGCCTGTTGGCACGAATTCCCACACCAGCCCATGATGCAAAACAAACCTGCTGACTGTCCCACTCCACACCAGACTCCTGGCTTTGCTGCCCAGTTTGCAGCCTGCACCCTCCCTCCCAGCAGAGTCTGAGCTGAGAGCAGCAAAGCTGCAGGGATACCCAGCAAGGTCCTCACTGGCTTCAGTCCTGCATCAGCAACGGCCATGCCCAGACAGGCAGAGCCAGCAGCCTTCACTGCTGCTCCCAGAGGCCAGAAACAAGCAGCAAGCACAGACCCCACAGGGGCTGCATGCAGGATGGTCCCTGCCACATCACACTGCCAACACCTCTCCCCACACAGCCTGACTTGTCAACTGAGCACCAGGGCCAGAAGCTCCATGCCAGGAGCTGGGAAGTATCAGCCTGATTTCCCTGCCCCAGCTCATTCTCACCCACTCCAGACCCCTGACCTGCAGCAGAGGGGAAGCTGCAGCCCCACACTGCCAGGTGTGGTCAGGCCAGGGGAAGGCTTGTGAAGAGCATCTGCTACTGGGCTGCAGCCATGGCACTAAACCACAATAATATGAGCTTTGGTAGGCATGTGCTGGAATGCTGCTGGCTGAGACAGTGATCCAGCTCTGTGCAATGGCAGAAAGCAGGGAGGGAGCCAAAGAAAGGGGCAGCAGAATCAGGACTAACAAGGATAACAGGAAAGGTGCTGGCAGGGAGGGACAGACTAGGCACAGTCACTGTCACAGCCCCCAGAAAGGGCACTGGTGGGGCTGGGCCAGTGAGACAAGGGCTCAGGGAGCTGTGTGTCCATGATGCAGTGATTTATTTTTAAGCCAACTACTTCCAAAAGTGCCAACCAACCTCCTCCTCAAAAGGCGACCACGTGGGCCCCAGCTGCCAATGGCTTAAACATGGAGAAGAAGGCTGAATCCCAGCCCAGAACAGCACCCAGGCCATGGACTTGCAGGATGAAAGGAAGAACAACTTGTATCATTCCCTCCAGCCTGGCTTGCCAGCACTAGCAGGGCATGATGCTACCACACCATGTGCAGTGCAGAGGAACACATCCAGCAGTGTGTGTGCTTAGAGCTGTCCCACAGCTCTCTGTCAGCTGTCCCCCTCTGCCAAACCAGCAGGAGCAAGGAGGAATAGGAGGACAATGACCTTCTCCAGCCAAAGACCTGAGGCCAAAGTGCCCACGAGGTGGCTGGAGTCAGCACAGATCATACTTATCTTGGTCATTCCTTGGGAAAGTGTTAGACCACGCAGTTCCTGGCTGCAAACCTGTAGGCTCAGCAGAGCCCAATGACCCAGGACACAGCACAGTCTGCTCCAGGGACTGGGAGTTCCCATCCTCACCATCCCCATCAGCTGAGCCTCCTGGCCCCGACCTTTGCTTTTTGCTGAGAGCTGGAGAAAACACCCAGCCCTCGATGCTGACACAGCACCAGTGTCACCCTGGTGACTCCTGGAGAACAAGGTCTGTCACCAGAGGCTGGCTGCTGTGCCTGGAAATGGCCACCAGTCACTTGATGGCACCTCTAAACACAGAAGGGTCCTCCAAAACAAGAGCCATGCTGGGATGGCGTGGGCTTTTTGGCTGACGACACTGGGCCGCCAGTGGGTGGGGATGGGAAAATGCCTGGTTCATGAGGACACCCAGGACCCTCGGTGTGGCAGATTCAGCCCTGATGTTGGCACCCAGAAACAGGAGGAGTGCGTGGCTCTCCTGCCCCATGCACATGAGCTGGCTGGCCGGATTGCCTTGCACTCTCCTGGCAGCTGCCACGCTCATGGCTGGCTTGGCCCAGCACAGTCTGTGACCTCAAGAGCCTTTCAAGTCATGCTGGTGACTGACCAGACTCTGCTCCTTGTGCACTGCTCCACAGGAAACAACTGTGAGTGCTGCTGAGAGCCAGCTCGTGGCCACCAGCCACTGCCAGCTGTGCACAGCCCGGGCTCTGTCATTGCCAGGGCCTGTGCTGCAGCAGACGTGGGGCAAGGAGGTTGGGGGGCTGAGCTGTGCAACAGGGGTGCTGGACAGCCCAGTCCCCTGTGTGCCTTGCAGCTGGCTGACAAGGGTACAAATCCTCCTGCACAAATCCTGCTCCAGTGGCAATGCACACAGGAGCCACCAGCTCCATGGGTCAGAGGCGCTCCACAACCCCTTGTCTGCATTTTCCACAAGAGCCCAGACTCCTGCCCCATATCCTGGGGCAGAGGGAAGTCTACCAGTTCCTTGGGCAGTGTTTACCAACAGGGAATGTGGCGAGGATCCCAGGGCTTGGCATCCTGTCCCCCAGTGGGGTCAGCACTCCGCGCTGGCTGCACCAGGCTGCACGCCACAGGCAAATCAAACATTAACTGGGCAGCTTGTTTGCAGGAGGCTGAAGCAGCACTTGAGGAAAGCAGCACTACAGTGCAAAGGGCACATTCAGAGATTTGGGTCCTAGGCTGTCCTTGCTGCTCTAACCAAGAGACCTCAGTATCAGGTAGCCTTGGAAAAACAGGGCTGCCTGGCGACTACGTGGAGAAAAGTACTGCTGGTTTTGCCAAGCAGGCCCCTAAAGTACAGCAGCTTGGATGCAAGAAGGAACCCTGGAGCCAGGTTTCTCTGGGGTTGCCCTCTTGCCTGGCAGGAAGACATGCTCTTCTCACAGTGTGAGGAACAAAATCCCAGCTCCCTCCATGAACCATCACCCCTCACATTATAATCGCCATGGGGGCATACAGGGAGGCTGGGGCACTGCTTGGTGCAGACATGTCCTGACCCAGCAAATCTCCTCCCACCCTCCAGTGCTTCCAGCCTTGCCTCCCTCCCCATCCAGGATCTGTCCATCTCAGTCTTGTACAGCTTAAAAAACACAGCAATGTGTAAAAAAAGCAAAGTAGCAAAAAACTGACCTTGGGAGCTGCTTTAGGGCTGCTCCAGCAGGCTGGGGAGCTACAGCCACACAGACGTTTAGAAGTAATTCATTCTGCCACGGGCTACTGACTTCTCAAGTCTGCCTGTATCACCAAAGGAACAGTCTCACCTAAAACCTCTTCTAGCAATATGACTGAAGTTTAAAAACAAAAATGAAACCAACAAACATTTAAACCGAAAAGGATTACATTGCTGACACTGGGAAAAGGCCCGGCAATACCAACAGGTCTCTGTGGAAGGGGAAAAGAGAAATAGCAAGGATACAAAATGGTCGTGGCAGCCAGAAGGTGCTGCCAGCTCTGTGTGCCACTGACTCCAGATCACAGAGTGCTGCAATGGAGATGGGCCAGGGAGCACAGTCACTTTGCTGAGGCACCACCTTCCCAGCAGAAAAGGCTGATGCAGCCTTTCCAGATGTGTTTGTGAAGCTGGTAACCTCCAAGGGACAGCCAGCGAAACCACAACACTGACAGAAGGAGTTGCTGCCCTGCCACTCCATCCCAGCTTCCAGAACAAGCCCTGCAAAACAGCTTTTTCCCTGTAGCTGTTACACACAGCAACACAGCAAAATACATTTGAGATTAAAAAGTTGGAACCAGCCCTCCCGCCTTCATTAGTCAAAGCCAGAAGTTTTAGCTCAGCTTTCAATTGAGTTTTACCTGAGGTTGATTCGGGATTTGGTCCCTGCAGGCGGTGGTCTCAGTCTGCTTTGGAGCTGCTGCCAGCTGGATGCTGAGGAATGCTGCCCAGAGGCAAGTGCAGTGTCCCCTCTGTTCCTTCTGCACCCTCAAGATCAGCTCTCCCCACAAGTACCCTCCTTTTCTCCACCAAACTCCCAAAGGTCACGTTCGCTGCCCATTTTACAGCTGGGGAACTGAGTCACAGATGATAAAGGGACAAGCCCAAGGTCATCCTGCCAACCAGGTGCACAGCTGGAAATAAAGCCCTCACCTTTTTGGTAAATCTGTACTTGTCAGTCAGGAGATATGGCAAAGATATGCAGGCACACGGTGAGGCTCAAGAGGAGAGGCCTGGGGTTGTTTTCTAGCAATAACATGGCTTCCACTTGCCATGATTTGCATGCCCTAACATCACATGAGGAACACAGGACAGCATTTCCCAGCATGTGGCTCTGCCAGAGAAAATGCAGAAGAGAAACCTCCCAGTCACCCTGTTTGACTCCAGACAAGGAGCAGCCAGGCAGACTCAGCACCCTCCCCAAGAAGGGACACTGCTGCTGGGTGATGTCCTGGTGTCCCATGGAGGAGCCACAGCCACCGTGGACCAGCACCATCTCTGCATGCCCATGACACAGGGACAGGGATCTGTGACTGGCAAGCTCAGGACACTGTTGGAAGCCAGCCCCACGGAACTCCTGTTAAAAGGCCCCATGCAGATCTCAGTTCACCATCTCTCCCTTTATTCCTGCTGAAATAAATACACCACAGCACCAGGAAGCTGTAGGGCAGCTCCTCCACTTTCCATGCTCTGCTGCTATTGGCAATTTATCTTTGCTCTGTTTGCAGCCAGGCAGGCCCTCTGCCTGGATCTGGCAGGCAGAGGGATGGGAGAGCTCCTCTCAGCAGTTGCCTGCTCCAGACACTTTGTTTTAATATTTTTTTCCTCCTGTCTTTTTCAAAGCACCCTGTCAGGGTTAAACCATGAAAAGCAGGTGTGAGACAGATCCGACAAGCCTCTTTTGCACGTTTAAGTGTCCAACAGGATGGGCCAAGGACAGCACTTCAGGGAAATTTCCTCCCTGCTGTCTCTCAGAGGCTCCCCACAGTCGCAAGGAAACCTCAGCCCAGGCACATTATGCCATGGCGCCACCAAGGATGCCTTTTCAGAGCTGGAAATCTCTGCCGGGAGAAAAGCACCAGCTGTTTAACACTGGTAACTGCTGACATTCTCCTGCCTGCACCCAAGCTACCCCAAACACCACCGAGGAAGGAGCCGGCCCGCAGAACCAAGAGGGCTGGTGCAGCCTGCTCTCCTGCCGGAGGTGCTGTGCATGCGGCCATCGCTCACACCCTGCCCTGGGCAGGCGCCAGAAGGGCTCCTGCATCCTCCTCCTTCCCTGGGGAAGAGACCCCCACCCTCCTCCAGCCCATGCCGCGGACCTGGAGGTTGCTCAGCAGCTGAATCAGCTCATGTGACAGGCAGTTCCAGTTCAGACCAGCTACAACTTCGCAGCAAAACAAGCACAATCTCTTCCGTGGCAGGATGCTGGAGCCTCGCTCCCCTGCACCCAGCTCCTCTCCCTGCGGGCTATGCTGGCTGACCATGCCCCGGAGGCGCCCGCGTCCCCAGCGAGCATCCCTGCTCCGGGGGGCTGGGACAGCACGGCACGCTCCGGGTCTCTGCCTGTGGGACCCTGCTTCCCCCGCCCGTGCGGGAGGGACGGCATGGAGCGGCACCCCGGGGACCCGTGCCGGGCCTGAGCCGGGCGCAGAGCGCTGGGCTACGGGCCCGCGGGAGAGCGGGGCACGCCGGGGCTCCCTGCCGGGGCTCCCCGCCGGGGCTCGGCGGCGATGGGGCCGGGAGCGGGGCGCGGCGGAGGCGCGGGGTCTGGGGGCGCAGCGGGCCGCTCACCTCGGGCTTGGGCCGGTTCTGCAGGAGGTGCTCCAGGTAGAGGTCGGAGAGCGCCGTCCTCATGCTGCTGCTGCCGCCGCCGGCGCTGCGCCCCGACTTGAGGGTCATCGCGGCGGCAGCTGCGGCCGGCCCCGCTGGCCCCGGCGGCGCTGAGCGGCCCGGCCCGGCCCGGCTGTGGNCGCACGGTGTCCCCGCCGCCGCTCGGGGGCTGTTCCCCCGTGCGAGGGTCCCCATCGCGTCAGGGCTGGGCCGGGCACTCGCCTATGCCCGCCTCTGGTCGTGCCAAGTATTCAGATCAAGGAGTGCATCCAAGAGACCCCAAACGGACCCGCCGGGGTCATCGAGGCCAGCTCCGGGCCTTGCACAGGACACCCCAAAATCCCAGCCTGTGCCCCAGAGCGCTGTCGGAACGCTCCGGCAGCTCTGCCAGGCTGCTGCTGTGACCATGCCCTGGGGAGCCTGTTCCAGTGCCCAGCCATCCTCTGGGGGAAGAACCTGTCCCTAACACACAACCTAAACCTCCCTGACACGGCTTCAGCCGTTCCTCGGGTCTGTCACTGTCACACAGAGGAGGATCAGTGTCTGCCCCTGCTCAGGAGCAAGTTGTGACTGCAGTGAGGGCTGTGCTCAGTCTCTTCTCCAGGCTGGACAGACCCAGTCACTTCAGCTGTTCCTCTCAAGTCCCTTCACCACCTTCATTTCCCTCATTTGGACACTCTGGGCAGGGGCCCAGCGAGGACATGGGGAGCACCTCTCCGAAGTGGCACTGGTGCGTAGCTGGCTCTCACAAACCAATGGTCATTCCTGGGCTCTGTCAGTGTGCAGAGCTCCAGGGTCCCTCCAAGGCAAGGAGACACAGGGATTTCTCTGCAGTCTAGCAAGGACAGCCCTCTTCTTGAGCTGTTCTGGGTCTTCCATCTCCTCCAACTTGCATGGGTGGGATGGCAAATCCCTGCATTTGTGAGCCATGCATGCTGCAAAGGGCTTCTGTCGAACCATTTCTGCCCTTACTGTGTGTCTTACTGATATGAGGGTCCAAGTGAAGTCTGAGCTTTATTTGGGGATGGAAAGTTAATTCTGCTGTATTATTCTTTAAGAAATCACTGAAAGGGTTTTTGACACTATCCCTGAGATCCTGGAGGTTTAGAGGTTGCCTTGTACCAGACTCCCACACTGCTGCTAGATGAGTTCTCCAGGCTGAGTCGGTCTAAAGTTACCATAAGAAATACAAGGAGAAGAACGGTGCAAACTCCATGAGAAAGGAAACAGGAAGACGTGGGGGGGGGAAGAGGGGACAGGGGGAAAGAAGGAAAATCTTTCGTTCTGACAGGAAGTTTCTCCTACCTCGTGGGAACAAAACTGTTTCTGACCGGGCTATAGGCAAGCCCAGAATGCTGTGAGGGAAAAGGAGATGTGGGAGCTGCAGGCTGATGTGTGCAGGCACTGATGTGACAATGTAAGTCCCCCACCCCTCACATGACAGTTCTGACCACTAGTAATATTAGGATCTGGGGTATTCCTGTTCTTTATTGGGTCCCCTCACTGTCTCTAGGTGAGCTGTTCCTTCTCCTATCTTTAAGACTGCTGTGTCAGCTGACCTAATGATGGTAGCAGCCTTCCCTGCTTCCTTATCTTCCAGCTCAAACCAGCTCTGGGGCCCCCTCTTACTTAACTTGGTAAAAGTTCAGCCTATCTGGGTGGAAATCCACAGCTTGTGGTGTAAGGCTTCATCACATTTAGCTCCTGATGCTCAGCAAGTTCTGTGTACCAAGCACATGGCAGGGTTGCAGTGTGGGTAGGAGATCAGGGGAGTCAATACCAGGAGCAGAAGAAAGACAGCTAAGAGCTAATGTTTTGCAGCTGTTCCTGGTGGAATCTGTGGCCCAGACTTTGTCTGCAGAGTTCCCTGGACAGCCTGATTAGGATGAGAAAATAAAGGACTAGAAAAGTGAAAAGGTGCCTGGCTGCCTTCAGCCCCAGCGGATGCCCACCAGGCTGGAGAATGCTGCTGGGAGCCTCATCTTCCCCATCCCTGCCCAGGTGACCAGGAAGGCTTTGCAGAGCACTTTGTAGCCTCCTCACACAGCAGGTGAAACAGCCTGCAAGGAGGAGGGGGTTGGTGGGGCATGGCTTTGAGATGTGCTGGAGGCAGGACCCCTTGGTGCAGGGCTTCTCTGGCACTCACGGGCTAGAAACAGGCTGGGAGAAACGTGGAGTAGGAGGCAGGAGATACACAGAGAAGAGACAAGCCCTGAAGTTAATCATGGAATGTGTAGTGGGAGGGAGAAATCTGACAAGAAACACCTGACAGACAGAAAAATTATGTCTAAGTCTGTTAGTTCCCTCTTGGTTGCATATGGAAAAACTGGGGTGGAGGAGGTGGTGAGCAGCTTGGGCATAGCTCCATGGCTGAGCTTGGGTTTAAGCTGTGATTGCCCAAATCTGCTTTGCCGTCCATTGGCCATGGTCCCTGCTCAGGTGCTCTCTTCAGCCTGATACTGCCTGTCTCTGTTATGTGCTAGCAACTTTTTCAGAGAGTGCTGCCCACCTGCACAGCTGCAATAGCTGCAAACACTCCCCACACCTGACCCAGGTGGAGAAGCACACTGAGAGCTCTCCATCCAGCATGAGGCAAGGGAGGTTCAGAAACCTCCCTGGCCCATGGCTTATCTGGTTGGGGCTCAGCATTGAAACCTCACACACTTTGGCTTGCAAATTAATCTCTGCTTGGGCTGTAATAGAAAGAGACAGCCAGGACGAGTTTTGTCTTCCTGGAGACGCCAGAAAACTGTGTGAGCACCAGATCACCCAGCCCAGGCAACCCTGGCAGCTGAGCCATGAAAAACAAAAGATCCCTGGGGTCCAGGAGGATTCAGCCAGGCAGCCCGTGCTGCAGCAGGGCTCTTTGCAGGGTCGTGACTGGGCAGGATATCTGGCTGAAAGGCAGAGGGCTTCATGCTGGTCAAGCCCTTCCCCTGCACAGAAATGCCTGTAGCTGGGGGAGGATGTGATGCATTTCAGATTTGCGTCGTGCTGTGAGGAAACAGTGTCTGCTCTCTGTTCCTCACAAGATAAATGCCAAGACATGCTTCCAGTAATGGATGCCAGAACTTGGCAGGCTCAGATGTTGGGAGGATGATGAAGGAAGGCCTTGCAGAGATGGTTTATTGGTGAAAGATTTTAAGAATGAAGAAATAGAACTGAAAGCAAAACTTGAGCTATAGAATGTGAAGCAGGAAGACAGTGATTAGGTTATCTGAAGGCCAAACCCCTGATGATTAAACAATACAGCTCCCCAGACAAAGAGATAAGGGGTTGGGCCCGGCCAGGTGATAGGGAAAAAAGGTGGGTTTGCCAAGGTTTTAGTATGCTAATGTAATAGTTCCTATAGGCTGCATGTAGATTTTGTAGGTTTTTGTACCCTGTACCGGTTGGTTGTTGTTAACCTGAGTATTCAGCATAGAAGGGGATAAATGGGATTGCAAGAGGAAGTTCGCTCTCTCTTGGACCACGCTTCAGTAGGAGCTGGTCAGGCTGGCTGTCCCCACGAACAATAAACCACGTGTCCAAAGAGCATCCCTGTCTCCAGAAGTCTCTCGCCGCACCCCAGATAGATGTCAGGACTTTTCTAATACTCAGGCACATCTGTCTGCCTGCCCACTACTGCTCTTGCTCAGCACAGTCCCTTCCCTGGCTGGCTGGAGAGCATCCTGGAACTGCTCAGGGCTGGTGGGTGAAGGCTGCTGGGATGCCTGCAGAGATTTCAGCTGTGCTTCCTCTTTGAAAATAATACTAGGTGGGCTCTGCTGCACAGATCTTTTCCTCTGAGCGAACTCTGTGTCACCAGACAAATGTGCCACAACATGGCAACCTCCTTCTGGAGGGAAGATGAGCCTGAGCACCCACTGGTAGAGACCCTGAAGGGTATTTATGCTTCAGCGGGGCTGAGGCACAGAGAGATGGAGCTGCCTTGGAGCTGAGGAAGGATGCCTTGAGAAGGGCCTGATGTGGCAGGGTTTCTCTCCCAGGCTGAGGGCTACTGTGCCTCAGGCAGGGGTGCTCCCTTTGAGAAGCTCATGGCTCCTATCCCTCTCTTCAGGCCAGTGCTTGCCAGGCAGCCTCTCCTCACCTCTGTGCCTGGTTATTGTCAGAATGCAATTAAGCCAAAGGGTGATTGCATCTCGTGCTTGGGCTGTAATGTAATCACTGCCAGGGCCACAGCAAAGGCTCCCTGTATAGCAGTGTGGAACGTGGCAGACACATGAGGCTTTTCAAGCTGGTATTGGATATGCCAGTTTCTGATCTCCCCGGGATGTGGCTTCCCAGAGAGGTCACACCACTGCAGGGTCTGCAGCACATGTCCCTGCTTCCTCCAGACACAGGCCATGGAGAGGAGCATCTCTGTGCATCACAGCCTGGTGCAGCTGATGGCAGGCAAGAGCTGGGTGCCTCAGAGCAGCCATCCCTCACACAACCACACTGCTCATGGCACAGCCCTGGTGTCCCCACCACAGCTGTCCCCTGTGCTGCTGGCAGAGCTGTTCTTGGACCTGCTGCAGGCCACGTCTCATACAGGTGTGAGCAGAAACTGCCTGATGGGGCATCCTGGAAGTTCACAAGGCAATTGCTGGATGTTGCTGGGCTGCTGCAACCGTCCTGCCCATCCCACTGACAGCACCCAGCTGACTCCTGCCATTCTCCAAAACCCCCTCATAACCCTGCTTTCCCTACCACAGCTGCCAGAGGCTTTGTGGGGCCACCCAGCTCCCCACCACAGACTGGGGACTCACTGGCCTGGGGCTGGGATGGCACAGGCTCTGGCAAGCTGCTGGAGGACAAGTGCTGCCCACCAAGGATGACCCCACGCCTTCCCCACAGCCCTCCAGGTGCTCCCCACCCTTGTGAGGTTGTTCTGAAGAACCCCGCCCCACGAGAGGAATGAGGCAGGAGCCAGTGTCACCCTGCTCATCGCTGTTGCTGGGAGAGGAAACATCTGCCACTGTGTGGGGTGGGTGCCAGGGAGGGGAAAGCCACAGGTGTCAGGAAGATGGCTCTGGCCCACAGCACACCTTGCTGGGTGTTATGTCAAGGTGGCAGCTCATCCACCAGGGTCCCTGGGAGCCACAGGCACTCACAGAACTCCTGTGGAGAACAAGAAGGGCTTGCTCAAGGCAGGGACAGAAAGGGGGGTGATGGCAGCCAGCCACAGCAGCAGCAGCACTGTGGGAAGGGGCCAAAGGGAAGTGCAGGGCCAAAGCCCAGTGCTGAGTCAGGCTGAGCAAGAGCTGCCTCCCTCCAGCCTCCCATCCCCACCAATTGTGAAACAGTCACTGGGGCCTGGAGCAGGGCCTCCACCTCCCATCCTTATCTTTGCTCTTCCTCCTTCAGGACTGTGCCCAGGACAGCAGGAGTTTGTGCAAAACTGCAAAACGAGGCTGAGAAGCTCTGGGGCTAATTAATTAGTAGCTGCTGGTAATATTGACTGGGCCCCTGGGGAATCCAAGGCTAAAGCAGAGGAGAAAGTGCAGAGAGATACTGGAAAATTACTGTTTGATTCTTCATCATTACATCTGAGTATATGGCATCTGGTAGACACAAGAAAAGGCAGATAACAACCCAGGCACTGCCTGTGTCCCCAGCAGCAGGGGCAGCCAGACCTCCGGAGGGATGGCTCCAGCCTTGGGGAGGGCTCAGTGCCTGCTGGGATGTGTGTCCTTGGGCTGGCACTGCCTCTTCCTGGCCCTGCAGCCATCAGTACTGCTGCTGAGTGTCGCAGCCAAGGAACTCTGTTCGCAGGGCAATGTGGTTGTGCCACTGGCGGGGGTGTATCCTCACATAGCGGGCAAAGAGAGGGGACTCCAGGCTATTCGTCACTGTGCTCTGGTGGTCTTGGTTAGCCTTGAAAATCTGGAAAGGAGAGGGAAACCAGGGATGCACTTTCCTCTGCTGGCATAGTGCGGACAGGATCAACCCAGACAAACACCCCTTGGAATGCTTTAAGGAAGGAAGAAGCACAGCCTGGCTCACTGCTCTTGGAAAGGAATCCTGTGAGCATGTTTGCTGCCAAGGGCTGTGCTTGCTGCCCTGGGGGTGCCCATGGGCTCTGGCCACAGAGCAGCTCTGCCTACCTTCTCCTTGCCATTTTGCAGGACTGGGCTCCAGTGCACACCATCCTGGCTGATGGAGACAGCAAACTCCTTCACAAACATCTGGGTGAAGAGAGCTTTGGCACCTTGGGTTATGATTGCAGTCACCTTCTTGGTTACTTCGAAGTCCACCTGCAGCCACTCTCTGGGGTTGTCACTCTGGGGAAGGACAGGCTGCCTTCAACCCTCCAGCAGCAATGAGACAGACACACTCATTGCAGCTGAAGCCAAGCTGGCCCTGCACTTCCCTCTGCTTCACCTGCCCTAGCAGGCATCTGCTTGGAGCTGCTGGGTGCTAATCAGTGTGGCAGTGAGTGTGCAGCTTGCATGGTTCATGTGGCTGCACACACTTCCCACACAGCCCTGCCTAGGAGACCCTGCTGGGATCCCAGCTGCCTGCCTGCTATCTCCTCACACAGGCTACCTTTGGCCTCCACGCATTGGTCCTGCCCTGAAGGTTCAGGCGGGCCAGGGCAGGTGTCCATCTGGAGAAGATGTTGGCGCTGTAGGAGGATGCAGAGATGTGCTCATCAGGAATCCCTCTGTTCTCCATTCCTAAGGGCATGGAGCAGCCTGGAAGAGAGGAGCAATGCTTGTCAGGAACAGACCCATCATGGAGATGCCTTCTGCCTGCTCACTGCTCCAGCTGCCCTGCATGCCTTTGTCCTGTTACAAGTTCTTCTGTGCCTTGCTGCAGTGCCATGGTCCCGGCGCTGCTTGGGGCCCCTGTGTGCAGCATGGCTCTGCCCTAACTATTCCCACTTCTTTTCTCTCCGGAGATTTTATCTAAGAGGAATGTGAAGAATTTATGGTGTAAGGAAACATAAGGAGAACCTGTCTCCAGGGGGAGGACAAGAATACCTGGAGGGAGACACCCTGCATATGTGTGATCAGGTGTGCTTGTGCACAGCTGCTTCAGAGCCAGCTGGCAGGTTTGGGCCTTAGGGTGACAGCACAGCCACTGCTGCTTTTAGCTGCTGCAGAGCAGGTGTGCAAAGCCAAAGAAAGGATCCCAGGGCACCATTTCCCCAGGTTGAACTGTTGATCAGAGCCATCCCACCTTCAACTGGCAAAACCAGAGTAAAAGCCAACAGCATCTGTCTCTGTTTCCTGCTCCCCCAGACTGAGGCAGCAGCTCCCCATCTATCAGCTTAGCTGCTACTGTAAGTTCCCTGTGCTTTAATAAAAAAGCTGGTGAGAGCTGGCCCCAGGCTCTCCCTCTGGTGTTTTTATCTCTAAGACCAAAATGAGACTTTCCAGATTTGTTCCCTCAACACCTCAGTGCCATCTCCAGCTCCCTCCTTCCTCCTCCGTGACTGCCTGGGTGTCCTGGCACAGGTGGAGCTGGCGCTCAGCACCTGAGCAANAGTTTGGTGGCTGTGTCTGGGGTGGCACGCACTGTTGAGGTCGCAGCCCAGGAGCTCCATGCGCAGCGTGGCCCGGATGTTGTAGTAGGTGGGGTGGATCTTGATGTACCGAGCTACCACCGGGGGGTTGAACCGGTTTTCTTTCACTCCAGTTGCATCCACGTTTCCAAAGAACAGCTGCAGGGAAAGCCAGGAAAAGGATTGTTGCACCAGTGGAAAGAGAGGTAGACAGGACAAGGATTACTGGGGGGAAGAACGTTCATGTCTGGCACTTCTGTATCTTATCACCGTCCTTGCAAAAATGACAACTCAGGGAAATTTTTGAGATGAGGTTCAGCCCAAAGAAGTGTGAGTGGGCCACTGAGAAAGAAAAGGAGAAGAAACTTTGGCTTTGTGCAAATCAACTTGGTTTTATATTTTCACCAAACAAGGGTGAGAAAAAGAAGGAAAAAAAGTCAGTCCTCAAACATTTGAACCTGGGAAAATTTGTAGCCACAGATGGTGCACACAATGGTGGCTTTTCTGCTACTCTTCTCCCAATGGATTGATCAGTTTATGCATATTTAGGTTGTGGGTTTTTTCTAATGATTATAGATTCTCCAAATCATCTGCATCTGCACAATATTTTTAGAAAGGCTAATTTGCCTTTGAGGTCAAAAAAGATACTCAGGTAGAATCTTATGCCTAGCTCTAACTAAAATGCAACATAACATTGAGAGGTGGATCTCACAGCCACCTGGGATGGTGGATGGAGATAGCTCAGACAATTTAAAATAAGACAGACAGACACAGACAGCAAGGCCCTTGCAGATCTGTGATTCAGTCACTTGGCACTGAATGGTCTCTGTTCCTGCCCTCTCAGGAGGTTTCTGCCTTGTGGACAGGGCTCCCCAGCCCTCATCACCCCAGGACACCCCATTCAGGGAAAGCACTCTGCTCAAGACCCTTCACCTTACCATCTGTGTGCTCGTGGCATTCCCCTTGTATGTCTTCCACCTTCGCCCATCAAGGCTGTAAAACACAACAAACTGGGAGATGTAGAAGCTGGAGAACTTCTGTCGGGCCCCTTGGGTTTTTATGCCGTGAATAATGGTGGGATGCAGAAGATCCACCTGAGAATGAAAGTCAGGGATTCATTTCTGATGGAAAACCCAAGCCATGTTCAGGCAAGGCCCCAAAAACCCAAAAACTTGCTTCCTCCTGACATAACTGAGCACTGGTTATGAAAGTAATTAGAACAGTTGTTCATAAGGGCACAGGTCAGCCCACAGCTGGGAGTGGCTGTTTGGAGAGGTGAGCTGTTCTGCCTTGGTCTTTGGGGGATTTTTGCAGAACCCATGCTGCAGCTGGACCTTCTGCATGAGCATGGCGTTGCACCCCAATGGTGCCTGCAGACACAAGGCCCCTCTTACCTGGATCCAGGCATTGCTGCGGTCGGTGCTCCAAGCATTGATGGAGCCGGCGTTGTCCAGCCTGGCCAGGTAAGGAGCCCACTGCCCTGCAAGGAGAGAGCACAGACACAAGGGTGCTGCTGACCCTTGGTGCTGCCCAACGTGGTGACAGGTCCATCCACAGCACTGGGCCTGAGGATCACCTTGGGGTTTAGTAGCCACCCACAGGGTGGCAGAGCACCAGCACAATGGGCCAGCCATGTGGGAAGGCTGCAGGTCCTGACTGGGATGCTGGCATGGGCAGGGATGGAGGAAGGACTCCACCACCAGGGACTCTGCAGCAGAACTTGGGGCAGGCAAACATGTGAGTTATGCTGGCTGAAGCTCCCTGACCCCACCTGCCCTCCAGCTACTCACCATACTGCCCCGAGGCTGTGATCTGGGAGTCTGCAATGCCACCTGAGGCCATGCCCAGGGCATTCCGGCAGTCTGCAGGGAACGCGGGAGGGCAGAAACCAGGGAGAGCTGGTTAGACAACAGAAGTCTAGGCTGGGTAGTAGCCTTCAGGCTCAGGGAGGCTTGCAAGCCTCCAGGAGCTCCCAGGCTTGTTTCTCTCACACCAAGGGATAGGTTTCAGAGGCTTCCACACCCATCCCTGGATTTTAGGATAGCCAGAAGTTCTTGCTCACACCCCCCATGTCAAGAGCAGAGAGTTTCCAGCATCAGACACAGCAGCTTGTTGCCAAACTCCTTTCCTTGAGTCCATGACCTCTCATTCCCATGTCCTAATGTCCCAGCAGTGCTGACAAGTGTCTCTTCCTTATACCCACATCTTGCTCCTGGGCCTTTTTGTTGCTAGGCAGCATCTTTTGAAAACAAATATCACATTGCTAAAGGCAAGTCTATCTGACACCCCTGTCTCTCTCTGTCTCTCTTCTGGTCTGGAGAGCACAGGAATGTTTGTCTCTTATAATAACCATTATTATTAGCAACTTTTCACACCTTGGCATCTCCACTGCATGTCAAATGCTCCTGGGCAAAATGCAAATTTGAAATCTTAAGCCGATTTTTAACTTATGGCAACATTTTCTGGCTGACATTTAATATTCTTTTATAAACAGGAGAGAGACTGTCACAGTGTGATAAAATACTACTCTCCCACACTTCCCCAGTCCTTACTTACGGTGAGTTAGAAACATGTTGTTCTGGGGTGGAATCAGAGGTTTACTGTGGATTTTGCAGTTGCTCTTGGAGCTATTTCTATCAGACCAAACTGCAGTCAGGCAGCATCACTCACTGCCTTCTGTCATTGCTCTGTGCCTCAGTTTACCTTCTGATATATGGCTAGGCAGCTGGGCACTGTACCTTACTGACAGCATGGGCAGGGACCAGCCCATGCATGCACTTGCTTGGGTAAGTGCATTTTATGGAAGGTCCAGGGACTCTCAGATTTGGAAAATGAGAGCTCTTGGAGTAAATATTTTCAGGCCAATGAAGCTGGTCTCCCAGCCTTCACCCCAGCTGTGTTTCTGATTCTGCTCTCTGCTGGGCTGTGCAGGCTGGCAAGGGCTGAAGTAGTGACTTTTTTCAGAGTGAAAACACAGAAGGTCCCACTTGGGTCACACCAAGGGAAATGCTGAGAGATCTGGGGGAGGAAGCCTAAACACGCGCTGGTCGTGGCTGTGTGTGTGCCCAGGTGGGTCAGGGCACAAAGAAATCACTCACTCAGGTCATACACGAGGAAGAGGGCACTCATTCCAGCTTGTTGGTGCTCTCCCACTTTGCACTCCACCCTCCAGATCCCAGCATGTGAGGGCCACATCTCCACTGTCCCAAAGACACCTGGCCAGGAATGCAGAGCAGAGCAGAGGGGAGTTACTGCCTGTAATGGGATACCAGTGTGCCAAGTGCTGTGCAACCACAGGGACAAAATAGTCCAGATCCCCTCCCCCTCTCTGGAATTCCCCCCACAGAAACTTCCTAATGGCACAAACATGAAGGGGCAGAGGGGGTGCAGAGTGCCCGTGCTGCATCTCACCAGGATAAAGGTTGTAGACTCCCATGCGATACTCCTGGCTATTCCTGACGTTGAACAGCTGCCCGTGGAAGTGAACAGAGTGGATGTCCTCAGTGCTGCCCATGTTCAGGAGGTGCCACCGGACCCGTTGCTGCTGGGCCATCACCAGCCCAGGCAGGGTGTCACTGACATAGCCATTGATGGCTGGGAAAGGCAGTGGTCAGGAGGGGCTCGAGGCTCTGGGGTATTTCCATCCTGATATAGGTTGTGGGATGGAAAGGGCAGAGATCCTCACCGTGGAAGGAATGGTTTCTCTTAAAGTCAGGGCTGTCCTGCTGGATCCGGCAGGGAGGGCGGCAGTTTCTGTCCACGTTCTCTGGGAAGTACCAGCTTTTGGTCTCGTCAAAGATGGTGAAGAGCAGAGAGAACTCTTGCACAGCCAGCTGCCTCCTGGAAACGTAGCTCAGCACCCCATGATTGCAGATGATCAGTGGCCCAATGAGGCCTGAGTGCAGGTCCTTCTCCTGCCAGGGAGCCAGGAAATAAGGTCCTTCTCCTGCTGGGAGCCTCCCAGCAGGAGGCAGGAGGCACAGCAGAGAGGAAAGTGCTGAACCCGTCTGCATCCCTGGCCTGGCTCCCACCCTGGGGCACGTGCAGGGAGGGGAGGACATGTTGGGTTCACTAAGGGATCCCCACTCTGCCCTGAGCTGAGAAAGGAGAGGGTTTGCATGTGCTTTCAAGAGATGGTGGTGTCTGTCTGTCCAACTGTCCAACAGTCCCTACTGCGTTGGACCTAGGGCCAAAATCAGGAAGATTTGGCATAGGGGTGAGGAACTGGTTTCTTGCAGGTCTCATAAGCTGGAACAATTGGGGAAAGTGGTGAAAACCCAATGGAGAGGAGAGGAGAGGAGAGGA
>VWZP01001286.1:51798-87918 GCA_013396995.1 Dicaeum eximium
GGGAGGGGAGGGGAGGAGCATGTATTCATCATTGTGTTAGACACCTGAGAATCTACACAGCCCCAGGCTGCTTTCAGCACAGCCCCATAGGAAATTCCTTGACCTCACAGCCAGGACTCAGGCATGCTGCCCTCCTTCCCTTGCTGGGATGCCCCATGGAGACTCCCACCTACCAGGTCCACGTTGGAGAAGTAAGCCCAGGCCTTGCAGTCGAACTCCTGCGTGGTTGGTGCCATCTGGGGCAGGACTTTCCAGGAGTATTTCTGGTGGCCACCGGGCTGCACCACCCCACCCTGCTGTGTTGTGCCCTCATAGGCTGTCAGTGTGGAGTGGAAGGAGAAGGGCCGTGAGGCCAGGTTCTTGAACGTCACCTGCACCAGAGGGAAGGCAAAGCAGTGGAACGTGTGAGGGAGCAATGCTGACAGTGCTCTGACCCTGGTGGTGGGTCCAGGCAGCTGGTGGGAGGGGTGTCCCTGGTTCCCAGACCTCCAGCTGGTCTCCATGCAGTGGCCAACCCCTGCTGAACCACAAGCTGTGCAGTGCAATCTGTGGTGGAAAGCACATCCTGGGTTCCTGTCAGCAGGATGAGGCTCTTTGCCCGCTCAATGGAAGCAAGGCCAGCCACACTACTGTCTCTGGAGCCCAAAGGTGCTGCATCCATCCTGGTGAAGATTTCCATGAAAACTGGGCAACTTCTCCAGGGACAGAAGTCCTGAGCCTTTCACCTTCTTCTCAGGTAGGTGTTGAAGGACCTTTGGTAGTGTGGGAAGCCCAAGCCCGCCCTCATACAGAGCACCTAAAAGAGCTGCACTGAGCCCTGCTTAGCTCACTACCCCTTTTGCAATCCCTTCACCTAAAAGGCTCCCCATGGAGCCCAGGAGCTGATCAGGCCCTGCTGTTGCAGGGGTTGGGTCTGTCTCAGGTCCAGGGCTTTCCATCTGAACACTCTGAGGTTACTGCTGGCCCACTGCTCCAGCCACTGAGGTCCCTCTGAGTGGTGGCTCTGCCTCCCAGTCTGGTGCCATTCACAGGGGCAGCTCCTGTCCCCAAGCCCTGAAGGTTAACCCATGGATACTGCAGAGCCTGCAGCCCCACCTCAGCACTCCCTCTGGCTGAACTCCAACAACAATGGGGGGATTTATGGTTTTATAGAAATCGGGAACTTTCTACTCACCATGATGATATCCTGCACTTCTGCCCTGATGTAGGGCCCGAGGATGCCCAGGTGTTCATCCAGCTCTCTGCGCTGCACCGGCTGCGTGAAAGACTCGTCCAAGTACTCTCGGAAAACCACCTTGCGGTACTGCCAGGAATGCTTCCTCCTGCCTCTTCGGGGGTCCCTGCAGGGGCGTGCCAGCCAGGTAAGCCAGGTGACACCGTCCCAGAGTGAGGACAGCCATGGCAGGGTTGTTACAGGTCAGGGGGATGCAGAGCCAGAGCGTCCCTGACCCACGTGCAAGGAAGCTCAAAGTTTCTGGAGGTTTAAACCCCCCCAGGTAGAGGGGAGATGCTGGGATCCTTCCCCTGGGCTGCTTGGCTGGCTTGTACTGGTACAGAACTGTCATCCTGCCTGCCAGGACATGCCATCTCATGCATCATGCCATGCCATGCAGTGCAGGAGGAATGCATGCAGGAAAATCACACTTACGTTGCTTTTAGGAAGTGCTGGGGTCTCTGGTCCCCATATTCCCACATCACCTCCACGGCTGCAATGAAGTATTGCCGTATCTCCCCCTGGAAGGAGCGTGGGTCATGCTCCTCTTCCCCATACATGTCAAAATCCTCCATCTGCTCTGTGTCAATGTACTCATCATAGTCTGTCCTGGCAGTCTTTGAGGGGCTGGACTTGTTCAGGGCTGGTTCCTCCCTCTGTCCTGGGATGTGGCTCCTCTCCCCAGCTGTGCTGTTGCTCTCCTCATCCTCCTTGGGCTCTCCTAGGCCCTGGCCCTCTGTCTTCCCTATTTCTCTGAGGACATCTTCCCTGCTGAGCACCTGACATCCATGAGGAGTGTCTTGCACATACTGTGCTGGCTCTTTGGTGCTGTTGCTGTTGTGAGGGGGACTGCTTGGAGACAGTGAACAGTTCTGTCTGATGGCTGATTTCAGAGACATTCCTTCTGGGCTTTGCTCAGACATTCTCCTAGGCACATGGTCCTCTGTGGCATTGGTCTTGAGCTGCTGAGGCTCAGGACTGAACCAACCCAGCTGCTCCACAGAGTTGGTCTCCTCCTCCATGTGGCTTCTCCCCTGAGCTTGCTCTCTGCCAGGAGCCCTCCACACCACAGCTCTGCCTGGCTGCAGCTCGGCCAAAGCTGGGCTGTGCAGGTCCCCCGTGTTCACCACAGCCCCTGGGGAGACTGGGTCCCAGTTTGAGGCCAGGTGTGCAGCCTCAGCAGCGACCTGCCTTTCTGAGCTGCTCGCTGCCAGTGCTGGTCCTGTCCCCAGTGCTCCCCGTGAGGGGAGGGAGCGCCTGCTGCGCTGAGCCCTGTCACTGCTGCCCTGTGCCCCGCTGTCTGTGCTCAGCCTTCCCTCAGGATACATCTCACCAGCCTGTATGGCCTCCCTGCCTGGCTGTAGCCTCCTCTCAGCCATGCTGGATTTTTCTTGCATCACCTCAGGCAAGGTGTCACCTGGTACCAAGGACCTCTTCTTGAAGCGAGTGATGCAAAATGGGGAATGAGGTCCACATGCCTTTGGGGCTTCTTTATTCACTGCTGTCTCAGGGGGCTGGCTGGCCACATCCTGCTCTGCTGTCTTACCATCAGAGAGGGGCTTTGCTTTAGGTCTCCAGTCAGGGCCACTCGTGCTTCTGGATGTAACTCTGTGTCTCAGAAACTGCCCAGAGCTCTTTAATAAACCATTTGGGAATGGCCTGGTGTCGTTGGTCACAACATTCGATTCAGAAAAGGCAATACTGTCCAGCTCTGCTAATTCCTTAGCATCCTGAAACACTTCTTTCAAAATTACTTCATCCCTCTCTTCTGTCATTACATAGCTGGATGGCTCAAGGTCATTGGTGTCTGCAAAGGTGGTGTCCAGAAGGCTGTTGCCTTTGGCAAGTCCACTGGCTTTTTCTGTGCCACTTTTCACAAGCAATGAGTTACTCTCATCTGTGAAAATGTCTCCTTGTACAGGTTTGTCTGACAAAGAAACATTTTGCTCTTCAAAAGTTTTGTAAAAGCCTTGTGAAACCACTTTGTGAGGCCTTTTTTCCAGCCTGGCATCTAGGTCATTTGATGAATAATTGCTTTCTGTGGCGTGACTGTGAACCACAGTATGAGAAATCCTATTATCTTCTGTCTCATCTGCAGTTGCAGAAGGATTGTTCAATGTCAATGAAGAGTTGTGATCAATACTTAAAGACGGTGCTGTACTGATTATCTCCTCTGAGTCATACAGGTTAAAGGATATTTTATCAGCCCCTTTTAGCAGCTTGTCCTCATTCCTCTGTGAAGACACATCTTGAAGTGCCAGGTTGTGCTCCAGATCATTCTGATGAACTGAGCTCCTGTTCTCCTGAATAGGGGCTTTGCCAGCAGCATAAGCAATGGAGTCCCACAAGCTTGTTGCATGAGTAGTTGTCTTTTGAGGCTGTGCTTCCAGGTTCTCTATCCTACCACCAGACTGGACTGTCATTCCTTTTACTGGCTTCTGCAGCTCTGGGATTTTTGTCACTTTTGTTCCTGGAGCTGCTGTGGCTTGGTGCAGCCATTGCTGATCTTCTTCTGAGCTCACAGTACTGTGAACCCTTCCACTGACACTCTCCAAGTGCTCTCCAGGTGGGATTGCTCCAAACCCTTCATCCTGGCTGATGATTTTTGACAATTCTTCGTCTTCCAGGAAGGACTCATAGGACACTGGGTCATAGTTCATCTCTGGCAGAGAAGACATGGAAATATCATGTGGATTTGGCATTGTTCCTAAAAATGTTGATGTGCCATTGGAAGAGGGGTCAGAAATCCTGCCATTGCTCAGGAGGGCCTCATGTTCTGTCAGGCACAATCTTGTCTTCTCTGTCTCATTTCTGGAAGAGGTGATGTTGTTCAGTTGCTCGCTCACACATGACTTCTTTCTTTTAGAGAAGCCCCTGGGCTGGAATTCAAAGGCGACCTCCTCCCCATCGGGATACACGTAATCTTCCCCATCAGTGTACTGCTCAGACTGGCACTGTGAGACCGTGAACTTGGCATGCATCCCTCGGTCTCTGAAATCTGGATTTAGGCACCCCAGCGTCCAGACACCTGTCCCAGGAGAGGGCAAAAGGACACCATCAGCCCACTTCAGTGGAAATTGGAAGAGATGCCATTCCCATGCTCCTCCCTTGCTAGTGCAACCTATATTTTCAGGCAGCCTCTGGCTCATGGTAGTGGTTCCATGCTTTCATAGTCCCTAGAGTGTCTTACAGCCAGACCCACAGTGTTGCTGGCAACATCAGAGCCTGAGAAGCACCATCATCAGGGCTGGTGTTTCCTGGCAGAGCTTAGTGAGCTGCACACGCCTGTGAGAGCCCAAGTACAGCTGGGAGAGAGCAGTTCATGCAGTGAGAAACCACAGAGCCTCCAGCAGCAGCAGTCACCCTAACCCACCCCCAAAGACATCCTGGTGCTGTCAAACACACCTCTCTCCCAAAGGCAGTCACCACAGCTCTCCCACTGAAGTGGAAAGAAATGAAAGGCTGCCTCTCACTCCCCTCAGCCAGTGTGCTCTCCCAGCAGAGAGGTGAGAACTGTGATTTCTGGGCTCTGCTGCTGGAGAGAGCTGCCACCTGCTGCCAGCTGAGCTGCTGCTCTGCTTCTGAGGAAGCAGAGGAATCCAAGCTCAAACGGATGTGAGGCTTGGCTGGGTTGTAGAAGCTTCCTGGGGTGTCTACAAACCCTGACAGCTTGGCTCAGGGTGCAGTGCTCATGACCATCATATCAGTGTTGCAACCACACAGTAAATCCTGTGTCTTCTCCGTGACTGAGGAAATGGTTTGACAGCTCTGCTTTTGCCAGCTCTAAGGAAAAAGTGCTGAGTGGGGGGAAATATAACTGAACTCTGAAGCAAACCTTTACTCAGACTTCTCCATCACTGTGGTTTCTGTCCTTGCAAAAGTGTGGAGATAAATGCCATGACCAGCAGCTGAACCCCCAGCAGGGAGACCACTGCCACTCCCCTTGACCTCCAAGCTCGGAGCCAAGATTGCAAATGTCCACCAGGCTCATGTTACTGCAGCCAGCTTACTGGTTTGGCAGCATGTGTGACCTTAACACACCCTACTAATTGAGTAAAATACCATAATTCAATTTATTTGATTTAAGCTTTGAAAGATTTAATCACTGCCTCTCACTTCACTGTTCTAGCAGACTGTGGATGCCTTTGCTCTCAGAGCTGTCAAAAGAAATTGGGCACCAGAGAACTGGCTGGAAGTGCTCACTGATTTCTGCTGGGATGCCAAGCCCATGGTTGACAGAATAGCCCATGTTACTAACCTGGCTTTTCCAAACTCATGATGACTGTTTCTCCAGAAAATGGGAAGAGAGTGAGCACGTCCTCAAAGACCATGTTGCGCTTGAAGGTGTTTCCAGAGAAGAAGATGGAGAGGAAATCTGTTTGGGCCCCAACACTCAGGACATACCAGTACACAACGTCGTTCAGGCAGAGTTTTGTTTGGAGGTTGTCAAACACAAAGCCATTAATAGCTGGAAGAGGGCAGGGGTGAAACATTTCAAGACCAAATTCCCTCCATGGCTGCTGAGTTGCTGTGTATCCCCTGCTCATTCCCTGGGGCATGGATGAGCCTGGGTCTGTGGGGGCTTTGCAGGGACCCCCTGGCTGAGTACTCACTGTGCATCACATTGGAGGCATAAAACTGGGGGTCCTGGGTGTCCACATGGGCTGCATCAGAGCAGAACCTCTTGATGTTCTCCTCCAGGTACCAGCTGTGATTCTCATCAAAGACTGAAAACAGCACCAACTTCATGTTGTCTGACATTATCTGGAAAAGAGAGGGAAGAAATTATTCCTGGTCTGATCAGAGCACCCCTGGCACCCAGTGTAGCTGTCGGGTCTCAGTCTGGGTGCATGGAGAAGTTTAGTGCTATTTCACAGGAGCTAGGGTGCAGATTTGGGAAAAAGAGAGCATGCAAGGGAGGATGGGGAAGGCAGAGGCATTAGGACTGCTGGTAGGGTTGAAGAAAACAGGATAGACAAATTTGGGCTTAAATATTTCACCCACCACAGTTATTCGAGCCTTTCAGCCTAGAAGTTGAGGCAAGAAAGGAAAGACCCACCTGATTCCCCCTCTGATCCATGGACTTCTTGAAGCAGATGAGGAGGGGCCCAATCAGGCCCGAGGCTGTGTCTCGGACGGGGTCGATGGAGCTGTAGTAGAAGCGGGTGAGGCAGCGAGGATCTGCCTCTGTTGGGCCATCCTCAGTGGTGAGACTCCAGCTGTAGGTGAACGACTGCCCAGGACCAATAGGAATATCCTTCACATCTCTCTCTGGCAACACACAACCCAAGAGCAGACCAGTTATGTCTGGGCTGCTCCTGCAAGGGGTGATCCCACTTTTTAAAAGAGCTCAGAAAGGTTTCCTGACCACACCAGCTGCAGAGGGAACCACCTGTGCCCATCCCAGGATCCTGGTGGGATGTGGGATGGCCTTGCACAGGTCATGGTCCTGGGAGCACAATAACAAGGAGTGAAAGCAGTTCTGGGAATAATATCTGGAGGAAAAAAACAACCCCAGAGCAAAAACTACAAAGCTGCTAGAGGGAGAGTCTAAATCACAGTGACCCCCCATATGAGTGCAGGTCAGAGGGAGCCCAGGGAATGAGGGCAGTAAATAAACTCCAAACACAGGCAGGATCACCAGGATGGCTCCTGCCTCATCAGAAAGTGGAGGCCTCCAGGACAGACCAATTCACATGGTCCCAGCTCCCTGGTTGAGAATGCCCCTTCTCCCACTCATCACTGAAGCCCTCCTTAAAGACAGAGTTACATGGCACCAATGGGGACATGAACCTAGGATCATCAGAATCCCTGGGATTGTAGAGCTTAGGTGCTTGGATGAGTGGACAATCAGTCTTACCACAAGCTTCAGGAAACTCTCCTGGCACAGAAATTGGTGGTGGCCAGGTGATATCCCAAGTTCCCATGGCCTGCCTTACCTGGTGAGGCTCTCATGGCATGGTAGGGCCTGACGCTGGTGAGGCCATGGGGGTAGATGTTGTAGGGTCGGCTGGCTAGATTCCTGAACACGATCTGAAATGAGGACAGGCAGCAGGAATGTTTGGTGGTTTTTGATCACTGTAAGCCCTTGACGTTGCTCTCAGTGTCCTTGCAGAGAGGGAAACACTGCACAGCACTGCCCAGGGGTTGGCTACCTGCCAGTGATCAACAGGAGGGACCCAGGCATGTCTGGGATCACAGAGTCAGAATACAAGAAACCACAATTTCTCTATGATGAGCTCATTCTGTCCATTGTTCTGGGAGGTGTCTGTTTCAAGGATGGCATGAAAATATCGGATTTATTAAAGAGAAAGTTACTGTCTTTAGTCTTACTATACACATGAGTCAAAGAGGGCCATCAATCCAGGCCCCAGAGGACCAGGACATTAAGTCTGCACAGCAATCAAGAGCTTTAAAGTACTCCCCACTTCAGTGCATGAAGCCCTTCCTTTATTTCTCCAAGTAGCTCTGTCACATGCCCACAACTGCACAGGGAACCCCAGGGAGGGAGCAGAAATGTGAAGCTGCTGGAAACCATCCCGTTCCTCCCAGCTGCAAACAAGTCAAGTGGTCAGGAGAGGGAGACAAAAGTGACAGTCCCCAGTGCTGTGAGGCCACAGCAAACAGATGGAGAAGAGCAGAGGATGAGTGAACACTCCTGCCTCAGAGGAAGGTGCTGGATGTTATATATTAAGTCACACAATTCCTAAGACACCTGTAATGAAGTCAAATCAGTGAGACTGAGCCATATCCTGTGCATCTTACTGAGAGTATTTACCTTAAGCTGCCAGCAACATCTGCCTTTCCAGTGAACTTTGAACATTGCCAAACATGAGAGAGCACCTGAATGACTTAAGTCAGACCTTAGCCACAAGCCAAGAGCTATTAGTAGGACCAGCATGAAGCTCTGAAGGTTTCCCTTAGGGTGGAAAGCTGTGTTTCTCTTACCTTAAACTGATCTCCCACCTCCCCCTTGATGACAGGCCCCAGAATTCCCTTGTCCTGTTGGTTGGACACCTTGCGCTTCTTGAAGGTGGCATCCTCATACTCCACAAACACCACTTTCTTATACTTTGAACCAATCCTCTGGGGACCACGCTCCAGGTACAGGCTCGCCATGCTCCTGCAGGCAAAGGCAGAGAAAAAGCAAATGCCCACATGCAAGACACTGTCAGAAACAGAGCAAGACCTTTCATCATCCAAGGACCTGGCAGATGGCTGAGAAAGTCATCAGGAGTTGTTGTCTGGTCAGAAGGGACTGATTCCAGAGGCCTTGGTGACAGAGAGACAAATGCCCTGGAGACAAATGTCTTTGCAGGGCATTTGGTAAAATGGAGCAAAGCCAGCTCCTGCCTTGCCATGGCCTCTCCAAGACCATTCTTGTCCTGCATCCATACTGTTAGTGTTAATAAAGAAGAACAAAACTGTCCAGGTTGGGCAGAATGAAAAGTAGTTTCTGGGGAAAAGGGGAAGAGCTGGCAGGGCTGCCTTGAGGAGCAGTCTCATGAGCACACAAGCCCACTCTCACCTGTCCAGAGACACTGGCTTCACAGGGGCATAGTCCCAGTCCATTTCCTCAGCTGCAATGTAGTAAGTCCAGGTCATGGGCTTGTCTTTGGCAAAAGAGCGCACTTGGACCACATGATAAGTTTCCTCATCATCCTCAGGGTAATCCAGGTCCTCTGGCTCGTTTAACAGCTTCCCCATCTTCAGCAGGCGTTCCTCAGGACACTCCTCCACCTTCACAAAGGCCTCCATGCCAACTGGGTTCAGACAAGCCAGGCAGAAAGGGTCACATTGATGTGCCAATACAGGCAGGCACTCACCCAAGCCCTGCCTGGGGGAAATCTTCTCCACTACTATTCCCATCAAATGGACCAACGTGGATCAACCCATGCTGTCTCTATGGGCCAGGCTGCAGGTGGATGTAACACCAGGGAGCAGGAGGGGCCTTGGAGCTGCAGCACTGCACAGAACCCTGAGCCCAGGCCATCCCCTGAACTGCTTTTCCCCCGAGCTCTCGGAAAGTGAGGTTACCTTGCTGATGGGACAGTATCTGGCAGAACATCCGAAACCAGCCAGCTGTTCCTGGCGTGGTCTGGGCTGTGAGATACGTGGCAGGGGAGATTTCCAGGCTGCTGAGACGGTGGCTTCTCACCAGGAATGTGTGGCCTTCAAAGAAAATGGAGTGGACTTCTGGCCCAGAGCCCAGCCCGATCACATGCCAGTGGACCTGCTTCTTGAGGCACAGTGTGAGACCTGCCAGGAGACAAGGAAAGCAGCCAAGAGTCAGCACTGTGTGCACTGTCAGCACTGCCAGCCCTTGTCCCCACTCTTGGTGCCACAGACTCAGAGTCTGACATGTGCTGATAGAGTCCCCTGTTCCTGTGCTGGCTTCAAGCTGGAGAAATCACACGTGAATGTGGACTGCCTGAGGAAACCAGAGACATGGGTCAATCATCCCCCAGTGATAAGATTAGATTTACAGATGGGGGACTTTGGGAGGGTTGCTGGTAGAAGCTCACAGTGGGATGCAGTGGCAAAAGAGAGAGATGTGCAGCTTGACTCTATAAATAGGGAAACTGGGCACTGGACAGGAGAGGCAAGCCTGATACTAAAACATTGCATCAGGAGCAGGGCTCCAGCACATCCTCAGCAGTAGCTGAAATACCACAAAGGGCAGAGAGGGGTCACCAGGATTATTTGAGTGCTGGAGAAAATTCCTTTCTCAGTGACGCTCAAAGAGCTCAGTGTGCTTAGGAAATGGGAAAGAACTTGACTGCATTGTAAAAATTCTTTCCTGGGGAGAAACTGATGTGTGTTGAAGGGCTCTGTAATCTAGCAGGGAAGTGAATAACAAGTTCCTGGAAGCTCAAGCCAAACAAAGTCAAACACAGCGTCAAGCGCTTGCTTTTGGCAGAGTGCAGAGGTGACTGGAACAGATCCCAAGGGCCTGGGAGGAAACTGGGTGGAGGTTCCATCCTGAGGCCCTCAGATTTCCATTTCCAGCTCTCCATCAGACACCTCTCAGGCCAGGTCCTGCATCCAGGGAGGGGAATGCTGAATGGAGGTGGATAACTTCTCCAGGGAAAAACCACTGTGCAGAGATAGTGGTTGACCATGAGGCTTCCTTAGCTCTTAACCTCTATGAACCCATCAGGACAGGGAATTTAGGGGAGTTTTCCCTTTTTATTAACTGGAGAATGGCCAGACCCACGTGGGAGGTTTTAGGATGTGGTTAACCAAAGCTGGTGGTGGTAATGACTCTCCTGACAGTGTTTCCCAGTTTGTCTTGGAGATTCCTCTCTAAGGGCAGCTCTGGATCTTTCCACAGGAGAACACCAGAAAACAGCAACTTTTGTGTTTGCCGAGATCAAACCCAGCCTTTTCTTTTGCTCTTCTGAAGGAGTCTGAGAGAAGACCTTATCACTCTAGCTGCACCAGGGAAGTTTATGTCAGATATTGGGAAACATTTCTTCACTGAAAGGGTTGTCAAACACTGGAACAGGCTGCCCAGGTATTTAAAAGACTTGTCTGTGCCACACTAAGGGACATGGTTTAGTGGTAGACTTGGCAGTGTTAAGCTTACAGCTGGACTTGATGATCTTAGGGGTCTTTTCCAACCTAAATGATTCCATGGTTCTATTCCCAAAATCCTATGAAAGTGACTTAATGAGAGCTAAATGCTACCTCCAGCCTTGCTCAGAGGGCTACAAAAGATAAAACTGTGCTACCAGCATTGTTCTTGGAGAGCTCCAAGGAAGTCAGCTGCACTTGGCAGCACAGACAGCTGGAAACAGCTCCTGCCCTGCTGTAAATGGGAAAGGCAGATCAAGGAGCTGAAATATAAGAGCCCCTCTGAGGTGAACACAGCCTAACAGATCTATCACCTGGAAACTCCACTTGATCTCTTTTCTTACATCCTTTCCCAAGCTACCTCAAGTTCACAGACCTGTCTCCACCCCTGCTCCTAGCAGCTCCCATGCCCCCCACCCCTGTCCCTGTCCCTGTCCCTGTCCCTGTCCCTGTCCCTGTCCCACCAGGACTCACCAGGCAGTGAGCCATTGATGTAGCCATTGATGGTGTGCAGCTCTGTCCTGTTGTGAGCCTGGGGCTGAGCAGCTGCTGGGGAGCCTTGCTCAGAGTACCAGCTTTTCCCTGTGGAGAGAGGAGGGTGCAGTCAGCTTTCACTTGGGAGCATTTCAAAGCAAAATTAAACCTTCTCAGGGAGGTCGGATGTGTGGTGCCTGTGGAAATCCACAGCACACCTGGCCATGGCTCTGCATGGGTGTGGGGATGGCCACTACACGTGACAGGGAAGAATTCCCCTCTTAAACTGTGTGATGGGAGCAAGACCAGGGCAAGGATGGCAGAGCTGGGGGTGCTGCAAGCTCCCTGCACCTGGGGAAGAGAAGGAGGGGCAGTACTGCACCAGGAGCACACTGGCTGAGGGGCACAGGCTTAAACCCTTGGGAGGGGGTGTGGATGCTGAGAAATTGTGCTCACACAGTTTCACACAGCATGGCAAAGCAAATGGCCAGACCTGGCTGAGTGCAGGGTCTGACACCACTCAGCCAGCAATTACCTTCATCAAACACTGCGAAGAGCAGCACAAACTCTTTCTGCAGGCCCTCGTTGCCATCACTCGCCAGGGTCCCTGCAAGATGCAATGGGATGGATTTCTTTAAAGGTCAGCAAGCACCACCCAGAGAATTCCCTCTGTGCTCTTCAAGAACTGGTAAACCAAGGCCAGGCTGTGGTTTGCTTTTGTCATGTCTGACAATTGCAACAGCCCTGCTTCCAGTCTTGCACTCCCCACAAGTCCATGGTTGAGAGGCAGCTGCCCCCAGAAGGCATCAAAAGGTCAATTTGTACTGCCTCCTCTTAGACCTTTGCTCAGTGGAGAAACTGGTGAGTCACTGGAGCCTGCAGACAGTGCCCAGTCATTTCCAGTGACAACAGAGGGGTCTGGGCAGCTACCTCCAGGATATGTCTCAGCTAGAGATGACAAATCTTACTCCAGTCACATCTTCTTGTACCTTGTGCCGTCAGGATTTCAAGACTGAACCCCAGGAGCACTTTCATTGAGCACAGCTCTCTGACTCCACTGCCGTGCTCAGCCTCAGGAAGGCATCTGTGATTATTCTGCTTTTCAATTAATGGTTGCATGTGGCCTGTCCCCACCCCGTGCTGTCCTTACCAGGTCGGCACACGAGCAGGGCTCCAATCAAGCCAGAGTTGATGTCCTTCACGCTGTTGGTGTTGGAGGAGTAGGAGTGGGTCAGGCACGCTGAGTCGTCATCCGTCGGGCCCTGGTTTTCCTGGATTTCCCAGACATATGTGTGTGTCTTCCCAGGATCCACCCTGTCCCCCTCCTTCTCTGGCTGGCTGGTCTCATCCTCATACCCTGCTCCTAAAACCAAAGGCATGGCCAGATGTCACTGAAGGGTCATCCCCAGCACACCGTGCCTACAGAAATGCCCCTTCCTCCAACCCAGAGCCCCTCTCCATCCCAGGGGAGTGAATCCCACAGGCAGTGACAGGTCTCAGGGAGTAGCAGGGCTGTGCCAGACACCCATGTTGGGCTGTGCACCCACCACCTGCCCTGGGGCTGGACAGCACAGTCTTCCTTGCCCTAAGCATCCAGCCTTAGGTGTAACCCATCTATTACCTCTATACCTGATACAGGTTTGCTCTGCACTGTTTGCTCAGCTCATTTCTGGGCTGGGCATGCTCATGTTGCTCCCCTAGCACAGACCATCTCTGTGACCATCTGTCCTCGCAGAGGGACATGAACAGCAGGGTGAGGCAGGGATGCACACCTGGCAGGCAGGTGGCAGAGCAGGAGGTGCTACACAAGGACTTGCAGCTCCTGATGGTGCCAGCTCACCTTCTGACGCCTTCCAGTAGGACACCCCCACAGCATGGAGGCTGTACGGGCGGGAGGCCAGGTTTTTAAACGTGATCACCACTGTGTCATAGACTTCTGCTCGGATGGTGGGGCCGAGAAGACCTGAAGGGGACAAGACAATAAGGCCAGGCAGCTGGGGTCAGGCAGCTCACACCCTGCCAGAAGCCCCAGAGGGTCCTGATTTTCCACAAGCCCAGTTGGTGGCTGTCCCTCGTACAGCACAGCAGCATCTACTGCACCAGCTCCAGCAAGGCCCTCTGCACCCCCAGGAGCTCTGCCATACCAGGATCCACCCAGCTGCTTTCCTGCTCCTGGCTGAGGAGCAGCCAGCACCCAACCCAGGAGGAGTTCAGTGGCTGTCAAGGATTGCTGGAGTTCCCCACACTGCAGGTGCTTCTTACCCATCCACGCTGGCTTGAGCTTGGGCTGTGTGAAGGAGCCATCGGGGTACTCCACAAAAACAGCTTTCCTGTACCGGGGAGGGACACCGGCCGGGGGGGGACGTGGGCCCCCATGCCCCAAAATGCTGCAGGAGGAAGGAAAAGCCAAGGCTGATTGCACAGACCCATCTCTGCATGGGCAAGAACCATCCTCTTCCTTCCCTTCCCACCAGCTTGCTTGCTGGAGCCCCAGGGATTGCTCACCCTGCTGTGTCCTTTGGATTTCCTGACAGCTCGCAGGTATGACTGGAAATGTTTTGCTCGGCATACAGATGACAACAGGGCAGTGATTAGTGTTGTGGTGTTAGTCATGGTGGAAGAAGACACAAGGCCATACCCAGATGCAGCTGGCACAGGGCACAGCAGCAGGCATTGCTGCCAATCTCCTGTCTCATGCCTTGTCCAGCTCCGTGTTTCCTTGGCACCAGAGACACAGAGCACCAGCAGTGCCGTGGTCACCTCTGCCCTGCAGCCACCCCCCCCAACCCCAGCACCTTCAGGTGTGGCAAACAGATCACATCGTGTGTAACTCACATCCTCCCCAGCTAATCCCCAGGAAAGAGACTGTGGGCTGCTGGCTGGTAGTGGCAGTTTGCTTTGTGTCTGAGCAATGTCCACACGTTTGTTTCTTTTCTGCCCAAAATGGGATTTACACTTCACAGCGGGAAGATAAAGGAGCCTTGATTGTATTTCACACCCCACTTATCTCTGCTGACCACTTTCTATCTGTAAGAAGCTTAACAAATGCTTTTTCAGAAGGAATCCAGCACCTTTATCAGGATAACAAAGGCATGAATTTCTTCAAGGATTTTAGAGGCTGACTTATCAGCCCCAGGACTAAGACCATTTCCAGTAACCAGACAGACCTTTCCAGCCCTGCTTTGTTTGGAGCAAAAGCCAGGTGGTATTTTCTTCTCGCTTAAGAAGCAGGGAAGGTTTGCTGTCCTGCTCTGACTAAGCCTTCATTGGAGCAGCGTCTCCCTTTCCGACTCTTTCAAGTGGAAGGGGAAGGAGACAGAGTGACTCAAATTTAGGAAAGGCAATGCACACTCACCCCCACAACAATGGCTGGAAGCCACCTGCAGCTGGAGGGTGCTGTGGGGAAAGTAGGGTCCACTCTCCTCAGGGGCAGAGCAGGATGGGAGCCCATGAAAACCCCACAGACACCCAGCTCCTACAACCCACAGACACCCAGCTCCTCTAACCCCACAGACATCCAGCTCCCATAACCCCACAGACACCCAGCTCCTATAACCCACCCAGCTCCTATAACCCACAGACACCCAGCTCCCATAACCCACAGACACCCAGCTCCCATAACCCCACAGACACCCAGCTCCTATAACCCCACAGACACCCAGCTCCTATAACCCCACAGACACCCAGCTCCTATAACCCACAGACACCCAGCTCCCATAACCCCACATCCAGGCTGGCAGGAAGCCCCCAGCAGGCACAGCCCCAGTGAGCAGTGCCACTGCATTCAGGTGACTTTGCCCATGAGCCATGGTCATTCCTGGCTTGGTGACAGTGGGGTCCAGCCCCAGCTTTGCTCTCCAGTGTGTCCCCTCACTGGGAAGTAGCTGAGCTGCAGGATTGCTGGCACAGCTGTCCACTCTCAGGAAGCTGTGCCTTAATCTCTAGCTCACAGAAAGCCCGAATTTGAGAATGCAGCCTTGAGATATGATGGTCTGGTCCTGCTAATTCTGCAGTAAACAAGGCAGAAATCCTCTGGAGCCAGGGGGATTTTGCTGGCATGCAGGGGCATGGCTGGGAGGGGTCTTAGTGACAACAGGGCTTAGTGCTGGGGCTCAGTCCTGGCACAGCAGAGCCCACAGGAGACAAGCAGGCAGAGTTCAGCCCAGAGATGTCTGATCAAAGTTCTTCTGGCCAGTCCTCTGTGACTGGGGTCCCCGTGAACTTCCTTCCCCAATGGCAGCTGAAGCTGAGGCAGGCCGATAAGTTTCTGGCACCTTGGATCAGCATTGTTAGCCACACTATCTGTTCATCTCTTGGAGCTGGGAGACATCCTGCACTGCCAGAACACTCAGACATGGGCTGCTGCTACGTGTCCACCAGCTCCATGTCCAAGCTGACCCTGGGGCCGTTGCAGGATGTGCTGGTCCTGGCTCTGACCCTGCTGGTGAGGTTGTGTTTGGGAGGAAGAGAAACTGAAATCATGGGGAAGGTGTGAGCAGCTCTGGCCTGGTGTGCTGTAGCCCATTAATTTGACAGAGCTTTCTACAAACATGCCAGAGAAACCCCTGGGTACATAGAAGGGGTTTGGAGGTTCTGGCTGGAGATGCACCTTTGAGAGCTGCCATGAGATGCTGGTACCCTGAGGGAGAAGGTGTGGAGCAGAAGGCACCACACACACAGCTCAGGGCCAGCCCAGCTCCAGGGCCAGCTCTGCCTGCCATGCTTTCCTGGCTCACTCCTGCATGCCCCTTATATCCAGCCTGGCTATTTCCCTGTGCCCTCCTCTGCTGCAGGGAACTGGGCTGAGGGTGCAGGGTCAGGGCAAAGGCACCATCATTCAGCTGGGAACAGCCACCACAAGCAAGCCCTGGTTCCCATCAGCTTCCCCAGGAGCTGCACTGCCCAGGAATTCTCTGCCTCTCCAGGCTGGAGCACACAGCAAGTCCCTCTGAGACAGCCCATGTTATCTCCCCCCTTTTAGAGGAGGACAAGTGACCTCACAGTGCCTGCCAATGCCCCACTCATCCCCAGGCAGGGTCAGGTCCCTGAGTCACTCCAGGGTCAGAAATAGTGCCCCAGTGCATCACAAAGGCAGTGCTGAAATGGAAAGCCACAGGGCTGAATTACCAGTGTGAGAGAAGGCATCATCTCTAGCACAGCCTGATGGATCTGAGGGCAACATCAGTGAAAGCAGGGCAGGGGGTTGGTAAAAGGGGGGTGCTGGATGCAGTTTTCCTACTGAAGTAATCAAAAGGGGGGAAACCAACATAACTGGGATACAGTGACTACAGCAGCTACTCAAGCTGACCTGGGTCATCCCTGGAGCCTGGCTTCCAGTGCCTGACCACAGCTCCTCGCTGCTCAGGCCACTGAGGGTCTGAGACGGGGCCGTGGGTGATGCCACCTCACCAGAGAGTCTGGGGAAGGGGATATGGAAACAGGGCAGAGGCAACGGGCACATCTGGATCCACAGGGGGTGTAGCCATCCAGCTCCATTCTCCATGCCCACCTCAGAACATTCACAACCACACATGTCCAAGCCAGCTGTGTCTTCAGACAACACCATCCTGATTCCTGAGCAATGCAACTCCCATTTTTCCTTTCTACTTCAAAGTACACAGGCAAAACCACCATGCCTTCCTCCTTCTTGCCACTGTGCATGAATACTATGCTTTGCCCAAACACTGCAAATTATCTTCATTTCCTTAAGGAAAAGTTTCAGCCCTAGCAATGTAATGTACACAAATATATAAAAACTAAAGCTGGATTTTACCAGGGGCAGACACAGTGGAAAGCCTTTGCTGCTCAGTTATGTCAGAGGGGCACAGCCAACCTTCCTCTACAGGAAGCCACAGGTGCCCATCTCCCCTCACACTTCCCCAAAGCCCCCAGGATGCAGAGCAGAAAAGAAAGCACATGCTGGAAAATCAGCTTATGGCTCCTAGCACAGACTTTAAAGGGTCCTGGGCAAATGGCATTAAGATAGAACAGTGCAGAACAGTGATGCAGAGCAGGTATGCATCTTTCTCTCTCAATTCCATCTGTTCCTCATCAGGGGTTGCACTTAGTGGCTCCGCATCACACCACCCCTTTCCCAGCTCAGTGCACCCACCTTGCCAGGTTTCCCCCATGCCTGCCTGGAGCCAAGCTCACAGTGCCACATGCCAGGATGGGAGAACACCCAGGGCAGGGTTCTAAAGCTGCAAAAGGAAGAGCTTTACCCTGCAGGCGCTTGCAGCACGGAGAGCAGGTCGCTGTGTGTGTAGTCCCAGGCGGTTTCCACTGCAGCAATGTAGTATCTCCTCACTTTGCTGATGCCCTCCCCAACCAGGCACAGGAGCAGCAGGCTGCACAGGGCTCCCACCAGCACCATGCCTCCCGGCTGGGAACTGCTCTGGCTTCGGGAGGAAAAGTGAAAAGGAAGGAATGAGAAAGGAAAGAGGAGAGAAAAGCCTTTATCTTCTCATCCAGCTGCTGTAATCCACTGGAGATGATGATTTAAGGCCAGCACCCACAGACTCACTCGGAGCACTGAAGAGTTTCTCAAAGACGTCAGGAGGGGAAACCCTTGAGCAGGTTTGTGCACAGAGCAGCATGTGACTGATGGACTCTCCTGCTCTTCCTCTGGCAGTGGCAGGAGGAGAGGAAAAAACAAAAGGAAAGGGAGGGCAAGCACAGTGCTAAGTTCCGCTGCAGGACCCAGCTGGCTCAGTGTCCTGGCTCCTGTCTGGGACCAAGATGAGGAAAGGGAGGGTTGCAGAGGCAGCAGAATTTAGGTGTGGTCTTTGCCTGGTCTCACCTTCTCTGTCACCTCTGAAGAGAAGGAGAGTAGGTTTCCAGGGACGCAGAGGTACATGCATGACTTATCCCTGTCTCTGGGATGCCTGCACCCCAAATGTGATTTGGCCACACAACCTTGCCTCAAGCCACATGGGAGGGAGTGGGTTGTGATGATGCCTGGAGTCTCCTTCCCACCAGCTGCTCCTCTTCTCCCAGGGTCCTGCAGTAGAGCTCAGAGAAGAGGCACTGAAATGTTTTTGCAAATTTCTTTAATTTTACTCACAAATTTTCAATCTCTCTTTTTAAAAGCCCATGATATCCCCCTCCTCTCATCAATGCATACACATGGGCTCAGGCACACACGCTACCACGTGGCTGTCCCTTGGCTCATGAAGGCAGGAAGATGAGGAGGAACGCCCTGCATGGTCCCTGCATCCCCTGGATGAGTGACGTGGGGAAATGTCCCATAAAGCATGTCACAGGGCAGCAGGAGTGCAACAGGGGCAGTGACCCCTTTGGTGACAGTCCCAGTGTGTGCAGAAGCATCCATGTGACAGGTCTTGGTGACTGGGAAACAGAGGGACACAGTGGAGACAGTGGAGGGATGGGCTTTTGGGGATCTCTGACATGAATCCTCAGAACAGAGCAGAAACTGATTCACCCACACCACCCACCTCGCTTCTGGGGAGGCAAAGAGTGAGTAAGAATTTTCTCCACCTTGTACACACACAGTTGGCTCCATGACTAGCCTAGGGCTCCTTTTCTTTGTGAGCAACAACTCACCTCACTTTTTCCAGCAAGTATTTTGGGGCAAAGCAAGCAGTGTGTCACATCTGGGGATACCCCAGGGTGCTCTGCATCCTGCCCCACTGCAGGATGACTACTCAATACTGGGGGGAAAACAGTTTTCTGGGAGAGATATGGGGGACCTGGGCTGTGCCTCAGGCACCAGTGTCTCCTGCTATGGATGTGACTTCATTTTAGTCATCCCATCCGGGAATCTCCTGGTGCTGTGAGACTCATCTGGAAAGGCTTCCAGAAACAAGTAGGTGGGGAAAACATCACCAAGCAGACAACATGACCACAGAGAGGGCAGCTGAGGGTGGCAGCATGGGATGGGCTGCCAGGAGGGGTGCTCCAACTCTGGGTGCCGGAGTTCTGCACAGAAACTTCTTGACTGTAACCCTGGCAGGGATGCTCTGGGCACCACGGGATGACAACATCTAGAGATCACAGAGGACAGCCAGCCAGGAAAAGCATCCCTTGGGGGCTGCAGTGACAGGAGCCTGGACACAGCCAGGAATTAATGGCTGTGACACTGACAAGTGCTGAATTTTCATTTTCAGCCACTGGGAGGCAGCTCCAGGTTCCTGGCCCAGAGAAATAAGAGTAAACCTGAGACACAAGGTCTAACCCAGGAGGCCAGAAAGAAAATATCAAGATACTCAAGGCTGTGGGAAAGGGAATCCAGGTGTGAAAATTGGAAGTAACGAGGGGAGGGGGCCCAGATCCTGGCTTTAGCTGCACACAGCAGCTTTGTGTAGGCACACAAGAACCAGTGTGGAGCAAATCAGGCCAAGGACAACTGGACACCCAGAGGGAGCCCAGCTCCTCCTTGGCCCAGCATGCCAAGCTGGACCCCACATGCCCCAGCAAGAGCAAGCTTGGTCTCAACCAGTGGGTGCCATTAACAGCTGGGGCTCCCCAGCTGTTCCAAGGGCTCTGCAAACCCATATGGGAGCCTCTGCAACCTGTCAGCATCACCCACAGCTGGGCCAGGCAGCAGCTGTGCCTTTGAGAGAGGTGCAGAGAGGCTCTGGCATTCCAGTCCTGGCTGGAGCTTATCGGCCCATCCCCAAGGGCACTGTCCTCCTGTGCAAATAAGATGGAAAAGCCACAACAGGTTCCTGCCATGGAGACTCCCAGAGAAACATATTTTGCCAGAGCCAAGGACCCACATGCATGCAGAAAGTGCTGGTTGCTTTCCTGAAATGTGCAGTTCTCAGAAAAATAACAGACTGGAGCAGATAAAAATTACTCAGAATCATTTGAACCATGTACTCTCCTGGAACGTTTTTGTGTGTGAGAGAGAGAACAAGTGATTCGTGACAGCTTCCCAGGAAGCCGAGTATCTCAGGAGCAGTAGCCACACACAGGGCACTCGCCCTTCCTGGCACCAGGAAAACGGCTGTGCCACAAGGCACACATCTGTCTGCAGGACCAGGCAGGACCCTTATATCAGCACTTCCAAACCACTGCACCCCAGCAGTGGTGGAGCAAAGTGGGGCTGCAGCCCACTGGAGTCCTTGGATGGCTGAACTCACAGACACAGGGACCTCCAGGGAACAGCAGTGCAGCAGGGCTGATGCCATCAACACTCCTGAGGATCCAGAAAATCCATCCCTGATGGATCTACCCTAGCATCAGAGTAGGGCACATGGAGGAGGTCCCAAAACTAAGCCTGCTTTCCTCTGCTGGGTTTCCCTGCAGTAAGTGGGTCAGTGGAGCACTCCTGCTTTCTCTCTTGTTCCTCACGCCAGAGGCGCCTCTGAATGAGTCAGGCAGCAGAAGCACTCCCTGGAAGCTCCCATGGGCTGGTGAGCTCAGCCTGGCCATGGACACTGGAAGGTTGTGATGGTACCAGGAGGGAGAGAAAGCCTTTGAGATGGGGAATGGTGTTTCATGCCTGTGCCTCCACAGCTGAACACCAGGGAGGCACCTGGCAGGGAGCTGCAGTGGCTGTGGGTTGCTGAGAGGCTGCTGCTGGGTTCTGTCCCTGCACCCACCACACCAGGCTGTGCCTGACCCCACCACACAGGAGCCCCCAACCCTGAAGCACCTCCACCTTGTCAGCCCAGATCCTTCTCTCCTGCTGGAGGAAGCGGAGCACCTGCACCAGATGAAGGTGCACATGTGCTAGGAAAGATGAGGCCATGCTGCAGATGCCCAGGCCATCAGATGCCCCTGGGATCATGTGTGCAGGAGAGCCCACAGCTGGAGGTAGCAAAGGAGACCTGCCTGGCCCCAGGGCATGAGGGCATCCCTTTGCTCAGGGCAGGGGAGACAAAACCAGGGACATGTGGTGCACAGGGATGGAAGCCTGTCATGTACCAGACATTCAGGAGTCCCCAGTGCCACCTGGCACTGGTGTTCAGATTGGATTTCTAGGGGCCAACTTGCCTCCAGCCATCGCTTCCCCAGCCCACATTTTCCCTCTGTGCCCAGGGAAGTGCTGTCCTGTCCCTTTGGTCTGAATGTGCACACGCTGCTCCCGCCAGTTCCCCCTGATCAGGACAGCGCAGGAAACACGTGGGATATTGCCGCAGTTCCCAACACGTCCCGACCGACGTGCAAGGGGGAAGGAGGTGCTGCCTTGTTTACTAGCAGGATGTGCTCACTGGAGCAGATGAGTGCTGCTGTTAGCTCCTCGGAGAGTGTTTGTCCCCTGCCCGTCCCATGCCACCTGCGCTGTTGCTCCCACTCACACACTGCTTTCCATTAACCCCAAATGAGGCTCAAGTCTCCTCTGACACAATCTATCCATAAGAATTTTTTTTTTTACCCGCTTGTCGTGTCTCAGGTTTTTCATCCTTGCTACACCCTGGGCAGCTGCATCCCCAGCACTGTTTCTGCGCAGCGACAGCTCGCAGCCAAGAGAGAGCTCCTATGTCAGACGGAGCAAACCCACGGGCTTCAGGAACCGCTTTGTCTCTCGCTGGGTGCCGCTGGAGCAGCGCTGCTGCCGCACGCCCGGCCCGCGCAGGCGGAGCCCCGGGGACACCGGGCCCGAGGGGCCGCCAGGAGCCGGGCGAGGCTGTGCGGCACCGGAGAGCCTGCGGAGGGGAGCGGCGAGGGCACCGCCGGGCACGGACACGGGCACGGGCACGGGCACGGGCACGGGCACGGACACGGGCACGGGCACGGGCACGGACACGGACACGCTGCACCCACGCGCGCTCCCGTTCCACCCCTTGCACCCCTTTCCCCTCGGGCCCCGCTTTCTTCCTTCCCGCCCCTCTCCTGGCACCCGCCCCTCTCTCGGCCTGCCCGTCCTCGCCCCTCTCCCGTGTGTGCCCATCTCTCCGCGCCGTCCCGCCCCTCTCCCCTCGGTGCCNTCTCCCCCGGCAGCGGGTCCCCGGCTCCCCCAGCTCGGCCTCTCCGCTGCAGAGCGCGGTGTCGTTCCCTTTGCCCCGCGCGGCGGCGGCTGCCGGGGCCTGGCCCCGCTTGAGGGCCCGAGGGGGCGGCTCCGGGCACGGGCCCCCAGCCCCGGCCGCTCTGCGAGGGGCGTCCCCGAGGGGGTGAGCGGTGCCGGGCACGGGGTCCCGGCGGCCCGGGGAGGGGGCTGAGGGACCTGGGAATTCGCGGAGACCTGGGGGAGTGCCGGTCCCCGTGAGCTGCGGTCTGGGCAGGGCTGCCGTGCCCCGGGGGAGGCAGCGGGAGCTGCAGGGGGCTGCGGCACGGTGGTCCCAGCACTGAGCCTCTCCAGGTGCCTGCAGGTGTGAAGGACGACACGTTCAGCGTGCTGGACCTGGCGGAGTACACCAAGAACCGGCCCTGGTGGCGCAAGATGTTCGCCCCCAGCTCGGGGTCGAGCGCTGAGAAGTACAACGTGGCCACGCAGCTGGTGATCGGAGGGGTCACGGGATGGTAAGAGCGCCGGGGCTGCCCCTGCTGCTCACGGCAGGCGCTGGCCGGGGCTTGGGGTCACACTGACAGCTGCTGCGTGCTCATGTGGCAGCCGTTCAGAGAAGGCGGGTGCTCGGCCTGCTGTCCCCTGGCATGGTCTGCCGAGCGCTGGGAGGTCTTAAATGCTGTCTATAACTTGAACTGAGACTGTCTCGAAGGGAAGAAAATTGCACCAGTCTGTAATTATTTTTAACTTCTGGCAAAAAGTGGTGCTGTTGTATTAGGACAGGCAAATATGAACCCCTTGAAACAAGAATGCCTTCTCCACTGGAGGTGCATGTCCTTCAGGCATCTGAATTAAAAGTCTTCTGGGTTGCAGTTCCCAGGGTTTACTGTCACTTGTAGCTGTGACCGAGTGTGGCTCTATTTGTAACTTCATTCCCACAGCATTGTTTGAGTTGAAAGTTTTGTGCAATCACTGCTTTGCCTCTCACCATGCCCCTCATCTTCACCTGGCAACAGGGTAATTATTCAACAGTGTATGACAGAGCTTTGTCTTCTCATAGAAGTGTGACCTGGCCACCTCTCTCTCGTATCTTCACTAAGTGTATTCAGAAATGGGCAAAGGCAGGTTGCTGTGTTGTTGGCAATGCCCATAAGGAAACCATGCTCCAAGGAAAGTGTGGTTTGGGTGGCACAACACACCAGCCCGTGGCTGCATGACAGCAGTGGGATGGTGCTGGCTGCAGTTCTGCTGGCTGCAGGAATGTTTTTCATGTTGAAAGCAGGTAACCCATTTTGGAGACCAGCATAGCCTTAGATCACTGCTGTGTGCTTGTTCCATCATTTTCTCTTCTGAGAAATGAAAAGATAAAGTAAGCAATTGTTTACTGCTTACTTTACAAATAAGTAAGAAAGAGGCTTGTGATTTGCTCCCCATGCTCTATCATGAAGCAGCACATGTGCTCCCTAATTTCCCCTCAGAGATCATACCAGTTAAAAAAAAATCATCAAAATGTAAAATCACTTGTTGATTTTGGTGAAATCACAGGTTTCTGGTTACCCTTTTGGGAGAAAAATGAGGTTGAAGAGATAAAAATCAAGCTGAAAAAGGCTGGAATGTGACAGCCAAGTAAAAGCTATAAAGCATCAATTTTGTCTGGGTGCAAATCCTTCTCTCTGGTTGCACATGGATTTTTTCTGCTATTTGTCAGGCTGTCTCTGGTGTTGGCTTCTTCCTGCCTGTGCAAAGGCAGCCTTGCCTGGGGAAGCATGATGAGTAGTGTGTGTGGTGTTTCATTCTCCTGACTGAATGCTGGTTGATTTGTAGGTGTACTGGATTCATCTTCCAGAAAGTTGGAAAGCTGGCAGCGACAGCAGTGGGAGGAGGCTTTTTCCTACTTCAGGTGTGTATGAACAGCAGCCCAGGCTTTCTGAGAGCTGTGCTGCTGGGGACAAAGTGCTCTCTGGGAACCACTGCCTGTTGGGACCTGTGGGGTCAGCCCCCCCTCTGCCAGGGGCTGTGAATGTCAAAGGTGTGTTCTCCATCTGCACATGGATGCAGCAGCAAAGCAGGGTCAGTGTGCATAAACCCCAGGATTGCCACTGCACATCCACTAAAGATCTGCTGCCAAAGGCTGGGCCAAAGGCACAGGAGAGCTGTTACTGCAGGGGCACCTGAGTGGAGCATCAGCCCTCAGCTGCAGTGGGCCATGCTGCTGCTGCAGGACAGGATGACATACTGAGTCCTGTGGCTGTGGACACAGTGTCCCTGGAGGAACAGCCCTGCATGTCAGGAAGGATTTATCCATATCTGTGACATGTTTCCTGGCTTCCCAAGGAATCCAGCCAGCAGAGATGGGGCTCACTCTAAAGCACTGGGGAAGAGGAGAGAAAGGAGATCTGTCTCTGTCCTCTACCACTTGTGCTGGTTTCCAAGAGCCCTGGCATTGAGAGAAGCTGCTCAGATGTGTTCACGTATCTGGTGCATCCTGGAGCAGGTAGAGCAGCTCTCAGGCCTTGTTCAGCTCTCACCTGTTTGCTCCTCAGGCAAACAGGTCTTGTGTGTGACTCATTCTCCCGAGCTCTCCTGGTTCTGCTTGTTCTTCTGAAAGTCAAAAGCTTGCTCTGGGCAGAGGGAGTTCCACAGCTGAATCACCCTGAGCAGATAAAATAGTTTGAGAGGAATGGGCTATTAATAGCTGTGTCCACCCACAGCAGCAGGAGAACTGCAGGGAGTCCCAGCAATATCCATGGCAGTTGTGAGGGGAGGTGATGCCAGCTTTACATTGGGAAAGAGAGGCTGAATCAGGCTAAGCTGCAGTGTGTGCCCAGCTGTTGGGGGATTACTGTGGGAGACAGATGTTGCAGAACACTTGACACAGCTCCAGGGGTGGTGTTTTGTCCAATTTTTAAGCCAGTGTACCCACTGGACCAGTGAGTGGGAGGTGGCTGCAGTCAGGGAAGGTGGGTGAGCAAGGGGTCTGTTTAGCCATGGTCATGCAGGACTTCAGGAACTTTTTTCTAATCCTCAAAACTCCAGATTGCAAACCACACGGGATACATCAAGGTGGACTGGAATCTGGTACAACGGGACATGAACAAAGCCAAGCAGCAGCTGAAATTTCACAGCAGTGGTAATAAAATACCTCCAGAAGTGAAAAGCACAATGGATGAGGTGAGACAGCTCTCCCAGGGCATGTGCAAGAGAGACAGCAGAAAACAGGATTGACTCCTGAGCTGTTATGGATGTTCAGTTGTGCAAATACAAGGAGGGAATTCTTGCATGACAGCAAAATGGGAGAGATGGCAAAAGCTGTGGATGTTGTCTACCTAGAGTTTAGGAAGACATAATTTCCCACAGCATTCTCCTGGCTGCTCATGGCTGAGCAGGGGGAAGATCTGGCTGTGTGCTGGTGCAGTTAGGGAAGGGAGGTCATGAGGTAGGAAGTTTTCCCAAACCTGAGCAGTGGCATCTCTGTGAGCATCACTTACCTCAAAGAGCAGCCTGAGGGATTTCTTCCTAGCAGGTGGGTCCGTGGGTGGCCTGATGATGTTGAACACTGTTGTCTCTTCTCACCCCTGCTTAGGTGATCATATTTCTGAAGAAGAATGTTATTCTGACTGGAGGGTTTGCCGGAGGATTCCTGCTTGGAATGGCATCCTAGGAGCTGCACTTCCGTCTCATGCCCAACCTCCCCACCTCTCCTCTATCTCTCACTTAGAAGTCAAAGGATGTTGCCAACAGACTCAGTCACATCTGTTCACAGGTTCCTTATTTCTTACAACACTGCTTCTGATTTCCACCTTTTTCTTCTGTCTGGGCTGTTAGTGTGCTGGGGTTGGTCTGGAAGCTTTCAGCTCCTGGTGTATCATGATTTCCCACCAAATACGCCCAGTCACAAATTTTCTGATGAGTTTCAACTTCATAAAAATGTAGTGGCAGAGAAACCTCTTAAATGTGCTTCTTCCAGGTGCTCAGGACTGTTTTGTGTACCTTTGTCTGCCAGTGTATGTGTCAAACTCTTCACCACTCTATATGTGTCAGCTCTTCACCACAATTTAGCTTTCAGTATTCCTGCCCTGGTACCTGGAAAACCTCTGCTTCCCTCTGCACAGAGGTGGTCTGTGCAATCCAGAATGTGGTTGACTGTCCTGGGCTGGATGCAGAAGTGTCAAAGGACAGCCTGAGCTGTGTCCAGGACAGGGGAATGTGGATTTTCCTGCCCTACCCCTGCTGTTGCACTGCACATAGATGGGCATTTGGCTTTGTCTCTACTGGTGTCCTTCCCCATACTGGAATTGCAGCACTGGCACTGCTGATGGAAACTGAGCACTGAGGCTGACTCTCATGCACTGATCTCCACAAAGCTGTCTCCAACGTCAAAGCTCAAAGCAAATCATTAACAAACCTTAGGGATGTTTTTCAGGCCCAAGTAAGTCACTACTTCTGCCCAGCCCAGGTGGGGTGAATTCTGCTCAAGTCCCAGGTTACTGCTATGAAGAGAAATGGCCCAGAGAGGGAACTAAAATGCTTGTATGCTGAAAGGGGAAACAATTCACAGATTATGCTGAGTTTGATGTGAATGTAGGTAGGGAATGGACAAGGACATGAGGATGTGGCAAATCTTTCTGCTGTGCTGGTGTTGATCTCATGGCTGGCACTGTTTGATGCTGTGGGTCAACACTGGAAGCTTTGATGCTGAATCAATCTCTGTGGGGATGTGTTTTCATTGCTGCAGGTGCCAAGATGAGGTGTCCCTTCCCCTACCCACTCCTACTCCTTTTAGTCTTGTTTCAACAACTTCTGACATCTGTTACATGATGAGAAGATTTCAAACATTAGGCTTTTAAAGTGGTTTTATATATTGTATGTAAATGCTTGTTGAAGTGATATTTTATTAAACAGTTTTGCTCTAAGTGCTTCTCTGTGTGAGGTCTGTTGGCTTCCTGGGAAGCAGCACGTCCCTGTCTCACTGTGACTGAGGGGAGCACCTACAGCCAGAGCAGCAGCAGGAGTGTGGCAGGTAGCACTTGGGGACATGAGTTAGTGGTCAGCTTGGCAGTGCTGGGGAAATGGTGGGACTCAATCTTAAAGGTCTTTTCCAACATAAGTGAGTCTCTGAGGGCACCAGCCTCCCCTCATCCATGCAGGGCTACCTTAATAAATCCCTCTCCCTGATCATCCTGGCACCTATCACCCATATTCCCAAGAAGTGGGATGCTGCTAGGGCAGAGTCTGTAGCCAGCCCGGGTTGCCTCTGGTGAGCAAATATGTTCTGCCCTACTTCAAATGGGCATGGAGACAAGGCTATTTCTTTTTCATAGGTGCAACAGAAGCCTAAATATATATATATATAAAATCATCTATTAGTGACTTTCTTTCTACTGTTTGTGCTCAGATAGGGCAAAAGAGAAAAATGACCTACTTGTCAGTGTTTGAGGTGGTTCACAACTTTGTCATCATTCTTCCCTACTTTTCAGGGACACTAATCCCCCTGTTTTGTCTTAAGGGTTTTTTTTCTTGTGGGAGAAGGCAGTGGGAGGGGAAGACAAGCCCTAAATTATTCTGATCTTCAGCCCCAGTTATAAAAATACCAAGCAGCTTATATTTAAACATGATCTCACATGGCTCTGGGCTGTGAATGGCAGCCAAGCCACCCCGCTTGCAGCTCAACACACAACCAGAGACCACAATTTGTTCCAGTCGTTTATTTTGTACCATGGTATTTCAGAGCAGTGAATACAGATGGTTTGCTCTTCTAGGCTTCAGTACACACAACTATTGTGCCTAGACCTCAGTGGTTGATAGAAGCTCTATTTCATAAGTAAGTTGTACTTGATCACAGCACAAAAGTCCTTTACGGCTAGATCTAATACAGAGTTAGGGCTAGTGGGTTGGGAGCCTGATATTTGGGTGCCTGGACTCCTGCTACAGGGCAGCTCTGAAGGGTGGTGCAGGAACCTGTCTATGAGCTCTTCCTACAGGTCACAGGAAATTCTGCTGCATGGCCAAGAGCTTCTGGAAAGCCATATCTCCTGGGGTCCAGACACAGACAGCTTGGGAGTGAGTCTGGAATGCTGTGTGGAAAATAACTGCCTACAACTGCTTGTTCAGTAAGCAGCACCTAAGTCAGTTCTTGGATCTAGCCCAGGGCTCTGTGACAGGCCTTTGGGTATCAGCAGTTTTAACTCGACTTGGATTCAAAGCATATTGCTTAAAGGTGTTCAATTAGACATAAATTTATAAATTTTGTATCAACAGTCAAATCTTTCAAATGAATATTGCTTTTTTAAAAAAATAACCTATCCCTGTAGCAATCCCTGAAATATTCCTGTAACATCTTTATCATGCAAATAGCAGCTTGTAGGCAATTCAAATATAAAATAAACAACTCTGTCCAGTGGAAAAGTGAGGCACTTAGGCAAAGTGACTTGTAGTCACTCAAGATCTATACAAGACTTAGGAACAATCATCTGACCTGATTCCCATTCTTGAGCTTGAACCACTGGACAGGCAAATGTTGTCTGGAACTACTGCATGGTGGCAGCAGTACCTTTGTTGTATCAAGATGGGTTTGTTTCATGTTTAAACTCACTCTTCTGAGCTCATTTCCTGTACCTCTCACTCTAGAAGCCAGAATAACATGGTTCCAATTCTCCATTTTTAGAGCAAGGATGGATTAGAGTAAGGTAAGCATCCTAAAAACATCAAGTTGACATTTAACAGGTGTGATGCAGAGGCAACAGATTATGTTTTCATACAGAAAATAAAGTTTGTTAACCAGGCCATATGTTGGTACTGTGTAATGCTTTTTGGTGTGCTGAACGGTGTGTTCCAGGAGCAGTCTGGCTTTTCTGAAAGTCTAAAGAAGGCTTGAAAAAACACACACGAGCTCTTCAAGTGAGTCCATGCTCCAGCACCTGCTGGAGCTGCATTGTATTACTGAGGTGGTGGGGAAATTCCTTCTGAAGTCAACTTAGCCTTTTCTCTCTCCCTTTCTTCTCTCTCAAACCCTGAACAACAGACGGATCTGCCCTTGGTGTACCGAGCGCAGCATTTCCGCATCTCCTCAAGCGCCGCTTCGCACTTGGACTCCAGGTAGTTGTTGGCTGGAAGATAAGGAAACACCAGGTCTGCAGAGAGGAACAAGCTTTGTTCCTTGAGGGAGCACACCTAGCCCTAGCCCAGCTCTTCAGCTGCTTACAAGCATTCCATCATTTTCTTGCTCACAAAAACCTCTCTTTAGTTGCAGCTATCTAAAGCTGTGTCCAAAGGCTCTTGGAGAGGAGCCCTGCAGGAAGAGACTGAGTCTCTTTGAGGTTTGATTTAAGAACCACCTGCCTGTCTGCCCAGAAACGCAGAGCATGCAGAGCCACCTGCTCTGCCTTGGATAGGCTCTGCAACCACTACACAACTGCACTCTGACTTTTAAAAGATTAAAAGAAATTACTGCAGTACAATGTGAGACATACAGCACTCATGGCGAGCCCAGGAAACAGCAGTGAACTTTCTGGTTAATGAGCAAACCACTGGGCTATGAATTCCCTGACAGGGTTGGTGAGTGAGCTGTAATACAAACACAGAGATCACCCCTGAGAAAAAGGCTGTGATTTCTGCAAGCTGGCAGCCCAGGAGGCACGGCAGGCCCTTGTGGAGGAGAACTGATCTCTCTGCCATAACCTGCAGTTGATGAGTGCTCCAAGGCTCTCCTAACTGTCCCTCTGCCTTTGCAGCTTTGTTTCTAAAACTGTAGCTATGTACAGACACAGTGTTATCTGTCAAGGATGCATTCCTGAAAGTCACACACAGATAGGAAAATACAAAAGACGTTTACAGCGGGCATTCAGTCTCACAGAGGAAGCAGCAAGATCTTTTGGAACAATGACTTTTTAGAAGTCAGCATCTCCCAAAGGTCCAGCTCCCACCCTCCATCTCACACACTGGGTACAGTGACTGTGCATTCCTCAGTCAAGGCTTTGTACTTAAATTTTTACAGGGGAAAATTGCTTTGCTCTCTGTCCACTCAGCTGCTTCATCTGTGCACATCAAACACTCCACAGCACAATACATGAACAGCAGCACTGACAGTATATGCAGCAAGGAGCTTCTCTGCCAACACTTAACCATTCAGATCAACACTGTACACAAACCTACACAGGCTAAACACTTGGAATAACTTCCACAAATGTCATAAAAAGAACATTGCCACAAATGGGAACCAAAACAGGGTCAACCATCAGCTTTTAAGTGCAGTAGTAGGGACAGATGGTAGGAGAGATGAGAGGTTGGGAGAATGCTCCAAACCATGAGAACAGTAAAAGGTAGTCTCTAGACAAATGCTGGGGATGTGAAGACGATCTCATACCTTGAGGACAGGTCACCTAACCTGTTCCTGACAGAATTCTGCCTCACTTGCTCTTGAAACACCCCTAGAAGAGCTCTGCAGTCTTCTCATATAATCCACCTACCCCCGCATTAACCACGCTGTAAGAGAGCTTATTATAATGTCTGGCTCTCCCTGCCCACAGCTGAGTCCCAAAAATACACCTGGGATCTCGCTGCCAGCATGGAGAACACTACAACCACATTACTGGTACTAATGCTCTACTTTATTCTAATGATGTCTCATTATTTACAATTAAGCACAAAGCAATTCTATTAAAATCAGATTTTATCATTTTGTTCATTTCACAACCAGGCAATGCTAATGTACTTTGTTCCTTCTCAAGGTGAAAGGACAAGGTTAAGTTAAAATAATTAAGTTCCACCAGAAATCAAAGACACCAAAGACAAAATGATACTTGGTACCTTGCAAGCATTTCTGTATTTCACAGGCTTGTTTCTGGCAGGGATCCTTCCGGGACATGTTCAGGAACTAAAATGATAGGAAACTGTTACTGTAGATCAGGGTTCTTTTGAGGGGGTGGGGGAAAGACAATGTCCTACAGCCACATCTTCCAGGAGCTCCCACTTTCCCCCACTGTAATCATTCAGAAAACATCTACTGCTGCTTGCAGGTGCCTGCCAACATACACAAGAACTCTCTGTGTCTGGCTAAAAGATGATGATGGGGACAATGAATAGCAGAAGTTTTATGTCACTCAGTTTAAAAGCCTTTTTCTTTTCTCTAGTTAAAATGTGTCCTTTTCCACTTGGATGTATGAAGATTCCAGAAAATATTCAAATTAACATAGCTGACTAAATTTTAAGAGTTTTCTATCTCTAGACCTTATACTGAGACATTTATTTATGTGAAATTCACCTCTGTGAGCTTTACACAACCAAGGGTTTGGTGGTAAGTCATTGAACTGCAGCTGGAGAAGGCATTTAAAAAAACAATCAACCAAACAACTCAGTTGTGTATATGCCAAAAAGCCAACAAGAAAGGCTTTGTAAGGCTTTTGTTTCAGGAGAAAGTCTCTTGGAAATCCTCTCCCTCTGTCCAAAAAAACCCTCAACCAGATTGGAGGACAGCTCCATCTTGTTCAAATCCATCAGGAAAGGATTTCAGACACTCAAGTTGATTTTTTTGCAGCTGTGACACCTGTAACTGTCAGTGTAAGATCAAAAGCCAAGCAAAAGCTGGTGGTACCAGTAGTTGAAATGGAGACCTCTAAGGAAAGCACCATTGTCACTGAAAGTGGTGGTGAGACTGAACACTCTGAGCCACAGTTCAGCCTCTGCTCAGAGCTGGGAGCTGCTGCCTCCCCAGTTTCTGACAAGTCACCAGCCCACAGCAGTTTCCAGTATCACTAGGGCATTATTTGCAGCATCCTGGCCAAATTCCATTTGGGGCAATTACATTCTGCCTACCTAGAACTCCCCCTGATGTTTCGCTTGGTCACAATACTCCTCTTCACTGCCTGTCCTAAACTCTTGTGTGATGTTGCTGTGTGTGGTTTAACTGATTCCACCTCAAAGGTGGCTGCATTTCAGTGGAGAGAGAACCTTTTATTGTACAAAACAGACAATGGCATCTTCCTAGAGCCACTGCTCCTGAAAGACAAAAACTCATATTAAAGAAAGACTGGGAGTAAGCAGCGCACAGTACAAAGCAGGATAATGTCTGCACGTACCAGATTAATCCCCAGGCACGAGTTTAAGCAGCAGTTCTTCAACACCATCAAGCTGTAAGTGACAAGGAAAAGTTCAATACGTCTACAGTTACTGTGGTCGAGCTAATGGACTTCAACAAAGTAACAGTCCTTTGCCGTCCCTCAAGGATCTCAAATGACTTCACAAACAGGAATGACTATGGTCTATTGTTGCCACCATCCTTACCATGAGATGGTGCTCTATCTCCCAAACGCGAGAGTTACTATCCCTGTACTGCTCACCCTGGGACAGCTGCCACATGTGAGGCAGCCGGGATGGGGGGAGCTGGCTGGGTCGCAGCGCCTCACCCAGGGGAACCTGAACTCTTTGGATCCGAGCCCTCAGCATACCTTCCTCCTGGGGGAAAGTAACAAACAGAGCAGGCAGTTACTGTCAGAGGCACCTGAAACAGCAATGCTACAAGCACGGGGAAGCTCAAAGCACACACTTGCCTCTTCTGCAGTGACGAGCCAGGTTTTGCGGTGCTCATCGCAGTAAACCCCCACGCGCCGCACCCAGAGCCGCACGGGAGGAGCGCCAGCCTCCCCTCCCTGTGCCATCCCTCGGGCGCTCCCGCAGCTCAGCCGGACGGCATCGGCCCGCGGGCTGCACACGTGGCCTCCTTAGCTCCGAGCACATTCACGGACAGAGCTCCTGGGCCTGGCACACAGGCGGGGTCTGACTCCTGGATGGGATGCTACGTGCGGAAATGTCCCTAAAAGTCAGCTCGGGAGGCTGGGGTGGTGCCTAAGCCAGCGGAAACATCAGGCCAAGTCGTACAGTGGGACACGCGATCCGGGTGGCATCGGTAAGGCATTCTGGGGCAAAAGGTGCTACTGGTGCAAAGTTAAACCCTGCGAGTATTGGCTTTGCTCATTCCACTAACAGTCCTATTAACAGTCTTTGTGTAAAACGGGGTGGGGTGGGAAAAAGAGGTGGTCTAAATCCCAAAAGCAAAACTCGTGACCAGCAGTGAGGTGAGCTTAACAGGAACGAAGATCACTCTGGAGACACAGCACGGATCTTGGTGTGCAGGACTCTCATCTTTGGAGCTCGCTGAGCTGTCAGGGTGCAGGGTCCTTTGTCTCATCTCTCAGGGGTGGCAGCACTGTCCATCCCAAACTCCTCGGGAGCAGCACTCAGGACTGCGTCACTCGGCTTTTGGCTGGTCACAAAGAGCCACCAACACGGGCAGAGGAGCTTGGGGCACTGAGGTGGTTTCTGCTACTGTAACTTTTGTTTAACAGCACGTTTATCTGTGTGCCAGTTAGATCAAGCTGAGCCATTAGCAAATGGAGGTCAGGGGCAATGATTCTCTTTGAACCCTAGAAGAGGTAATCAAAATGGTACAGACAGTCTTCATCCTTTATCTAGGTGTAAAGTAGAACAAAGTTAAGCTGTAACACATACAACATCCTCCTGCTATGAAGCAGATGCAATATTCCTTATCCCAGTGAAACACAGAGGTCTTCTGAAAACTTGTAAGGTTATAAGGCATATTTCAAACAGGAGCAAGAAAATCTGGGTACAAAATAAAGGAGGGAAAGTCAGGGAGAGAAAAAACAATTGTTACACATTGGGGTGCATATATGACAGAAAATACTCTTCCATGATGCCTTCCATATCTTACATCAGTGCTTCTCTACCTTTTTGAGCCAAAGGAGCACTCAGCCTTTTTGAGAACAAAACACCAACCACGGCTCAGCCTGAACAGCACCATCACAAAGCAAACTTTGAGTGTTCTTTTATTACTTCTTTTTATCACCCATTCTGTTTGTTTCCTTGCTTGATGTGTGGGGATGTGTATGTGTCCTACACAAAGCACCCCTGTTCTGACAGGCATTCCAAGGAATGCCCCACCAGCTGGATCACTGGCATTTAAAGGAATGTGACAGCAGTCTGACAAGCCCCACAAGGCTTTCAGGAATTAGGGTTAAAGGACATTTCTGTAATTCTTTTCCTTTCTGCTTTACTCCAAGGCACATTACAAATTTAAATCCCTGTGTGGAACTCTGCCCAACAGTGAAATGCAGCAATTGCCACTGATCATTTTCAGTCAGCTGAACATAATCACCCCAGGTGGAATTTGGCCAGGATACTCTGCTACTCTGCAGTAAACTGCAAAAAGTTCCATCATGATCAGAAATGCCCAAGAACTTGCTTTTATTCCATTCAAAGCTGGAATTCCTACAGATCATCATCCCCAGAACCAGAAGAATCAAGACTGGCTCCAGTAATAGAAAAATATTCAAAAAAAGTGAACTGTGCTTCCTACTGTAAGTAAACTCTCCTGGGAGGTCTCCTATCCAAATACTGACCTGGCTCAGCTTGGCTGAACTACAGGTAGGAGGACTAAAGCACAACATGCACATTTATGTTCATGGTGAGTGCAGATGGCAGCGATGACAGATCCAGGACAACAGAACAAGGTCTCATGCAGAGGACACTGTGCAGAATGGGCAGAGGTTCATGTGTGTTTTCACCCTTTGCCCCACTGATTTGCCCCAGGCTTCCCCAGAACTGCAAAGCTGAAAGGCTCAGTCTGGCCAGTGGAGCTGCCCAGGTAGTGCCACATGGAAAACCCTGAGGTCAGGCAAAACCGTCGATTGGGTCTGGGGTGGGACAGGAATGGGGTCTGGGGTGGGACAGGAATGGGGTCTGGGGTGGGACAGGTGTCTGCAGCACCCAAACACACCAAAGAGACTGGAGATTGCACAAGCACACAGGCAGTGCACCTGCAAACACACAGTGCCTTATTTCTGCAGATTTGATCGGACAGCAAAAACAAAGGCTGAAGGAAGACATGGGTGGAAGGAGAAGAGAGCTTGTTTATATTTTAAACAAGTTTTAAACCCGGGTTCTTACACTGCTTGCTTCATAACCTATCAAAAACCCCACCACAACCAACACAAACCCCAACAGCTTAAATTTGCAGGACTGCAGCATCATCCTTTGAGCCTTTACCATTCCCACCAACACAGCTGTAGAAGGCTGAGCTGTTCAAAGTGTTGTTTTGGGGAGATTCAAATCCCAATCCCCACAGAAAGGAATAGTATTGGCAGATGTTCTGTCCATCTTAGCATCAATCTTAGAAGTTTAATGCTGTTCTGGGACCTGGATGGATTTCTGAGCCATAATATATGGATAAATGTCAAAATGGCCAGGAGGAGGAATGCAGCTTGTAGTGATGACAATTTATTTAAGTTGGGTACATTTAAAATATTTTATAGAAACAGTGACAGAAATTGCTCCACATGCTGCTTGGACCACCCCAGAGCTGGAGGTCAGTGAGCTGAACTCCCCCCTTTATCATCTTCTGTTCTAAAAAGTCACTGGGAGCTCGGCTGCCCTTTAGGCACCAAGGAAAAGCCCTGCTGAGGCTCAGCAGTGCTGACACAGTTACAGCCCCCAGAGCAAGGCTGGCCAGCCTGGCCCTCTGCTGGGGCATGAGAGCTGCCTGCACACCCCAGGGCTACACGGCTGCTGAGCCTTCCTGAAAAACCCAGCCCGGCTCTGGCAACAACTCAGGGTCTGATGACTGGTGACTTAAGGCCATGTGGAGACACTCTAAAGCTCTTTCCTGGGGGTCTGGACTCTACCCTGCCTGGAGCAACCCCTGTGACTCCTCGCTCCGCTCTGCCCGACCTACGGAGGGGTAGCAGATGCTCACCGACCAGCCGGGCTGTCCAGCAGCGCGGGGAGGGCAGGCCGAGCTTTGGTGGGATCTAAAAAAACAGCAAGACAAAAAGATGGCCGTGATGCGGGGGGAGCCACGCAGAGGGGCGGGGAGGGCGAGGGAAGGGATGCGAGAGCCGGGCGGAGGAGCGGGAGCGGGGGCAGCGCGGCCGGGCCG
>VWZP01001286.1:87964-165176 GCA_013396995.1 Dicaeum eximium
CGCTTCCGTGGGCGGCACGGCCCTTCCGCCGCGCAGCACCGCTCGCCTCCCCGGAGGCAGCGCCGATTGGCCGGGAGGGCCCGCGAGCGCCGCTGCTATTGGTCCGGGCGCCGAGGGGGCGGGGCTCGGGGCAGGCGGGCCGAGGAAGGCAAGATGGCGGTGCAGGCGGTGCACCTGGAGGCGGACGCGTTCCTGGTGTGCCTCAACCACGCTCTGAGCACCGAGAAGGAGGAGGTCATGGGGCTCTGCATCGGAGAGGTACCGCCCGCGGAGGGGCGGCCCCGGGGAGGGGCGGCTGGCGGCGCTGCCTATGCGGGTTGTGGCCTGCGCGGGGCCGTGGGACGGGCGGGCTGGGACCGCGGGCATCGCGCACGGAGCGACCCCGGCACCGCTCTCGTCTGCGGCCCTGGCAGCCGCCAGCGCCTGGTCAGCTCCCGGGGAAGCCAGAGCTCAGAGTCAGGGTTGTTTCTCCAGCAGAGGAATGACTGATTGCCCCTCTGTGTCCTAGGTGGACACCAGCCGCATCGTGCACATCCATTCCGTGATAATCCTGCGGCGCTCCGACAAGAGGAAGGACCGTGTGGAGATCTCACCAGAGCAGCTTTCAGCTGCTTCCACTGAAGCAGAGATATCCTTCAGTAGAGACAGCAGCAGGCTCGCCAGTGCAGTGTTCACCTCAGAGCTCTTTTTAAGGGCTGTGTTTTAGGGCTGTAGTTGGCCTGGAGCCATCAGCTGCTCCCTCCTGCAGCTGCTCAGCTGGGGGCTGTGCTGGCAGTTGCCTTTCCCTGGAGTCTTTGCTGGTTCCAGAGCTTGCAGTGGAATTGCTTTAGAATTTTTTGTCATTGTTTTGTATTTGTTCCCAGGTGGAGCTGCAGTGTGTTATGGAGGGTGTGTTATGGGTTTGCTGCTTTGCTGAGCAGTGAGGCTGAGGGGAAGATGAAAGGCCAGCAAGGCTCCAGGGGCTGCACTGGGAGCCTCTTCTCTGCACACACGTGGGGCTGCTGCTTTGGACAGCTGCTCAAATGGTGTTTGTTGCCACATGCAAACAAAATCCAGTTTGCCTCTGCAGCAGGGCCTCCTGATGGTGCTGGGGAAGAGGCTCCCAGCAGCTCCCTGCACTGTTTCTTATCACTCCTCCAAAGGGGTCTGGAATTCTGTTCACTCCTAGGAAACCCTTTAAAACGGTGCTGTTTCCCCTGTGCATGCAGCCCTTCCTTGCCTGCTGTTCCCAGAGCTCCTTGACCCCCACACAGGCTGGCTGAGATGACAGGACGGCCCATGAGGGTGGTGGGCTGGTACCACTCCCACCCCCACATCACCGTGTGGCCCTCCCACGTCGGTAAGAGCAGCCCTGGGCTGGGCTTGGGGAATGCCAGCTGCTCCTCCTGGCACACAGCCACTGCAGCTCCAGAGCTGCCCATTCCAGCAGTTCTGGGCCTGACACATTCCCTGATAGCACCAGAGTGTCTGGGTGGGCTGCAGGGCCCTGCCAGTGTAACCCCATTCCTGTGTGTGCTCTCCAAGGGCTCAGACATGACCCAGGAGGGACAAATCAGCTGCTGCTGGTGCTGCTGTTCTTCCAGATAGGAAAGAACAGACCTTGGGTGGGGGGATCCTGGGCCTGCTGTGATGATTTCTGATATCTGTGAGTGTTCATGCAGAGCTGAAAACTTCCATAAAAGAGGTACATGAGTACCTTATATGTGTTGGGCTTTATGGTGTCCTGTGCCACCAGTCTGGCTGTGAGATAATTTCTTGGTTTTGTGAGCTCATATTTTATTTTTAAGATTTGCTGTTTAATTACATTTTAAATTGGATCAAGTTCTTTATTTAGATAAAGTTTGTGGCATTTGTTACCAGCTGCAGCTCATGTCCCAGCCCTGCAGGTGGGCAGGGCAGCTCTCACTGTCACTTCTGTCCCTGCAGATGTCCGCACTCAGGCCATGTATCAGATGATGGACCAAGGGTTTGTAGGGCTCATCTTTTCCTGCTTCATTGAGGACAAGAACACCAAGGTAGGCAACTTAAAAATGGCATCAAACCCTCCAGGTGCTCATGAGAAACACCAGGGCAGAGCTGTGCTGGGAGCACGTGGCAAGCACAGCAGGAATGGTTTGGATTGTGATGCCAAGGGCAGGAGAACAAGTGATGATTGCTCTGAGCTGCCCAGGGGGGCTGCAGCAGCAGCCAGAATGTGCTCTGAAACGAGCCAGGGTTCTTCCCTCAGGTGTCCAGCCCAGCACAAACAGCTCTGCCTCTCTTCGGCCTCTCCAGGAGGTGTGGCTGTTGTGTGAGATAAGCTGACAGTCAGGTCTAGGCTGTCCAGGCAGCTGCTGCTTAAGGGTTTTTTCATCATTCAAGGGTTTATCAATGTATGCTTTAAGCACCTCCAGCAAGCAAATCACAGCAAAACTTCTGGAATTCTGTTGAAAGCTTCCTAAGGGAATGTGTCTTTGCCTTTTAGATGATTTTTGCCTTTGGAATCTGACTTTCTGTGGTCTCTCTTAGACAGGCAGAATTCTCTATACCTGTTTCCAGTCTGTTCAGGCCCAGAAGAGCTCAGAGTGAGTACAGAGGGATATTATGTCTCATTGCATTTTGTCTTGCCACTCCATTCTCTGGGTTGTCTCTAATAAGTAGCTTCTCAGCCTGCTGTGAGGAGCAGATGGACAGAGATGCCTGCACAGGGTCTCATGGCTTCTGCTCCTGCAGGCTGCTGGAAGAGAATCTAAAGATTAGGACTGATTCATTTAGCCTAGATAATCTATTCTCTTAATATTTGCTGGGGTCAGGGTGGGGATTTGAGCTGCAATTCATTGTGTTTTGCAGCACCACCTTTTTGCTTGCAGCTCTAGAGGTTTGCACCTTACAATTAAAATTCAAGACAAGTATGTGGATATGAGATGCTTCCCTTTGCCTGTCAGCTCAGGCATGTGTTCCCAAAAGTGGATGTGCAGCACTGCCAGGCCTTGGACACACTGTTGTAAGGTTGTAGAAGTAATTTTTTTTTGTTTGCTGCTTTTAATTATATCTCATACCCTTCTAGATATGATAGGATTGAAATTCCCATTCATGTTGTCCCCCATGAAACCATTGGGAAGGTGTGTCTGGAATCAGCTGTGGAGCTGCCCAAGATCCTTTGCCAAGAAGAGCAGGATGCCTACAGGAGAATCCACAGGTAACAGCCCTGGGGCTCTGCCCCTCTCCAAGGCTGTCTTTGCTCATGTGTTCTACTGTTGCTGTACTTAGACCACCAAATCCTTGGCAAAACTGTAGCAGTTAAGAAGAATTAGCAGCTCCTGTGCTTCTGTAGAACTCTGAAGGACTGAGCCTGGGGTTAGCAGCAGGCAGTTTTGTGATCACAGGTAGTGTCCTTGTGAATGTGCAGGGCTTCAGCAGGTGAGGAGGTTTAGGTCTGGTCAGTGACTCGTGGGCAGATGGTTTTACAGCCTGGGTTTAGTACACAATTCCCTGCTGTCTTGTCTCTAATCTGCTTTCTTTTCCTTCCCTTAGCCTCACCCATCTCGACTCTGTAACCAAGATCCATAATGGCTCAGGTAAAGATTCCTTTCTTGCATGTGACAATCCAGGGTGCTGCTCCCAGAATCAAAGTTGTGGAATCTTGGTACATAGGAAGATAATTATAACTAGGAACTTAAAATAAAAACTTCAAAGGCTGTAAAACACCCTAATCCTGGGGTTCATGAATGTTGCATCCTTCAGGCTTTGTAGAATTGGTTAAAATTACAAAAGACTTTAAGATTGTTTGGGGTTTTGGGGCTTGGTTTGTTTAGGTTATTTTTTCTGCTGAAACAGGGATTTGGGATTTGTTGAGTGTTAAAGTAGTGTCTGGCTGACCTGTATGCACACTTCCATCTCCTGGCACTTTACAGGTGTTACATGGGTGTGAAATCTTTCCTTCTGCCGCTGTGATGGGGTGAATCCTAATCTCACTTCTGTTCCAAGTTTATCACTCCATTGTCCATTCTCACACATTTAGGAAATGAGACATTCTGTGATGCTTCTAAATTTAGAGATTAATTAGCATAAGTGATTAGCTGTGTGCAGATTTTCATCGTAGGTCTGTCATCCCTGCCTGGGTCACACTGAAATGCTGTTGCCCTGTTACAAGCTGCTGGTTCTGACCTTCCTGTGCAGATGTGTGGTTGCCATGGCCAGGATGCTGGAAGGGTTCCTTGGCTGCCTGTTGGCTTTGGGGGTGTTGTAGCACACTGAGTCTTTGGTGTGTTGTTGCTCTTTGCAGTGTTCACAAAGAACCTCTGCAGCCAGATGTCTGCCATCAGTGGGCCCCTGCTGCAGTGGCTCGAGGACAGGCTGGAGCAGAACAAACAGCGCATGCAGGAGCTGCAGCAGGAGAAGGAGCAGCTGCTGGAGGAACTTGCTGCTTTAGAGTGAGGAGGAAATGCAGACCCTTCAGGAAAGTGACGTGGAAAAATCTTCAAGAACTACTCCAGGCTGAAGGGTGGCCCTGCATTGCCTCAGTGAAGGTGCTGGCTGTGCCTCTTCTCTTGCAGCAAAGAGCACAGCTCCAGGATCAGGACTTCACCTGCCCCAGCTTGGTGCAAAGCAATGCTGTGTCTGCACTTGCTGCACTTCTGGCTCAGTGGTGGGGCTGGGCAGCACCTGAAGACTCCTGTTCGGGAGAGCACAGACCTAGGGAACCTGTTCTTTCTCCCTCTGTATTTTGAAAGAAGTCCTACTGCTTTACATGTATTCCAGGAGCCTGGAACAGGAGGGTTAGAGGGGAAAGGTGTGTCCCTGCTGTCATAGCTGATGCTGCCAACTTCTGCCTTCTCTTAGTAGCTTCAGTTGACCATGATCTTATATCTAGTGATGTTCTAGATCACTGGTCATACACCCAGGCAGATAAGAGGTGGGAGGGAAGCTTGGGAACAGACCTGGAAGATCTTTGACATAGGATCTGTGTTCAGCATATGTCAAACCAAATAAAGAATTCCAAAGCTAGAGCTGTTGGGAGTAGAAATGAAATGGATGCCACAAAGGGCCAGTGCCTGCATTTTTTGGTCAGTCTGTATTCTCTCACCCCAGGTAATGCTGGTGTGTGCCCAGCACTAAGGTTCTCTAGAAAATGAACTTTTTCTGCTGGCTCAGTGAGAAGACTGTGGTTCCTTCCCAGAGGGAAGAAGGTTAAGATGCTGGGCAGAGAACTCATAGATACACTAGTCTGACATTTTTCCATGCTGAACTTAACTGCAGAAATTTCTTAGGACTGGAAAAAAACAGCTGTTGTTGAATTAATCCCTTTAAATGGTCTTGCTGTTGCATTTCACAGTATCCCAGTCAGGTACATCCTCATCTGTGTTGTGTCTTGTGAATCTGTCTCATGTGAGCAAAGGATGGGACAATGACAGAGCTGAGGAAGGGGCACTCCCTGCCAGTGACAGCCAGTATTGGTTAGCAGCTGTAAAGTGCTGTCAGATGTGGAAACCCAATAACCCCATTGCTTTGTCAGACTTTACTTTTCAATCTTTCTACTGGCAAACCCCCAAAGAGTAGAACTCACTTGAAGGATATTGCTCACTACTGTTTTCTTTTTCCCTAGAAGTGCTGTGAACAGAAATTAATCAGTTTTTGAATGGTCAGTGGTTTTGTGCTGTTGTTTTTGCTAGTAGTTTCTAGTTCCAATGCTTCTTACCTTCATCGACTGGGGAAGGGAGGGTGGTGCCTCAGTGCCCCCAGGCTTGGTGAGGGCTCCTGGGAGATGACCCAGCAGCTTTGGGGATCCTTGGATTGTAGTCCCAGTGACCAAAGGACTGTGCTGATCCACAGCCAGAAGAGCTGGGCTGGCTGGTACCAGGGTTCTGTATTCCTACACAGCCATGATTAAATTGAAACAAAACAGCCTGGTTCATTGCAAGAGTTTGTATCAAATTGGCATTTATTGATTATCAAAATTATCAAGCCCCTGAGGAATTTGCGTACAGAAGACACAAACACTATAACACACACTCAGTTGCATTTTATATGAAAGATTTAAGCCATGACAAGACCTCCTCATTCTTGGGGAAAGTTTGAATCTGCTTTCCCCAACCTGACATTCTGCATCTATTTTAGTTTCTATGAAATCTCAATGATAGAGGTACACTATTTATGGAGGTCTAAAGGGCTTTGGAGAAATTCACATATTCTGTTAATGGATTTAAGGCACCATCTACCTACCCCTTAATTTTAACAAAAACAGCCAAGGATCTCTCAGGAAACTCTACATAGAATATCTGAACCCATGTTGAAGCCCACTCAGGTATGCCCCTTTTCCTGCCTTGGAGTCATTCAGTCAGAGGACTTGGGCTGGTGGGCCTGGACTTTCTTGCTTCTGGCAATCCCAGCCAGATGCACACAGAGCAGTTCTTCAGCACACACACAGAATCTACAGCGTATCAGCTGCCCAGATGGAACAGTAAATCCCTTACTCACTGGAGTCACTGAAGAGTTGCTGTGTGTAAGTGCTGCTCAGAAATTTACTACTCTCTATACAAAATTTAGGTGGCACCATGAAAGAAGGTGTATCAAGATATTAAAAGGAATCTTCCAGCTTGGTTTTCAAAGCAAAATCGGCACTGAGTTTCCTCATGACCTCTGCGTGACTCAGCCCATGCTGCTCTCTCTTAGCAAGGCCATAGTTTTCCTTGACATACTTGGCAAAGGGCGTGAGCTGTGTCCTGGCAGGGGTGCCCCCCTTGCCCAGGGGCTGCCTCAGGGCCAGCTGCCCCCCGCAGAAGGCGCACACGAACCGCACCGTGTCCAGGGACCGCGAGTGCCGCCCGATCCTGAAAGGCAAACACAACCACTTGCATTCCACAGGACCCAGGGGAAAGGGCCCCTTTCTCTGCTGCTCAGCTCAGATTTCTAAGGCAGTATTTTAGAACAGTGAACAGTACATTACACAGTGGTACAATCAAATCTGTGTTACACTTCTCTACCTGGGAACTTTTTGCACTGCCTTTTCAGCTTGGTTCCTTCCTCTGTCTCTTCTATTCTCAGCCTACGAGTATGAAGTCCTACAACATTTCCAAATACCTCCACAACCCATGTATCAACTGCCTCTTGGAGTTTCTCCTCAAACACATACTAAAAATATTCTCAATGCTCTGTTCCATCTAAGCAACTACTGCATTGCATAGCCCTAATGAACACTTTGGGGTATGTGAGGTGTTTCCTTCCAGTAATTCTGGGAGTCACACATACAATCCTGAGGTCATAAAAAAAGCCATAAATGGTGTCATTATTACAGGTTGTGTCCTAGTGTCAATCCTTCCCATCACAGAGCTGCTCACATCTTGAGGTTGCAGTTATAATTTAAAGTCATCAGGACTTTAAGCTGAAAGCTTCCTCTGGTAGTTTTATCTAGTATTAATCACTGTGGAGTACTCTGTGCCCAGCTTTTATGGGGATTTCTTCCTTCAAAGCTTAGGTACATATCTCTTACTGCTTCCCAAAGAACTTCCCTCATCCCCAGTGGTCCTCAGGATGTTTCTGCCTGTCCTGACCTCTGAACTAGAACTGAAGCTACACGGAAACAAATGTGGAATCGCATACTGAGGTTCTGTGGGCTCTGGAAAACATCAGAGTATCCAAATTGCTTTACAATTTCAGAGAACCCTGATTTCTAGACACAGGAAACTGAGAAGTTAGAAAGTTAATAGAGTCACATGCAAGATGAAAACATAACTCACGTAGCTTTGCAGCGAACACACTCATAGGTGAATTTGTAATTGATCTCATAGCTGTGGCATCGTGTCACCACCGGCAGCTCGGGATGAATTACAGCTGCTTTGGTGGCATAGAACCTCCAGAAGCGGCCGTGCCCGTCCCGAACGCCGTTGATGAGCCAGGTGGCCGCGTGGCAAACCTCGTGGATCAGCGTGTCCCGGAGGCGGTCTTGAGCCAAAGCAAACAAACACAAAGATCAGTCAGGTGTGGGCAAGAACAAGCTGACCTCTGGTCACTGCTTTAGGCCTCTGACACTCATTCTCTATTAAGATGCAAGTACTATTTTGAAGGTTAAAACAAGCAATGTCTTGATAAAATAAAATGCTCCAAAACAAGGCTGTATTAGTGCATTTCCCATTTTGTGATCAGCTGCAATTCCGCATCCTAGTTACTCCCCCACACACCTAATCTGTTTGGGGTTTTTTGTTTGGTTGCTAAAGCTGCCCCATCCCTGCAAATGTTTAAGTCCAGGCTGGGCAGGGCTTGGAGAAACCTGTTCTAGTGGAAGGTGTCCCTGCCCATGGCAGGGAGTTGGTACAAGATGGTTTTTAAGATTTCTTTCAATCCAAGCCATTTTATGATTCATTTTTCGATACTGGGATGGGACCAAGGAGAAATAACAGAGTACCATGTAACAGAACTTGGCACTGACCTGTCTTTATTCCAGCTTTAAATACTACCAACAAGGTGTCTTGCTGTGATGGAAAAAGTCAGATTTTAGACTGCCATTATAACACAGAATTAGAGTAACACCATGCCTGTAGATCTTGAAATTATTAAGAAATATAAACAACACTGCAGTTAGTGTGACTACATCTCTGTTCTCATACTTTGTACATTTGCCCAGCCTCTTAGATGGGCTGTGGAATGTGGATAAATCCATACATGTATTTATTTATTTATATAAGATAATATAAAATTTCAAAGCAGGCTCCAGTTCTAGATCTCTTAAGCATTAGATTTATGTTTTTTAAAACTTGCTTCCTCAAAGAAGAATCAAGACACCCTTTTTTTGACCTACCTGCAGAGTCACAGACTTTCTCAGAGAGTTCAATGCGAGCGTAACGCTTCCCTTCAGGGCCTTCCCTCTGCCCCGTCACACAATACCCCGCTGTTTTTCTCATTTTCTTATTCCAGATTATTACCATGTCCTCTGGTAACTGAAAAACAAAAGAGTGCCTGTAATCTCTCCTCTCCTACCTCTTCTCTTACCTTCTGGCTCTCTGGCTCCCCCTTGTATTTACTGTGAAGCTGGTCCAGGATGTCTCTGTTGGTGCCCTTAACACTTAAGATGCCAACTCGCCTCCATGGCTTGTAATTCCCACCATCAGTTTTTCTGTAACAGCAACGGGAGTTTCACGATGCAGGGTGACACAGAAGTCCTTAGCTCCTCTATTCTACCTCCAAGTACCTCCAGGTAGAGGGCTGAAGCACTGGGCAGTAAGATATTCTGCTTCAGCAATAGTGAGTCTGTTCAGCTCAGCTTTATGTGTAATGTGACCTCAGCCTCTCAGCTCAACACTATTTTCTCATCTGCATAAAAACTTTCCTTCCTGGGGGAAATCCCACTGGAATTACTGAGGGCAGCACCCTTCCTTTCAAGGGTATTTCTCACCAGAGGAGGGTCCCCAATATCTCAGATGATGATCCCAGGTCAAGACAGCAGTTCTCTGAAACTGAACCTTAAATTTGAAACTTCTAGCTTTATGTCCATCCTAAACTATTACTTGAAAGATCACCTTTTTAGTTTGCTCCAGAAAGGCAGACATGGATATTCAATAGGAAGGAACAAGGATTATGTGCAGCATTTCCATTATATATAGGAAAGCAAAGCCAAGCTGAAAACTGCTGCATCAGGGTGGTGACAAACCCCTTTGAAGAAATTGCCTGGACTAATTCAAACATAACCCATTGCTATAAAGCTTAACTTTTACAATCTGAAGAGGATAAAGAGCAATCACATCAAAAAGTGAGGAGCAACATATTAACCAGCAGCATTTTAGAATGGTAGTTCTTGTTTTGAAACCAACCTTTTGCTCAAAGATAGTACTATTAAACAGCCTGTAGAGCTTCTGGGCCAATTCCTCTTTATTTTTCTTGAAATACTTCACATAGTGGGAAGCTGGATTTGAAAGATCTTGCAAGAAACAACCAGGCACTGAACATAACCTGAGCCTGCAAGAAAAGCCATTAAAGCTGAAATACAGAAATATGGAAAACTATAGGGAAAAATAAAGGCCACTTGAAAGCCAATAAGGATCTCAGGGATGCTCCAAGTGGCATAAACCTCTCCTCTTCCCAGCAGCTTGCCCTCATGAGGCCCATAACTCTCCTCTTACCCCTCTGAGGGCATGAAGGGGTAGAGCTGTTTCAACAGTCCTGCAGTTACTTCCTTAATTCACAAAATTAGATTATGAGGGTTCCTAAGTAGGAAATGAGACTCAGACTTTGAGACACAGTGAGCCACAACTATATCAAAATTTAATCAATATATCAACAGCCCTAACATGATCATCATAATAAAGGTGTATTTTCAGAAACAGAAAAGGATGGCCCAGGAATGCTCAGGAATTATTTCAGGGGAGGCAGATACTCCACCAGGATTACTAACTCCAGTGCTGCAGCATTCTGATAGTCTCACCTTTAAAGATATCATTTAAAGGTTTGGTATTGTATACACTATTATAGAATGATTAAAGAAAACAGCACATGGCTAGAAGACATAATGAGGGCAGCTATTAGAAATGATAAATGCATTCTTTTGAAAAGCCTAAGCTGCATTCCACATATAGAAAACGAAACATGAATTCTTCAAGTTATAAGAATACAGATATTTAAAAAAAATCAATATACTCTTGTTTATTACTAATATAATGAGTTTTGGTATCTTTTCAAAAGTAAGCAGCTGGATATATACAATCTGTAGAGCCAGCATATGCTGTACAAGACAAGGAATAGCAAGAGAGAGAACATTTACAAAAAAGATTTGACATTTGACAGATATTATTTGTCATCAATTCCCCTAGGCAGAGATCAGTTTATATCCTCCCTGTCATACTGGAGACTGAAAACTCTGGTTTCCAGCTACTCAACCATTAACAAATGTTGAATTAGGAGAAGTTTCTAGGCAGCAGAGGAATCACATCATCCTATACAAAATGCTTAGCATCTCTTTGTCCATCTGTAATTGCCCTAGAACACAGGAACAATGGAGAAACACTCACCTTTTCTCTGTCTTTGCTGACTGTGAGCAAGTGACTGATTGATTCCCAGGAATTCTTGCAGGAGTCATTATCATGGAAGGTGTTTCTTGAAGTGAAATGGATTTTGGCTTTGGTGTCTTGATTCCCTCTCCTTTCATGGGCTTTGCATCTTTGCAGGGTGGCTTGATGTTTTCTAGTTCAACAGGAAGAGTCATAGGATTACACAACATACATTACAAAAAGAAATCACAGAATAATTAGAAACCACCAGAAGGATCCACCAGATTTGCCAGAATAATTTTAAAACCAAAAAGTGCCTACAATGATAAAAACAAACAATATTGAAAAATTTACATCTTCATAGCACAAGATGACTTTTCTGAATGCTCAGAGGAGGAATTTTTCATTGCACCAAAATCCTCTTCAAGGTGCTGGGCTGCACCTCAGAGGTTGATGCCACACAAATGGAAAGAACCAGGCAATTAGCACTGGAGGTTGGCTCAGGACTGCTCACCTGCTGTGCTTGGCTGAAAGACAGCTGTACTTGTGCTCAAGACTGGTTTACGGGGTTCACTCCGCTTCTTTATCCGTGCCATTAAAGATCCAAAACTGTCATCTGAGCTGTCTGACTCCACCCCTCTGTCATGTCCTAGTGCCACAGTTGGCAATCTATTTTCTGTATTTTCACAGCTTCTTTCTTTCCTTCTAACAAGCAAATCTGGACTGCCTTTGAAAACTGACTCTTTCCGACTTTGTGGAGGTGAAAGAGTTATGCACTTCTGACTCCCCTTCAAGTCTTCCACTCCCTCTTTTTGGTGGTTATGCCATGGACTTTCTACAAAGACAGAATCTTCAGTGTCACTTGAAGTGTCTGGATACTGCAGTTCTTGGCAGCAAGTGTTTCTCTTTCCAGGAGTCATCAGCTTTTTCGGAGTCTGAAGATCTTTCTGTGCTGCAATTTAAAAGAAAGAGCTTAAAATTTTGGGAGTTGCATTTAGGAGACCTGCCTTTGTCTTAACACAGAAGAAATCCCTGGAAAGATAGGAAAACACAGAGAACAGTAAAGTATCTTTTAATTTTGTTTTTTATTATGGATGATTGCTCACCACTCTTGGTTTTGTTCTTTTTTACTTTCAAGTCCAGGAAGAAATCATCTGAGTCATCAATGAAGTCTTTCAAACTGTAAAAAAAAAAAAAAAAAAGGAAAATTGCATGGAATAAAGGTAGGAGTAAGCAGAAAAACAGAGCAGTAAGTTTGCCTTACTGAAACAGCCATCCAAAAAAAGCCACCCAATACAACATTATCAGCTGCTTGCAGCAAATGTCACCAACTGCATCCATGAATAGGAATGGCAAGAACATGTGCACCTCCAAATATCCCATTTTACATTTGCCCTGAACATGACTGAAGATGCAACAGGTCTGTCTGCACTCTCTCCTAGACTGGCCTATGAATCAATACAACTTAAGATTGTTTTCCTGTATTCTAATTAGTAAATATAATACAGAAAACTAAAATATGAACACAGAAAATGCATTAGTGACAGCACCCACCTTGCATCTGCCTTTTTAGGAACAGATTTGGGAGTTTTCAGTCTAGCTAGAACTGAAACAAAAGAAGATTAATTAAGAACAAGATTCTGTGTCTCTTGTTATGCATTTTTAAAAGCTTGCAACCAGTAAAAATTTGGTCTAAAGTATTTTCAAAAAAACAAACATAATTATATTTACATATAATTCCAACTCTCAATTCCTGAAAACTGGCAGCAGCTTTCTAATCTCTGGAGACTAAGAAGGAAGCAAGTGAGTGACAGGGAAGAGACAAAACTGAGACAATAAGAAAAATATAATGCATGGCAAAAAGAATCAAACTTGAGGCAATTCAAGAACACTCCCTGTGGCACAGACACCGAGACTGCACTGCAAGGAGAGAATTACTTTGCAGCACAAGCAATGAAAGAAAGTAATGTGTAAGATGCTTCACTATAGTTAGACAGAAATGTGTCCTTTTCATACTCCTTTGTAACACAACTATCGCGTCATTACTTACACATTTCAAATTCGTCATCGCTGCTGGAAGAGAAGTACAGGGCACTGCTGCAAAAACGAAATGCACAACTTTAGGTCACAGCAGGATCTGCACTCCACTGCTCTGAAGCACCCGTGAACACTGAGAACCAAATATACATTGGGAAAAACACTGAAAGTCCCAAATAGGCCGAACTGTTTTAACTCTTTATGGAAAGCTCGTTTCTTGTCTTACACATGGTCTGTGATCTGTCAGAAAAGTGTGTCAGAGTAAGCCTGAAACCTCAACCCATGCACTGATGAGTAAGAAGCTGCTTTTGCATAAAGTGCACTTTAATAGAGCTGCCATGAATATTCAGCAAACACAGCAGCTGGCATCCAGCTATTTCAGGAGGCAGAATGGAGGCATTACCACCTGGACTGCTAAGCCCATGTAAATGTAGAGGCAGCCCACAATACCCTCACCAAGTTATTTATGTCGTTTCATGAGAACATGAACCAAACATCAACAACTTCAAAAACACGTTATGCAGCTGCTTAAAAAACCAGGAAGACAGCTTTTTTTAAATGGACGCTACTTAAAGCTTAAAGACTGCAATTCTGAAACATGCTAATACTTACCAATCACCATAAAACAAACAAGGGCGTAATCTAAAGTTATAAATCAATATATATAATACGTACTACATGCAACGTAGTATGTCGTATTTAAATATACACGTAAGCATGATATACAGATATATGTGTATATATATATCTACATATATATGTATGTATATGTATACATATATATAAATGAAATAGCTATACAGTTTAAAACTCTCTGTGTCAATTATTTAATAAAACACGTCAGGACACGCGGGCTGTGGCGCCGTTTCCCCCGGTGCCCCTCACCTGCCGCCCCGCCAGCCCTGGCTCCCCGCGGCGCCTGTCCCGGGGCTCCTCCCGCGCGAGGCCGATGCCCCGCTCGGTGTCGGCCGTGCCCCGGCCCCGCCGCCCGCCGTGCCCCGCCATTGCCGGTGTCGGGCCCCCGGGGCCTGGCCGGGATCAGGACTGGGATGGAGCGCGGGGCCCGCTCCCGGCTCCGCTCCCGCCATGGCGCTCGAACGGCCCGCGCGCTTCCGGCGCACCGCGCATGCGCCACGCGCCCCGCCGCAGCAATTCAGCTTATTCCCACCGGAAATTCCCATTTGTGCCCCAAGAGCTGCTCAAAACGTTACAGCAAAGGACAGTAAAGGCCAGCAGCACAAAACGTGAAACACCGGTCAAATCAGTCAAACTGGCAAACCAAAGCTTTATTTTTTTTTTTTTAAAGTCTTTGCTACAGTACCTAGGACTGCACCCCTATACATAATTAACAATCATTCCTGAAAGATCTGTATTTGGCACCAGTTTGTGTTCACCTCAAACACTTGTGGGGAGGATTAATTTCAAATCAAATTTGGTTTTTTAACAGAATAGGAGCTGCCATCATGAAGCCAATTAGCTGAGTTATTGGAGAAGCTTAAAAAACAAAACAAAACAAAAAACCAAAAGTCCTTATCTTAACCAACACATTACAGAGAGCTCCAAAACAGAGGTCAAACATTAAAAGGCTGATATAGGCTCAAGTGGTTTATAAAACCTATAAAAAAAGACTACACCAGCACATACGCCCTTTCAGTCCACGCAGTTTAGAAATTAACACAGGGAGCAACTCGCTAGCTGGAAATCTTGTCATGGGAGAACCACATATATACCGACAGGAGTACCCAAAATCAAATGTTAAAACGCTCCAATTCCCAATCCACATAAAAGGAGAGAGGTTTGTAGGAAGATTAAATCAATCCATGATATCATAAACTGGTTGGGCAGTTCCAACTTCCCCCAGCAAGCACTTTGTCACTCATACACACAGGCTCACATGTACACGGCTCAATCCCATTCAAATTCCTCATGGAATAAAAGGATCCCAGGCTCTATCGAGTCTTTCCCTATCATGCAAGAAATAAGTCTGGCTGTGCTTTAATCACCATCATGTATTACTTCAGCCACAGAGTACCAGGCAGATTAAGTAGAAATGCACAGTTTTTAGCTCATCATCTCTGCACAAGTGTTGGAGAGGCTCAGTTCCTGGAGAGTTCCTGGAGGGACAGGCAGGCTCCCTTCATGCAGACTCGCTGGCCTCCACTGCTTTGACCATGTGGTCGGGCTTGTTGCCCGCGGCGCAGTGATCCCACATCTGCAGGTACAGCCGCTCCAGGTCCATCGTGTACTGCTTCGTGTTGAACAAGGGGCTGGATATTCTCTGCTTCCACACTTTGCCACGGATTTTTTTCAGGCTACAGAAGAGAGTTAAAGCAGTCATGAGACGTTCCAAACAACACGTAATACTGTTTACCTTTGAAACCTGCTATTTTCAGCTAACCCAGAACTGCCTGTACAACTGTTTCAAAAACACCTGCTCCCCCACCTCCACCAAATTCCTGCTCTATCTCCTCTCATTTCTGATACAGACCATCACACCACTTCAAATCAGAAGAGCTGAAACATTAACTTGCTGCATTATCTGTAGTGCAGTAACACTTTACAGCGTGATTTTAATTTGAAGAGACAAACTACTTAATCTTCAATTTAAAAAGAACAAAATGTAAACTGTATTGCTCTTTTGCACATAAGCAGTTTCTTCAGAACTGTAACTCAATTGGGAGTGCTGTTAAGTTAACGTAAAAGCAGAAGCTGAATTAACTGAAACTCAAGGCACCTCTAGAAGAGGACTGCCCAGCAATTTTACATTAAAATATCTGCAGGATTAAATCTACTGATGTCTCAGCACTGTGCCCAAATACAGTACTCTAGGTTCTTGATGTTCCCACATTAGAGTCCAAGTTTGCTTACTATTCCAGGTCAGTTCCCAGTTTCACAGCAATATCCTCATACTCCTGTCTGCTTTTTGCAATGAGCTCAAGACAACCCAAGCAAGTGAGCTGTGAGGCAGCAACTCGTGAGGCAAGAGTCTCGCCTGAAGAAAGGAAAATAAAAGGCAAATCAAAAACTAACAAAAACAATCAGGAACGAGTTTATCAAGTAACTTATCACACACTAGGAGTTGCTCTCCTTCTGCCTCTACAAAAGGCAAAGTTAGATATGTTTGCTGTTACTAAAAACTTACTAACATTCCAACCCATGTATTTAAGGCAGCTCCCCGCTGCATTACCTGGCATAGTGACCATTGGAGTCCCAGCCCAGAGCACATCCATGCCAGTTGTGTGCCCATTGCAAAGGGGAGTGTCCAGACAAACATCAGCCAACTGCCCTCTCCTCACGTGCTCTTCTTTGGGGGCAACAGGTGAAAAGATGATTCGGTTTTGGGCAAGACCCAAGTTCTGTGCGTACTGCTGGATGTTGGGCTCTCCTACAGCTGGGAAACGTAGCAGCCACAGCACACTGTTGGGAACTCTTTTTAGGATCTGTAACAAAAATAAGAAGAAAATACAGAAGTTCAGAGAGGAACATTTACTTTCCTGAACAAGAAATTGCCACATACTAAAATGAAGTGGAAGGTGTCATCATTCAGTACTTTGAGGTAGAGAGCAGAAATTAAACAGATCATCATTATGAATGAGATCACTGGGATCACATTTCTGATCCCATTGGAAGAGACAGCAACTCTGAGCAAGAGTTTACAGAACAGTTCCCTAAGAGAGTAAGTCTTGAACTTTATGATCTCATTTCTATATAGGCCTGTAATATGGAATATTAAAAAAAATCACCAAGTAGCTCTCAGCAACAAGCTAGAATCCCACTGTACGCTGAAACCTCATAGAGATGCTCTCCACTCAGATTTATCAATGTACCAACTGCCAAGGCCAGTTATAACTCAATTGCAGAGACTAAGGAAATCCAAAATTATTTCACAGTGGAGAACCAGCATACTTAAGCTGTCCCAAACATAAATTTTCTGGCTAGATACACAGATATAATTTGAAACACATCTAAACTCCTCTATATTCTACTAACACTAAGCCCTGCAACATGAACCGTAAGGATTCAAATGGCTCAAGGTCAATGTTTTCCACGGAGAAGTTAAGTTTTAACTTGCATGAAGTTTCTGCTAGCCTGAACAGCTTTGCCAGAAGTCTGACCTTAGATTTCCTACTGGATACAGATACTCACATTAGCCCACATCTGCAAGGTGGAAGGATCAATCTTATACAGCTGATTGAAGTTACAGTACACAACAGCATCCTCTGGCAAGCCGTACTGAGAACGGGTAGTAACAATTATAGTCCGTGGAACTTCTTCACCAGTTGCTGCTTTGTTGTTTATCTAAAAGAAAAAAAAATAAAAAGCTATTGAAACACTGAAACTGCAGGAAACAAGACTATGACCTGTGGAGTTATCCTGACACACATTCGTCACCATACCAAATTACTCCAAGCATATCTTTGGTTTTATGATACAAAACAAAATTGTCTACTTACCCACGGCAAGAATTTAACTGGTATGTGTACAGCTTGTGGATGCCACAATGTTGCAACCACCAAGGCAAAAAACACTGGGCATTTTCATGCCCTTCCTATATCTCCCCGAAATTCCAAGTAACTGGAATAATTGGAAAGAAGAATCATATAAAGAGGCATTACACATGGAATCCTATCCTCCTTAATTTCCTTGAGACCAGAAATTAAATTAAAACTGAAAGACAGAATAAAAAGGTATTTAGAAAGCAAAGGTGGGGTTTGGTTTGGTTGGATTTTTGTGGTTTATTTTTGGGGTGGGTTTTTTGTGTGTGTTTTTCTTTTTTAAGATAGAAAACAGTAAGCACAGAACAGATAATCAACAGATGCAGACTCGTATGTAACTGGTAAAACTGTAAGGAATAGGTTGACAAGAAAAATAATGAAAATGCTGAAAATTAGAAGAGTTAATGACAAACTTTAAAAAAATGGATCTTACAGCCTTCACAAAGAATAGGAATATGCTAATAAAAAGTAGCAGAGGATGAAATCGGAATAATCAAGTCACCATGCAAGAGTACTGAGCATTAGTAAAATGGAAGCAGGAGTCAAATTTTTTTTAAATAATGACATGCAATAGTAGGATCAAAACCAGATAAACAGAGAGGGCAGCACAGCTACTTAGAGCCTTTTTCCTTATATATATATGTATTTTTACATACATACGTATTTAAAATTTAGACAGTGGTACTGCAGCCAGCCACTGATGACACACTTGATGTGAATAACAATGACTCACTGTCACTGACTGTTAAAAGATGCACAGCAGCTTAACAGAAATTGGTAAATATGCTATTTATTCAGGTCTCTGAGACCTCAAAAAACACAACACTAATTTCTTGTTGACCTATGCCCAAAAGTAGCTGATCTCAGCACAAAGAAGTGCTAAATTAGTGTCACTGAAAGACAGAAATCCTGTTCTGGAAGTGCACAGACAAAGCTGAGTGTTTCATCTCAGTGGTGGAGTGTTAAAACTCTCTATGATTCTCAGATGACAACTTCAGAAAAAATTGCTAACAGCCTTATTAACCAAACTAAGATAAACTATTACCAACTCAAAGAAAAGTGTCAGTTGTCAAGGAAAGAACTCAAAAATAAAAGAAGGTATGAGATTACAAACAGATAAGTGGTAATAAAAGATATCAAAATGATGTAAAAGAGGGTCTTGAGGGACTGTAAACTGAATAAAATTCACAAGATGATGAGTTATGCCAATGTCAGGATATGGCATTTCTAGAAGGGAAAAACTGTTCTGCAGTGGAAGAAGAGTTAAACACCACCAGTAACTGTCACTAAAATCCCATGAACTGTTAAGCATTGAGAGGTGGTAATATAGTGCAAAATTCTGAAAGATGTAAGGAGACGAATAAATGTCGTTGAAATACAGTGGAATAACTGTGTCTCTATTCTATTACTCAGCAATATTTTTTCTAACAGAAAAACACAACTGACACTGCATAACAAGGTCACAAATCTTGGTAGGCTGCAGGCAATAAGGAAATCTTGCCTTTAAATTCAGAACAAACAAATATCTTCTTTATGCAACAAGAACAAATTTCTTTGGACTTTAGATACCTCTAGATACAATTCCTCTATCTTTGGGGGGGAAGATCATCTTCTAGTACATCTGTGGCTTATAATGAGCTTCCTTCAGTATGACAACTAAAGGAATCAACATGACAGAAAACACATTTGCTTGGAGCTTCTTCTTCATTGTTTTGTTAAAACATATATAGTAACATAAACACCAAGAGAAGACTGTCCTGAAGTGCCTCACCTGAGTAGTTGCTAATCCATTACTGATGTTGAAGCCATTGATAGTAATCTGAATTTGCCCACGATTTATCATCTCAATCACAGCCTCTGCAATGGTGTTCATAGGGATCACTGGCATGCTGAGGGCGGCGTTGCCATCGGCATTGTCACAACTGTCAGGACACTTCATCTGAGATAAACCACACAGGGATCAGAGGGAGTACTACCTGCAGTCCCCAGGACTGTACACAGACAAGAGGAGCTCTCACCTTAACAATCTTGACATCAGGAAGGCTGTCGAGGAATGCCTTCAAGTCAATGCCATTCAAAACAATCCTGTTATCATAAATATGACCATTGGACTTGAAATCAATGACTGCTTTTTTCTGTCAAGAAAAAAAAAGTTACAAGAGTTAGAACATCCCTTACCAATACTGTACCAAGTGGCATTTCATAAAGACACCTATGGAAAACAACCTACTTTCCTTGCCCCATCTTCCAACATACCTTCAGATGGGGGAACATGTTGGCGTGGTCTCCAATAAAGAAAGTGTTTGGCATGTAAGCTAATTTCTCTGAATACTGCTCAGCCACCTCAACTGGTGAAGTTTCTTTATCTGTGATGATATAATCCATGAACAATGCCCCACTGGTTCCAGGATACCCTAGCCACATTGCCTAAAAAACAAGCAAGCAAGGTTTCAGTTCCATGTACACTGCAGAAATAAAGGCAGTTAAAAATCAATTAATTTTAAGTTATAGTTGCCACATACAGGTTCAAGTTTCTTCTTCCGCTTTACAAGCTGAAGATCAAACTCTAACTCTAAACTTTCAATATCAAGAGCTCAAATATGTTCTAAAATTGAACTCTCAAGCAAATTTTCCCCACAATGTGCAGCTTGAAGCCAGAGCACCAACCATCAGTGATTACAGCTTCTCTTACCTGAGACAACTCCTGTAGTCTAGAATGACAGTGATTAAGGTTCCTCTCATTCTCTTTTCATAGGCATTTTAGAAAATCCTTAGTCAAAAACTCCCCCCAAAAAAACTCTGACATTGATTCTGGCTTACTAAGAGCCCTGTAACCTAGTTACCTGAATAGGTGCTGGTCTCAGTGCAAACAATTCATTTCGAGCTCCTTTGGTGTAGCCATTCATATTAATGAGAATGTGAATCCCATCCTGATGGATACGGTCTGCTGCTTTTCCATTACATGGTATCTAAGAATAAATAAATAAATAAATACATAAATACATGTTCTTTTTGGTTTCAGTCTTCCAGTAATAAATGTGGTTAGTCATCAGTGTAACAATGGATAGAAGCCAACTGCGTAATTTAAAGAGGTCACAAGATAACCACCACATTCCAGGTAGGGCATAAGGTCAATACATCTACAAATTTCAAAATTCTCAAAACTAACATCAGCCTCATTCAAGAAATAATTGCAACTAAGAATCTCAAACTACAGATTCATCTCTTTCTTTATTTAGAAAAATTTAGGTTTGCTAAAAGGTCAATGCATAAAACAAGCTCACCTGAGATAAGTCAATGAAATGATTTGCTTCAGCCATCACCTTTACACGGAAGTTTGTCCCATCATCGGGACTCAGGGCGTAACAGAATACCTAAAATATGAGGCACCAAAAATTGAGTATCTATGACAACTTGTCCATAAAATAACTCAGCTATATTATGATTTTAAATTACATCTAGTTTCACACAAATAATTTTTATCTACATGGCATTTACCAGTTGAGAAAGAAGTCAAGAAAGAGGCACTGGGCAATTTTTTGACACATTTGAATCAGGTCTAGTTTTGGTGCCAGAGTATGGCACTGCCTCCTGCACAGACATATATCCAATGTTCTCATCAGTGCAAGGCCAAGTAACTTTAACAGACAGATCTGCATAAGAATTACATCTCTAAGAATACCTTCAAGGCAGCACTGACTTTGTAATTAGTGAGAATCATGACTATGAATCAGGCTGAATAGACAAGCTAAGCCTCAGGGAAGCTTTTTAACAGTGCCTAGTTTTCCCAAGTAGGAAACTACAAGTGTATCTGAAAACAGCACTTCATATTGATAAAGGAGGATGATTCAGGCTGAAAAACTCTTCAACCCGTAAAAAAACAAATCCAACCAGCAAAAATTTGCTCTTTCCTAGTTTAATTGCTTGCACTAAGGGAAAAAAGTGCCACTTACAGGCATATTTAAAGCTTTAAGCATGTCATTTTTATTTTTACCTCGAATTTGTCTGGGTTATGCATGCCTGGAATTGACTGCATTAGGTGTGAGGTTGGATGGTTTCCAAAATCAGAGCTCACATAGCCAATACGAAGTCGACCTTCACTGGCCTTCAAATCCTTGGGATGCTCATATGGTGGCTTGTGAAGAACATTAATCTGCCAAGAGAACACACAAGTGTTTACAAACTCAGGAACTAAAATCTAAACAGAGGGACAAAACCCCCCTAGGAGTTTGCAGAATTAACCTTATTCCACATTCAAGCAAGCAGTCATGGACATCTGCTGTTCCAAACCTGTGTTCTACGTATTCCACTGGAGCCAAGTGCAGTGCCCACACACTGTGTCACAAGATGTGATGTCTGCTCTCACACAAATACAGACATCGCTACCACATTTCTGCTTTTCTAACAGTTTCAGTATTCCACCCCAATTCTTAAATATCCTGATACCACACCATGATCCTCAGGAAGTTCTCAAACCACAAGCCACTGGTGACCAGAACAGTACTGCTGTAAGGCACCACAGCATTTTTTCTGTTCTTTGCTCTCCATCTTGCCCAGGCATCTGTTTGAACCACTATCTCTGACAGGATTATCAGGCTACTCAAACAAGTCACTTTGACAAAGTGTTATCTTCCATTAGTTAACCAGACCCTCCCACCAGCAGACAGCACATTTTCAATTATAAATGGCAACCTGCACAAGTAGTCTGTCTCAAAACTCACAAGCACTACCAACTATGAACATTACATCCTATCTCTTCACATGCCAGTGTCTCAGAAAGCTTACAAAGGCTAATACTGACAAATCTGAGCATTATATCTTGAGTAGGAACAGGCAAAGCCTTAAAGAGCTACAATCAACAACCGGCCTGTACAGAACTTCCTACCTTGTCCAAACAGAGATTTCCATGTCTCTCAGCAATTGCCTTCCTAAAACTGTGAGAAAGGGGATATAGCATGCTATGATGTGGGTGTACAGAAGGCAGTCTGTTTTTCTCCAGCTGATCAGCTACAATGCTAACCAGCTTCTTCATTCGATCATCATAGTCTGTCCAGTCACAGACAATCTATAAAATAGGAAAAACATAAAAATTATGACAACAGCTTCCTTTGGCCTGTATCAGTTATTTCAGAGGTTGAGATTAGTGTTTCTTCAAAAAATGGAAGTGAGAACTTCTGTAATTACTGTTGACGACTGTACAATCTTATCTCCTGATTTAAGACAGAGTCTAACTCTTTACATTTAAATTAGTCATCTCCTGCAGAGGAATCCTAAGAATCAAAATCCAAGCCTCATCTTCCTCACCTGCAAACAGTGGGCCAAGTTGCAATAGGCATCTGGGAAATCAGGTTTCAGTTTCAGAGCAGTGCGGTAGGAGGCAATGGCTTCTGGTATATTCCCTGAATCCTGTGAAGATACAGAAATGAGTCAGCAGGTAAAAATATCTTCAGGGTAACTACTCACAGTGCCCTGCCACACTCTTCTAGGAGTGAATCATTCGCATGTGCTACCTTGTGAATTGAGGCCAGGTTGCTGTGGGCATCAGCAAATGCTGGGTTTATCTGAATGGCACGGGTGTAGCACTGCAGAGCTCCTTGAACATCCTGCATCTCCTTCAAAGTGTTTCCCATATTAGAATAAGCATCTGCAAATGTGGGGCTGATTCTGAAAAATAAAGATAATATGTCATGAACAAGAAAAGCTCCTCCTCCAACAAGAAAACATGCTCATACCCAGACTTTTCCATCTGAAGAGCAACTATGGAAATTACAACACATGATTAAGTCATCTTCTGTACAAATCTAGGCACTTTCCCATTAGGAAAGGCTGGGACTCTTACAGGGAGTATCCATTTACCTAATAGCCTCTTTGTAATGCATCAGGGCTTCCTGTAACTTTCCCTGCTGTTGCAGAACACTTGCTAAGTTTGAATGCGCTGCAGCAAACTCTGGAAACACCTGGAAGAAAAAGAAGTTGACTCTGTCTCATGTCTCAAACATCACAAGCAGACCACAGCAAAAATACTTGTGCATTTATTATTGTATTTTCTTACTTTTTTCTTTTAACAGAGAGGGGGAAAAAAACCCCCTATGTCCTATTACACATTCCCAACCTGAACCACCCACCTCTCCCTCACACTCAGCTGTACCTCAAGAGCCTTCCGATAAAGACGGACAGCTTCCTCAATATTGCCCTGCTCCCGCTTGATGTTTGCCAGATTGTTGAGAGAATCTGCATGAGTGGGACAAAGTCGAAGGGCTGTGTTGTAGCATTCTTCTGCTTCTACCACCTTCAAGACAAGGAGCACTGTTAATACTGTAGCATTTATTGTAAAAGCACTGTTTATAAGAAGTCATTATGCAATCACTTTAAAAGGTTCAAGATGGAGATTTCCCGAATTATTCTTCCTTTTAAGTGAGGTTAACATCAATCTCAACAACTTGCCCAACAAAAAATTGGTGACAGCTGGTGTCTATTAAAAAAGCATTCACTGTAATGTTAAGAAGGAAGAAATGCTCCTTACACTGCCTTTCTCCTTCAAGGCATTGGCCAAGTTGCAGTAGGCATCAGGGAAGTGGGGCTGGAGCTCAATGGCCCTCCTGTAGGTGTCTATGGCCAGGTCTATCAGGCCCTGCTCATAGTACACACAGGCAAGGTTGCCATGCACAACTGCGTGATTTGGGCTCAAGCTCAAGGCTCGCAGATAAGCTGCCACAGCTCTGTAACAAATAAAGGGGAAAAAAAAAAAAAAAAAGGAGATGGTAAACAATCATCCAGACAGCAGGAACTATTTACCTTGGTACAGTGTATACTGAACAATGTTAAGTCTTCTGGAAAACAAGGAATTCTTTCAGCTACTTTTTTTTTCCACTCTTCATTACTAGGAAAAACACCTTTTTTTCCTTACCCCATTTTTTGCCAGCTTATTGTTAAATTTTAACAAGATAAATAGTATCACATTACATCTTTATTCTCTTCACTGATCTACTATTATTTACTTAGACTTAAATTATCACTTTGTTCAAAAGTGAAATCTTTAATTATACACTCCTATATCACTATATAAATGGTTGATGTATTCAAATCCAACTTCTAGGAAAACCATAACAATATAAGTAAGTAAATGTTTAAAAGGTGATGTAAAATCTGAAATTATGGAAAAACGTGCCTCTGTTCTGTCCACTAATTCATGGTTAAATCAGACATCACAGAATCATTTAGACTGTGTGCAGTGCAGATAATTAACCTGTTCCCTGCAAGCTTTTATTAAATTTGGGGCCACAAACCATAGCTATCAGAATTAAAAACCAATTAACAGATGCAATATGGTACATTGCATATAAACAACAGCCTGGACCTCTTCCCAGAAACAAGATTCATGTATCAGATTAGAAGTCTCAGAACAGGCAAGTTCAACAACACACCAACACTACTGCAACCCAAGGCAGTAACATGAGGCAACCATGTCACATATACAGAATATTCCATCAGATGTTTAGCTGAATTGCAGCATTCCAGTTTGTCTCACATAAAAGGGAAATTTTAGAAGAGACACACTTGCCAATGATGTTCTGAATCACATAATAAAAACAGAGAATCCAGGTCTTTCTTGGGCATCTTATTTTCACCCTCCCCAGCCTTAATTTCAAATTTCAAATCTGTTTTCATCAGAAACTCTCATTTTTGACAATGCATTAAGTACAAGAAAGCAACATGAAAGAATACATTTCACTGGAATTTTTTATTTTTATTTAAATAGACCAGTAGACTGGTCTGTCTGCACTTCAAAGCCATTTGCTTGCTAAGCCTAGAACTGAAGTCTTTGCTACCCCTCCCCAAAGACGCTTTACAGAAGGAACATAGTGTGTATTTTGATACATCAGACAAGCCACAGAGAACAACAGTATTGATCTGCTTACCTGTCAAATATCCTTGCCTCCTTCAGAACATTCCCCAGATTGATATAAGCATCCAAAAAATTTGGGTCAAGTGTTACAGCCTGAAAATATTTTTGAAGTAAAAGTTCTGAGCATTAAACACAAACACATTTTCTATGAAATTGAGTTGTTTGCTGCTTTTTAAGAATTTGATAAACATAATCAGGAAGATTTAAAGAATTTATCAGAAACCCGGTAAGGAAGGAAAAACATACAAACCAATAACAGGGCAAAGTTATTTATCTGTAGAAATGACAGCATGTACTACCTTCAAATTTATTTGTTTGCTTACTTATTGAGTTGCAACTACTGCAGAATAAAGTGGTAAACATTTATTTCACATTAGACTGATCATACTTAACACTCCTGTCTACTGATGCTACGTTGTCTTTAGCTTGTTTTTAGAGAAGAAACCATAAAAAACCTTATCTGTATCCTCTATCTACTGCAAAATAAGACAGAATTTTAAAGCTTTACCAATGCAGGAAAACAGGCCATTCACAAGAACTAGCAAACAGCAAATACATCACATGTGCAGGGAAAACTGAGTAGCCATTTAACTAAAACATCTTTGGTCCCTTCAAAACTAATAAAATGCAAAATTCACTTACACTGATGTAGTTATAGAAGCTGCAGTACAAAGCTACACATGAGTGTTTGACAAGCCCCACTCTTACAGTCTTATGGGAACTATTAATTCCAAATTACAATACTTTATCATGAACTAGACACAGATCAAAAAAAAAAAAAAAGTCTTAAGCAGCTAGACTTTTTGCTGTAGATTTAAAGCCACGAATTTCAGGAATAAACTGTTGCCACATCTTAAATTCAGGCTTTAAGGCACTCTAGAAACTTTAGAGATTAGGACAAAATTCATTACTATGCCAATTACACACTAATTGGAAGGTATCAGACAACTACTTAATGACAATAATCTGGAGAAATCTGAACAGTAGTGAAAAATAACCCTGGAGAAGAGGAATTAATGTGTCACTTAAAACTGTTCTTCTCAGTTACTCAAAGGACAGTAATACCTGAAACAAAAGTCACAATGCAAAATGATTTTATGCACCAAGTTGATTCTTTTCTCTCACACACAAAACATGCAAAACATTACTATCAAACCAGATTTTTAAAAAATTTAGTCCAGGAAAGGGCTGAAGAACAACTCAATAATTTTCTCATACTTGATGTGTGTGAAGTCCTAAGGGAGTTCTAAGTGTCCCTCTCTAGTAGCATTTACGCAGTTTGAAATATCAGCAAGTTTAAAAAAACAATTAACATGAGCTGTTAACTAACAGGATCATACAAAGTTTTCTGCTACCAAAATATTTATCACCTGCAAGCATACAACTGCATGCACATTTAAATCTAGCAGTGAAGCTGACTCCCTTAGGTAGTTACCTTTTCAAAGTGATGAATTGCAAGCCAAATTTCTCCTTGGGCATTGAAAACACAGCCAAGATTACTCCAAGCCACTGCAAAGTTAGGTTGAGTCTCAATTGCTTTTAAGTAACAGGCCTTGGAATAGTTAAAGAAGAGAGATACAAGGGAAGGGGAATATTTGTAAAAAGAAAAAAATGAGAAAAAAAATTTGTTAGTATGCCTTCTCTAACCAGCCAAAAGTGACCCTGCAGTATAGGCTAGCTTGCGCCAAAACTAATGCGCTGCAAACTGTTGTTGATCCTGCGCCAGCGCAAACCAAAACCCAGGTGCAAGCCCACCATTTTTCAGTTATGCTGGTAACAGATTAATATTCCTTCAGACACCAGATCACCACAGAAATCATCTTAGAAACAATTCAAGTAGTTCACCAGAAACGTCTGCCACCCTGAAGTGCATAAAAATCAAAAAATTACCATGTAAAAAACTTCACTCTGAAACAAAAATTTTCAAATATTCTAAATCAGATAGAAATTACTTTAAAAAAAAAGGAAAAAAAAAACCTACTGAAAAAGACAAAGCCATTCCTCAGTTTTAAGAGTGCTTGTCAAATGAGATGACACACCCCATCCATATCTTGTTTCCTGGTTTCTTTAAATACAATTCAACCTCTCCTGCAGCTTCAAAACCTCAAATGACAGGATTGCATGAAGGTTTAGGTCCCTGTAATGCAAGCGCAAGAAATCGCTGCGCATCCTACCCAGCACGGCGCCACGCTATCGCTGCGAACTGCTTGGCTCTAGTGATCGCCCCAAGGTGCAGTGAACAGCCAACCAGAATCATTAATCTACCAGACAGGCCCACACAAAACTCGCATGTTAAATTTGACATCTGGACTCTGTAAATGAGTTACAACCCAATTTTGTCCAAAAGGCTGCAGCCTGGAGCTCGGGCAGTTGCCCGATCAGAGATTAATCATCGAGTCAACCGTTCACGGGGGCTTTAATCGCACGCAATGCGCGTTACCGCTGCGCAGCCTTTGCGCTACTGCAGGATCACAGCGCATCATCAGAAGAGCAGAACGCTGCAATCCAAACAAAGAAGAAAAAAGGAAAAAAATGAACAACCGGAAGAGTTAGAAGCTTTTACTATTAACTATCTCCAATTATTTCTTTAAAAAATATTTTAATTTACTTTTACTTTATTTCTTTGAAAGAATTTGTGGCTAATAGTATAAAATATTCTTACATTACTTGCTTGTAATTAAATATTTTAAGCTGTTTCTGAAGCCACAAGACAGAAGATTCAGGCATGGAGGCAAATGGTTTTGCTGTGGCAGTTACAAACCCGTTACCATATTTCTCATCATGTGACTTTTCGGTGCGTTCCTTGCTGGAAGAGGAGGAGGAGGTGTGTGTCTGCCCTAGATCCAGGCCTCGAGCTCCCTTCAGCGAGGCACCTTACGCATGGAATAGGAGGTTTCACCCACCTGAAACCTTCTAAATACAATATCAGTGGTGAAAAACCAAAAACAAGAGAGAAAATAAAACAAGATCATTAGTAAGAGTTCAACAAAGCAATTGCATTTTTTTGGATATGTCTTAACACATGGGAATGAGGATAATCTGTCTGTAACAAGGGAGACATGCAGAAGGGAGAGGGTTAATCGGGCAATTGCATACAGCAGGGACTTTTTTTTTTTTGGAAGAAAGGCTCTGAAACATCTACAAAGAAATTAAATTTTAGTTCAAACTGTAAGGAATCTGCTGGCTTGATCTTTCAAATGGACTGATAACCAAAGAAACACATTGCAATTTACTCAAGATGTTTTTCCTCGTTTATTAAGTTCTCACAAAACGGAATAACACTTTCAAACTAGGTGTCTCCAGAGCTCTGAAACAAAGAAGTCAGCAACCTAAGGCAGGCGCAGTGTCTTGGCCTATACCAGTCACACTAAAGCTGCAGTGAAGTGCAATTCATGTTAGCTGTCCGCTTGGTGGGCTGAGAACCAAGTGTCTCAAAGACTGTTCAGTTCTGAATGCTGCTACACAATGTTTTCAACTTGGATCCGACCAAATCAATCAGGCTGCCCTAGGGTGGTACACGCATCCAAGTTGTTATGAGAAACAAAGCAATGGTGAATTTGGAAGCTGCGGTCCCCGTTACCCCAGAAAGATCCCCACCCTCCCCAAATGGTGCTGCAGCCAAACAGACAGCTACGCTCTTCATACACTCCACTTCTGAGCATGCGCGTGGGGCTTGGAGCGACAGCCGTGGAGCCCAGAGTGGTTCTGACTTCTCCACACTCCTCACCCCTGCAGCGCGGACGCGTAAGGTGGCTTGTAACAAGACAATTTCTTTCTGCAATCCAAATTTCAACGTGCCAAGAATTTTAAACTCATCTTGGTGTTCGAATTCTCAGTTTAGGAAACGCACGACTGCTAGAAGCCACCTTTCCACTACAGCAAGTTTTCTTTTGATCAGTTCATTTATCAAACAAACCAGCTTTGTCCTTCCGATTTCTTTATTTTGGGGAGGGGAGAGGGGAGACATGAAGAAAAGATATTGAGGGAGGGGAGTGGGGGGGTGGTGTGTGTCGCATACTGCAGCTATTATTTACTAGCCTTTCTTCCACTATCAAGGGAAGGGAAAAGTTAAAAGAATAAAAATCTTTAAAAGCCAATATTACAAAGTAATATTTGTATAAGTTTCTTCTCCACTTACAAGCCACAAAGGACTTTAGAAGAGCAGCCTTTTCAATAGCACCTGCATCGTACAGGGATCTCGAGCTAACCACAGGCTCTCTGCTTGGCACCAGCAGGCAAGCCTCAGATCTGAAGGATTGTTATTTATTTCCAGATGAAAGCATGATGGAGCCCCTGCCCAATACTTCAGAATGGTATCAGATAGTCTAGTTCAGCAGCAAGGCTTGGTAACTTTCCATTTCTTGACTTAAACCAACTTTTTAAACATGGACATGCCATAGCTTGCCCTGCAACTACTCTGGGGTGTTTCAGTGCCTTCAGTTTTCAGAAGTTTCTCGGACTGTCTGTAGATCAACGTAGATTTGAAGATTTGGTGCAAAGTTCAAGTTTTCAAAACACTGATGTTTACATGTATTCTACCCAACACCTACCTTGGCTTCTTCCAAGCGACCCAGGGCTTTGAGCAGGTTCCCCAGGTCACTACGAACACAGTACAAGTCCTGAAAAAATCAAAATCACACCATCAACTTCAGGACTTCAGATTCCCCACAGGTCTTCACAAAGAATTTGCAAGGAAAAACCCAGTCCTCTAAAGCTTAGTTTAGATTCTTAATAGATACATCACAAATATAAATTATTTTTCTTGACCTAAGATTAAAAACAGATAATCTGAGCAAATTTAGTACTGTAAAAGTACAGCTGTAAAGAATTTAAAAGAGGTAGTATTTCATACAGTTCCTATTATACAGAAATAAAAAAGTGAAAACAAATGCCTGCCCCAGCAGCTTAAGTCCTTTGCCACATGTAAGCATTTCAAGCCCCATTTTTTTTTTTCAAACCACAACTCCAAACTCTGTGCTTTTAAGATACATCATTACCATTATGGCTTTTAAATAGATATATAAAATAGATATATAAAATGCCTGTATCCCTAAACAAGTTTTCCTCTTTGTTTTGCCCACTAATCCATCCATTTCCAACAGCTTAACCACATGTCTTGTTCTTTCATTTATTTGAAATGAAAGTACAGTCTGCAACAGCATTATCCAACCAGAGTAAAGACCAGAGAGATATAGACATTTTGTCAACACTAATGAAAGGATTTACTAACCTAAACAAAACTCAACTCCTGCAAAAAACCTCACCATCTCACATGATTCTAACCAGTGCATCCACTAGTCACACCACTTGGCATATTAAATGAGACAAGTTCACACTGGCTTAAGAACACAGAGAAATAAGGTTCTGGGCTCCTGTTGGACTGGGTTTGCTTTTGCTTTTCCTACAGAAAAAGGACTTATGCACATGGAACCAATGCTGCACTTGAAGTACCTTTTATCAAAATGTCTGACCAAAGAGCAAGCAAATGCCTTTATCCCGCTGAGCAATACTATACAAATTTAATGAGTATGATACAAAATAAACAGAGGACAGCAGTCTGTTTACTAAAAATGCCATTTTGAAACAGTTACAACCAAAAACCCAAACACCACACCAATCAATCTTATAAAAGTCACTTACAGACAGTAATTTTTAGTCTATAAAACCTAAACTGATAGTCCTGTAAATCAGCCCACAATGGAAATCTAACTCAGTCTACAGCAGAAATCTTACCAAGGCAACACTCATCACCATGAAATTTCTTACTTCATGATAAAGTAATACCTGGTGATTTTCCAAGATCAATTCTCTCACTGTAGTACTACCTTAAAGCACACAAAGCTAAATATGGGGCCATTCACTGAAGCTTCTGCCTTCAGAAAAGAAAAACAAAACCTTGCTTTTCTTTTACCTAAAAAGGTAAGTATGTTACATACAGAGAAAAGCAACCAACCAGTAGCCCTTACTGCAATATACAACTTTTTGTGACAAAAGGCTCTCAAAGATCCTTAAAAATAGTATTAACTGCTTCACTAAATTTACGGTATACAGGTTGGAAGGGTTATCTATTGTTCATTCTTTAAAAGCTGCTACTTTTGTGTCCTAAGGCAGTAGTATCAAAGAACGGACTTTTATAAAAAAAAGTATTACTTACAGGATTGTACTGAAGGGCAGACACATATGCCTGTACTGCTCCTTCCATATCACCTGCAGCTACGAGTGCAGCAGCCAAATTAATGTATCCATCAATGAAATCTGGTTTGAGGCGCAGTGCGTGTCTGTAATGCTCAATTGCTTCCTGCAGCTGTCCACGCTCCTTGTACACATTGCCTAGATTTGAATAGGCTTCGGCCAACAGTGGGTTCTGTTTGATTGCCAAAGTGCTGAAGTGAGCAGACCTGGAGAAAATAGACAAGTTAGCAAATAAGAAACCCCAACCCAAAAACAAACCAAAACACCCCAGACAAACCAACCCTCGATGTTCAGTGTTTATCTAGTTACTCTAGTGAACATTCATGCTTAGGTGAGCCAAACATAAAACTAACAAATCTGGACTTACAGAGCTGTCCTGTATCTTCATGCTCTCACAAATCAAACTCTGATTGCCCTGGTTCCCATTTTAGGTTGTACTGAACCAAGACAGCTCTCATTTACAGTGCGAAGGGTTCAAGTTGCCTCACCAAACCTGAGCTCAATACACTTGGAAAAAACACTACAGGAATCCCTCTTCCAACATCTGTATGCTTTAAGCAATGTTCCACTCAATATTCTTTTCAAGAAGCAGGACTGACTTACATGTAAAATTCTGTTGTATCCTCACTCATTCTGTTTTCCCATATCTGAACTACTACGACTTCAATCAGAAGACTATATAAAACAAATCTAAATCAGAAGTTCTTACTTCCTTCACCAGCAAACATGAACTTACAGCTAGAACAAGTGAAACTTGAAATGCTAGAGGCACAGAGAGCAAGATCAGGAACAGGCAAGCAGAAAGAACATAGAAACAACTTTCAGATCACAAAACTCCTTTAATTAAACATGTTGTACAGGAAACAGTCCTACAACTTAAAGAAAAAACCCCAAAACCACAAACCCTTGGACTGTAGATTGAATGAACATTACACATGTAAATCCTAGCAGCACACACCAATGTGGCTGATGTTCCAATGTTAATATGTAATGACAACAATGGCAAGGCCTCCTGTTTGTTGTAAAGATTTTGAGTCCAATTTGTATTTCTCTTACCCCAGCCAAACTCCAGAGGGAAGAAGCCTACCTGTCCAGTCGGCGACACTGGAAGTGAATGGACGACAGTAACAAAAGCACACCAGTGTTATCAGGCTCCTGTCTCCAGAGCTGCATGCAGTGTCTCTCTGCTGCTTCAAAGTCTCCTGCCTGATACTCACGATGAGCCAACTCCGCTAACCCTTGGAAGGAAAGCATACGTTTCGTTGGTTCTGGAGAATCACCAAAACATTTAAAGGGGGAAAACAAAAAGTTAGATGATGGGAACAAAACAAAAACAAGACAAAACAAAGAAAAAAAATGTACACAACTCATGGATAAAAATGTTTGAAATGACATGAAACACTACAGCAGGTGACAGCTGGGACTCTGATCTTATCTGTACCAGTCCTTAACCCCACCAGCTAATAATAGCTAAACTGCAGACTGTAACGACTGCAAATATTTTCAAGTCAATCATTTTCTATTAGTCTGAAATAGACTCTTGTCATGATATATTTTGGTTCCTAACAGGGGAAGTGCTGCTAACAGAACAATGACAATTCTCCTCACTCCTCCCCATGACCGAAAATCCTATGCTTTGCTATGTTAAAAAAAAGCACTCTAACAACTTAATGGGGAAATGAAGGACAGGAGACAATGACTAGTAAAGGACTTGAACAAAAGAAAGTTTTGCTGTGCAAGTAGTGAAAGCCCTTAAAAAAGGGCAAAAAAAGCACAATGGGTAACATTTCTTGAATCCTGCATACTCCTACATTTCCTCTGAGGAGTCAAAATCCCTTCACAGAAAAAAAAAATGGTCTTGGAACAACAATATCTGATGAGAGACAAACACAGACTTCAATGATTATGCAACTGGCCTACAGGAGGAACCATTAAACACACAGGGTACAGGAAAGGAGTTACTGCTCCTGGAGGCTTAGCTGGAACAGGAGTGACAAAACAGTTTTAGTATTTAATACCCAACTGTGGAGAACTAAATAATTAAATGAAATACCATATGTTTTAGACAAAACAACCGGAAGTGAGAAAAGTAAGTAAAATTTCTTATAAAGTAATAGCAGGTGCAGCTTGGAAAAACCCATAACCATTCATCCTAGAAAGAACTGCTGGCCTCCAAATTCTGCCTTTATACCAACAACTCTTACTATTAAAATCTTTGATTACCACAAGTATCTCTCATTTTTCCTCCTGTACTCTGCAGTCCCTTAATTCCATTCATTAAACACTTCCCACCTCATCCAACAGTTTTAAAATTTGGAATCTAAATGAAACAGATAAACCTTTCCTAATACAAGAAAGCACTTCAATAGCTGAGCCTACATTTTTGTAGTGAGGTAGTACAGTAGTCCAGACTCTCATGCTTTTGTGAGAACTTTAAAGGCAGCCAAAACAATCATAAAGAGATTAGGTACACATTTACTACTTAGTGTTTATTTTATGAAATTGGGATTGGTGCAATTTATTTGAATTACTTTCAAATTTGGGGTTTTAGCACCAGTAGGTTTTAATATAAGATTTTTAATACAAGTCCTCTATGATATCAGTAGTTTTTCCAGACAGTATATTGTCTCTGTCAGTGCTATAAACTGTTTCACAGTAAATTGGAACTACCACTGCCACTTATTTTCAGATTATTGAAAAATTAGTAACCAAGTCTCTTCATCCAGATTAGATTCCTGTTTTTCAAGCCCTGACTAAGGGCAAAGTGGACTTCACGATCTGGTTAAACCTACTGGCAAAGATAAAAAGGCCCAACCTTTATTCAAGATGAGAGCGTTGAAGTGTGGCTGAAAACCACACCGCTCATAAATGGTGCTGACAGCAATACTGGAGCACCAGCAACTGCTCCTCACTTGGCCCCTGTACTGGTAACAGGTTTTGCACTTCTGGCAGCCAGCAAATTTTCAAGTTCCGCTGATGGCACAAAGAGAGAAACCAAACAGAGGAAGAGCATGTCTCGTGAACTCAATTTCCTCTTCAAATGCATTTCAATTTTTTTAGTAAATTTCAAAGAGAAAAAAAACCAAAAAGCACCCCAAAACAAAACAACTCAGGAGTTTACACTGCAAGACTTATGACTGCAGGGAAAGAAGCTTTCAATCATGATCTAAATGCTACATTTTGCCTACTTAAAACAAGAAGTCAAACTGAAGTTGCAACTTCCAGGGCAAGAGAGCAGGTGGTGCATATGTAACACCTGAGAACGAGAACTACTAACAAAAGCAACAACAGAAGAAACACTGACACTTTCTTTCATTTATCAAGTGTCTCTGTTTACAAAACAACCCTCCCTTTGTCTCCAGAGATAAGGCAGTGTAAAATTGCCAGTCATCTACCTCCAAGCATTTATTCTATAAAGGACTGTGAAGAAGTTCACTGAAAAGCGGGAAGTGGACAGCCACATCACAAAGTCAAGAACGAGTGAAACTTTTAATACAAAGCTGGCTGGAAGTTATGCAGTGCAAAATATCCGTAAGACAGCCCATGAATGGATGCTCAGTGAATCAACTTGTAAAGAAAATAACTGCAGTGAGGACTCACAGCCAGGAAAATCCCTTATCGAGTCTTGCATAAATTAATTTCTGTACCTAGGCTAACTTGTGCTGCATGCTTCGACTACGACCTTGGAAAAGTCTAGTACAGGGCTGTGACAATGACCTTCCCTGAGGCTTCTAGACAATACAAGCAGAACAAAAAGCTGCACAGAACCATCAGAAACGCGCCCGAGGCCATTTCCCCCTCACAAATACCATCCTAAACACTTGCAATACACTCCTGCTCGACCTTGTGCTCAGACACCGTGTAGTTCCAGACAGAAGCAGCGGTTCCCTCCAGCTGGGCGGTGCTGGATAGCACAGGACTCTCCCCGAGCGTGCACGTGTCTCTTTTTACCCGCAGGCATCCAGGCTACAAGAGGATGCTGCAGCCTCGCTGAGCACACTCACAGTTCTAGCTGGGAAGGTACCGAACACCCCACTGCAGCACTTCCCTGTATCACTACTGTTTCTCTTTAGATCGCTATCTCCGCACTGCTATCCCGTCTCTTTCTCCAAAAATCCTCCTTTTCCTTCTGCTTTTCCCAGGCATCATTTCAGCTCTTCCTGCCCCTCTGGTTACAGAAACCCCCAAAATCTGGGGGATAAAGCTGTGTAGTCCCTTCATTCTTTCAGTGAGCATAACACTTCTTTCTCTCGCTCTACAGAGAAAGTCAGATTTCTCCTCTTCTCCATTCCTCAAGTTCTGGATCTGCGAATTAAATTTAGGGCAGGATCTTTCCGTGATACAACGCTATCTTACTGTTCAGAAAAGCGCCTTAGTGTTCGGCTATGTCACAGAATCACAGAACGGTTTGGGCTGGAAGGGACCTTAAAGATAATGTGCTCCGATTCCACCGCCATGGGCAGGGACACCTTCCATTCGAGCAGGCTGCTGGAAAAAAAAGTCCTGCCTAAGTGCAGCGAGCGATTCTGGGCAAACCAACACACGTTTTGGGTCAGGCTTTTACCCTAGTTCGCCCTCTAACGCAGTCACCTGATAGTCTGACAAATATAGCAGCGAGCCCGCCGCACTCACAGCTCCCCGCGCCTCCCCGGCAGCGGCCCGGGGCTGCCCACGGGCAGCGCCCACCGGAGCGCACCCAGCCCCGCTCGGGCCGGCGCGCAGACCCGCACAAAGGCGGCGGGGCACCCCCGCCTGCCGCGTCTGGAAACTTCCGTCGGGAGCGGGCCCGGCGAGCGGGGAGCAGCCCCGGGGGCGAGGGCACGGCCCGGCCCCCGCTGTCCCCGGCCAGCCCGTCCCCGGGGGCGCCGCAGCGCACGGTACCTGTGCTGTCCGCCACGTTCCCCACGGAGGTCGCCATCGGGACAGGGGCCGGGGAGGCTGTGGCGGCGACGGCAGAAGGTGCGCTCGGACCGGGCCGGGCCGAGCTGCCCGCGGTCGCGGCGCGTTGAGGCGGCGCTCCCGAAATGGCGGCGGCGGCGGTACCGAATGGCCGCGGCCGGAACTATCTCCGCGGAAAAAGAGTCCGGGCGGCGCCGGACAGCGCTGCCACACGGCGGGCGGAGGGACCCGCTGGAATCGGCGCGCTATCACACCGAGGTTATCCTTCCGCGCGCAGCGCTGCGCCAAAGGCGGCGGGACTGCGCATGCGCCGCCGCCTCCCGGTACGCCCGCACGTGGCCCCGCGGAACCGGCGCTCACCGGGACGGCGGGGCTCAAACAGCGGGGCTCAGCCCCCGGGACAGCGGAGCTCGGACACTGGAGCTCACCGAGACAGAGCAGCACAGGGAGAGCAGAGCTCAATAACCGGGACACCAGAGCTCCCCGTGCTGCAGCGGTGCACAGGGAAGCAGCAGCAAAGGCGTCTGTATCCCCATTCCTGCTGTTCCCGTGAGCTCCGGCAGCCACACGCCCGGACTCCACACGGAACCCCGGGCTCTGCAGGAGCTTCCCCGGGCCACTGACAATCAGCAGACTCCGGTGAACCGTGAGCCTTCCTAAAGGCTCAAACTGCCGAAGTTTAGTTTCTGGAAGTAATTGCGACTTATAGAAAAAGTAGGGCAGCTGTTTCTGAAGTACTGGTAGTAGGCAGTTCCCAAAACCACTCAGGGGTCAGACATCAGACAGAGTATTTGTGGTCCCAGAGAAAAAGCTCCCATTTATGAAATGAAAATTGCCTTACAGTTGCTCCTCAACAGCAAGTATTTCATTCTGAGCAAGCATTTTCTCCTGACAGACATGCACGTATCCAACAGGCCAGTATTTCTGAGGAATTACTTTACATCTATAAAGACTGAAGAACAAACCATACAAATCTGTATCTGGATTCTGGAACCAGTGCAGGCTACAACAAGCCAAGGCTTCAGCAGGACACCCTTGTCTGAAGCTTATTTTTCACCGTTTACTAATTCATATAACATGTTTTATAATCAATTAAAATATTATATCTAAAAATAAAAGAAAAAAATCTTGGTAACACAGCCCACATTACGCTGTTCCTTACACCAAACTGAGACAACAGAAATTCAGGAGCCAAGAGTGGCCCAGGATGACCATCATCTCAGGGAAGGGAGTTCATTCATCTGAGTCCAGGTCACTGTCTCCTGCAATGGAGTGAAAGTCCTCGCTGTCCTCCTCATCCTCAGACAGATGGACCTGGCTTAACACACTGGGCCCAGAGCGCTGCTGCTCTTCCTCCTCCTCCTCTTCTGAGATCTCATACCCTCCAATGCTGCTGAAACTCGTGTCTCTTGTGTTGGACTTTGGGTCTGGTTCTTCGTAGCTTCCATAACTGGAAGAAAGAAGAAAATAATTTCAAATGAGCTGCTGATACCAGCTATTCTGTATTTAACTGCTGTCAGTTGGCTTGAAGTCCTGTGAACACTGGGGAACCACTGTGCATTTCAATTCTGTCACTGGCCAGCTTTTTAAAACAGAAACTAAAGAAAAAACAATTCTCCAATGAAACAATTCCAGCATTTTCACTCTACACTCATACACTCCAGGCAGGAAAAACTGATTGCTCCAACAGCTTCTGTCACCTTCACTGCAGACAAAGTGTAGGAGTGTTTTCAACCCATTTTCATCTTTTCTAGCACTTCCTGCTGACTCTTGTCAAGGTCCTGGGCTGGAAATGACCATTGCCTGCCAGCCCAGCTACCTATCAACTCTGATGCCTGTGATTTATTAGAAAAATATCAATAATGGCACTAAGGAACTGAATTCCACAAGTAGAAGAAGAACAGAGAATCAAATACTTATACTCTACAGAATGCCCAGAGAAGGGAGAGTAGGTTGCTGTTCTCTCGAGTGCAAAAAAGTAAAGCTGATATTGTTGTGCTTTTAATTTTTCAGTAATTGAACACCTTCCAAAATACAGAATATGCATAGTCCTATACTTCTGGACTTCAACTAAGCAGTTGCATTTCAAGTCAGGACATGCTTGTTCTTAGAGGGGTAAAAAAAGGGTTCATCTGCTAAATCACTTTTTAACTTCAAAGGCATCTTGTAGTTTGAGATAGCTTGTAAAAACCTTTATTTGTCCTGCCATCAAAAACCACTATGAGAAGAAATCATCTAACTTGAAAGAACTGGGTGGTTTGTTTGTGTATTTGTTTGTTTTTAATTAAACTGATAATTTTATTACTGAAAATCTAACAGCAACCCCAAATTTCTGTCAGTAAAAATAAATTATAATTATGGTTGCAACAGTAGGAACAGTCACAAGATAACTGTAAGAAAATTATGAGATATTCTTCAGGTTTTTATGATGAACACTTCAAAAATCTTTAAGAGAAGGGATTTTAACCAGCTCTGATTACCTGATATTGCTGTCCTCCATAACATGAGATGTCTCCCCACCATCTCCTTCATAGGACATCATGCTTTCTTCATTGTCCATGCCCATCCGTGTGTTCTCTTGAAGAACATGAGGTTGTTTGGGTCTCACTGCATTGGGCTCCACATCTGAGTCACTGCCACTCTCACTCAGCTGGATAGCTGTGTAATGAACCAAAGTTTAGTCACAAATTGCCAGGTTTGTTCTGTCACTTACATACCCACTGTCTGTGTTTAAAGGCTGCAGTGCTGACTGTAAGGAATGTTTACAAAGTCATGTCCACAAGGCAGCAGAAAAGGGATCTGGGAGGTGACATCACCTACTGAGTGCCCAATTCTGATGTTATTCCAAAGCAATCTCATTACCACCATTACTCAAAAAGGCCTTATGTCTTGTCTACTCTGCAAAATTCCCCCTTCTTCCCCCCTAATAATTTTCAGAAGTCATTGGTAAATACCACTATATGCTTTTCTGCATAAGTTTGTATTAAAACATAGAAACAGTCTGGATAACCTCTGTACACCTCTTCCTGTTCATGATAACACTGCTTTTCATGGTAACATTGTTGTAACATTTTACATTTAACATTTATAACCCTATTTCATAACAAAATAAATGTACTTTTGCTAGACTACCCATTCCTGGCCCTGCATACCAAATCATACTGGCAGAGTTTTCAGAACTATTTGCAGTTTCACTCTATGAAATACAATCAATATGATGTTTTCTTAACTCTGCTTTCATGTGTGTCTGTACTTAGAGCATTCCTATTCCACTTTTGTTTTCAGTCCCATTTGTGTTCACCCAGTTTCCTCATCTTGCCCCTTGGGTCTCTGCTCTCTACTGCATGTTTTTGTGATGGAAGCATGAGATCAGCTGGGTTAATGAACAATCAGAAAAGGACACTTACAGGAGAAAGGATTATCTCCCTCTTCATCACTCCCATCATCATCATCCTCTCCATCAGACATAAGCAAGTCTTCATAGAGGACACTGGCCTGGGGCTGCTGGGCTGATCCTTCTTCTTCATCAGCAAGGTCACCATCTGCATCTTCAACTTCCTGGGTCACAAAAACAGACATGCTGAAGATCCAGCAGCATGCTGCCATTTCTATCATAGATTTCCCACTCTGCCCACTCTGAAGCATTCCCTCATTTCACAGCGCTAACTTCTCCAAACTGCATTTCAGAGCCTGTCTCAGGGCAGCAGGCACAACAGACAACTCTGCCAGTCAGCACGTACACTGTGGCTGGGATTTCTGTAAATATACTCACTGGGGCTGGAGTCTTAGGCTTCCCATCATCATCCTCATCAAATCCTTCAATATCCACGTCCGAGTCTTCCTCGCCCAGCCTACCTCGCCCCTGGCGCATCTGGAAGGGGACACAAACAGCTGTGGCACTGAGGAGGGCACTACTGGACATCACCCAGGGGGTGGGAGGGACACCTGGGCCACAGAGGGGATGTGGGAGTACAGGAAGGGAAAGACAGAAAGGAAAATGTATGTGTATCACTCTCAGAGCAAGGATACTTTTTCTCTTTATTGTAAGATCAGAGAGCACAATCTCCACATACTTCTACCTGATGTGCTCATCCTTGAATTGGGAATCTCCAGCCTTACAGCACCAGAGTTCCTCATTGAACTAGTTATTTCTGGAAAATAGCACTAGGTTGTAAAAAAAGTGCTTATTTTCATCATATATTTTAAAAGCATACAGCATTTCCCCCAAATCTTTTCCTGTCCTCCTCTTCCTCTTCTTCCCACAGTCCCCATGAGTGCAAGATAAAGAGGACATGCAGATTCTGTCCCAAAGACTATAAATTTCTACAGAAAGCATGAAGACTTCCAAATCTAGAAAACATTCACAAAGGTACAGATGGCTAAAATACTACACAGAACTATTCATAACCAATCTCTGTTTGCCTGCATTTTTCAGAATAGCTCTCACCAGTCTTTCTGGTACCACCTTCAGTCTTATGGCTCCTCACCTTCTTAATTCTCCTGGTAATTTATTTTCATGGTCCTATTACTGCATATCCTTCTGCTATTCTCTCTCCTTCAACATTTATTGTTTTGTTTAATAAAGAATAAAGACTAAGAAAAAAATATTCTGTGGTTACTGTAACAAGTTCATTTATAATTATTTAATCCCTTTAACCTGTCTGCTTTTTCTTTTGTTTTTACAACGTATCAACAATGGCAACCATCTCTTCCAAGCTCCTAATTGTCACTGGATGCAACCATAATAATCTAATTATGAGCTTCTGAATCTGTAGAATATCCTTCACCATTTCCCTACTCAGAATTAACAAGGGATTGCATATTAACCCTCTGTAGCATGAGTCACCAGGTTTCTACTTCCAGAAGTAGTGAAGCAAACAAATACCTGGCCTTAGGCAGATTATTTTGCAGCTTTTGATTCACTATTCTTTGTTTTGCAGTGTCTCAATTCCCAATGTTATTTAATTATTTTTTTTTACTTTTGCCTCAGAGCAGTCAAAATGAAGAAAATATCGTACCTTTTGGAAGATATTCCCTTCTCTGCTTGGAAAACCTGATATTTGTCACCGGCTTCCTACAAAGTCATTGCCTCCTTCTAGTAATTTGCTCAAACAAGACAACTCCCCAACCAGATGAGAAAATGGAGGATTCTGACCTGAGTTCCTCGCTTCCCTGTGGTAGTGATGGGAGTGTCCATAGCAGACAAATTGCTTTCATCTTGATAGAATGAAGCACCCTGGGACACACTGAGGGAAGTGCTGGTATCATACAAATCTGGTGGCTAAAGTACAGGTGGAAACAGGAGACAGAACATTCTCAGGCACTGAACTGAGACTGGAACAGTATCTTGAGAGGCAAGACTGGGATTTCAGGACTAAACACATCTTTTTGGCACGGTGTTCATATTATTATACACTGTTTAATCAAAATGAGCTAATTATTCTTATAGAACAAACGGGGTAAATGCAATGGCTCAAAACCTCAGCTTTGAAGTTTGCCAAATAGCAGATTTTAAAACAGAAGTCAGTACTTCTATACAGTGCTATTCTACAAAGGTCAAAATCACAAATCACAGAAGGACTCAATAAATTTGAGAGAATAGACCTCTCTGCAGCTCATGAATACAATGGTCCAGGTGCAATACAAGTTTAAGGTGCCTGAACAACCAATTCCCAGAAGCAGAGAGGGTTTGCTGTAAAAATGATCACTGCATGTTTGCATCCACCTACTTCTGTTCCCTGCCACAGACAGGAGACTTGATTACATCAACCTTTGGTCTGACTCAGCATGGCCCTTTTCATTTACTTCCTTGTTATGGGAACGGTGTTGCAGCCCCACATGCTCCAATCAGAACTGGGAAAAGTCTAGTACATATGAAACAGCAAAGCTTCCAATCAATCCTATGTAAATCACTGTCTCAACCCCTAAAGCTGACACAAACAAGAAAAAGGGGATTTGGATAAAGTGTTCCAAAAGCCAACCTGCAGTTTGCATGCAGATTGACCTCTGAAGAGTTAATGAGGAACTACATATTAGGATTTTGATAAAGTTCCCTTATAACACATAGTTCATAGATCATGACAATACTGAAAGTCTTAAGAACAGCAATAATTCTTAAATTGGGCAAAACAGGCTTCCTAAAAATTTAAACAGACATATAAAGCACAGACAGCTCTCAACTGTATTTGCTTTTTATATCCTGGAGGCCAACCTCTGAAGACCCATATAGGGAGATAAATGTTGGCTGTCACAACTGCATTTAAAAAAGGGAACTAAAGCCAAGCAATCTCCACCAGACCTGCCATCTGTGGCAAGTTTGGGAGTGTGGGAAGTGGGACTGTTCCTCCAGCCAAGAAGCAGAGGGAAAGGGTGGCCTTCAGGTGACAAGTTCAAGGGAGCAGCTCAGAGAGCTCTTTCCTCTTACCAAGGACAGTTCCCTGCTCAGGCCTCCTGCCCTCTCTTCTGATCACCAGCTTGGAATAAAATCAGACCAAGTAACATTGCTCTTGGGAAGGAAAGCATCAGATAAGAGAATGGCATTTTTGTCCCTCACTCTCTGATGCATTGGGATTACCACTGATGCCATTTAACTCTTGAAATATGTCAACAAATAGTTTCAATAACTCATCTCCAAAGATTCCCTTGCAGCCCAGTACTTCCTATTGGCAGGAAGGTCTTTTTCCATGATACTCAGTTCCAGCATTCCCAGCCAGTTGAATTTGATCATCATTTCTAGCAAATACTTTCTACCTTCCTAAAATGTTACATTTGGGGTATTTTTGTGGGGAGAGATGAATGAGAGGGTGTTAAATATTGTCCAAACCCGCGTGTGTCCTGCTATCCTGGCTCAGCCATGCAGTCTTTGCATATTCTTGCCTAAACAAACTTTACACTCATTTTTCTCTTAAGAATAATCTTTATAAGATCTTAAATTGTTCCTGAGCTTCAAGCCCTTCTTTTCCACTCTGACTTCACTAAAATTAAATGCAACTTTCCAGATGTAATTACATCAGACTTGCACAGAATCAAAAAATTATTGGTCTACAACTAGGATGAGCAACTGCAAAGAAAGCTTTGGTTTGTCTTCCTATACCACAACATTTGCATTTTATCATTCAATTATCGACACAGAGATCTTTCCCAAGGCTTATGAACATTTTCAAATAAACAAAAGGCACATCTCAGACACTAGGATGACATCCCCTGCTTTCCTAAGCAAATTCCAAAGATAACTTTAGTTTTCATTAATTAACAGGTAATTATTCCTGGTGAAAGTTTTTAACTGATGTTTTTAAAAACAACCAAACAACCCAAAAAAAAAAAAAATTCTTTTTTTAAAAAGTCTAAGTAGCTTATAAATCTTTGCCAAACTGTAAACACTGAAAAGAAGCCCAGCATGAACTTGCTCTGTAACACAAAAAATACCTGACACACACAATTGTCTGCTATAAAATAATGATAAAGGTTAAAAAAAATTATTTCCACTAGAACTGGAACAAAGAGATCTAAAGAATCCCAGCAATGAGGGTACAGTTGGACTTTGCTACCAAACAGCTCCCTGGATTCCTCTCAGCACAACATCCATGTTTTGTCCTCATGTTCTCCTTCCCTATCCACTGCTTGACTTCTCAGGGTTTCTAAATGTTACACTTGCACAGTCCTCAACTTCCAACCAACACTCAGCTGTACCTGACTGTACACAGCTCATCTTTAGACTAGTTTTACAATTTGCTTGGGAAATGTCTTTCTTTGTCTTAGGTATCTCACTCTCTGAAGCATCAGAACTGCTGCTTATATTTATTCTGAAAAAGTAAGTGTTAGCACATCTTCCAACAAAATACTCTACTAAAAGACAAACTACAGGCAGATGGAGAACACGAAACACAGAGGAAAATTGGGATCAAACACTCAGGAGATTGAAACTAAAAGAAAGTGAAAGCCTTTCCTGGTCACTTGCCTGTGGTGTGTAGGGACCAGGGGTCATAGGATCAAGACTTTCCAGATCTGCCTCCTCCAGTGCTGCTTCCTTAGCAGTAGAAATGTCTCTCTCAAGTTGAGTCAGGTGCTCATCATACTAAGAACAAAAAAAGATTGCTAACGTTGCAGAACAGAAAATTCAAACTCTAAATATTCCAGTAAAATTGTCCACATACCTCAGCTAGAGTCTGGTAACAGATGTTTACAATCTCCTGGGCTGTTTTTGTGTACTGGCTGTCTGACCCTATTGTAAGAAACAAATCTCTTTATACACTCTGATGTTTTTTCAATTCCAGCTGCTGAGACAGCAAGACAGGTTTTGGTTACACAGGCCTCTAAATCCCAACTCCTTCTGATGTATGGAGAAATACAAAGCTAAGCTCACATTTGGCTAAAATAGTACAACCAGTTTGTTCCAGCATTAAAAATGTGATTTAGGACACAGGAAGGTTGTACCCTGTCTCAAGGAAATTCCCAGAAACAAATCATTGGATCAGAGACGTGCACTGAGCAAGCAAAAATATAACTGCCCCATTCTGCACCAGATGGTAACAAAGCTTCATGTGCCAGTGAAAACAGCACTGTTAAAGCATCTCTTTCCTCAGGAAAGGAAAACAATCATCAAGTTTATGAATCACAGCCTCAGGCTTCAACACACTCTGGCAGTACAGGTGCCCAGATGAATTAATCAAAGTAAAAAGGCAACTGAAGCCTCATTTCCACCACCTACCATTGTACTTAATGCTGTTGGCAAGGATGAGGTTAACATCATCCAGGAAAGTCTCTCTGTTCTGGTATTTGTGTTTGGATATATTCTGAAAGAGAATTGTCAGCCAGTAAGTGATCAAGTCTAAACACCTCTCAAGAGACTGCTCAGTTTAAGCTACACACCTTGCGGATGGTCTCCAGATCCATTGGATTAGCAATCACCTTGTAATAATCAGGAACAAACTTTTTGTTAACTGGATGGTGAAATGGCCAAGACTGAAAAAAAAAAAAAAAAGAAAACATGTTTAGAAAGCTTCTGTGTAGAATTTTTTACAGTTTGAGCTACAAATGTCATAAAACAAGTCTCCAGAACTGATCACACTCCAAATGTATTTAAGGTATTTATAACAAGACCTCTTGAATCCAATCATTTAGGTTCAGGAGGGACATAGAGAAAAGATCTACCAGCTGGATTTTTAACTAGGCCTGTTGATAGCTATCTGACATCAGGAACATATAATATGAATTAGTAATTTTACAGAAGACTTTTCTATTTATTATCACTGTTTTCTCCACAAGATGATCAGCACATTTTGCACATCATACATACAGTCACTCAAGATACCTACATCTGGAACTGCCATCATCTTTTGAGTTACAATGTTATCCAAAATGAAGGAAAAGGCCACTTGATCATCATCATCCAGGAGAGGATTAATTGCTTTTTCTAATCGAGCCAGTTTATCTTCCTTCTGCAAAAGAAGTAGGGAAAATCAGTGGCTGACCCTAACCTAGTAACTAAACTATCATGACAGTCTGTCCCAGAGAGACTACCATGCACCTTTATATTAAAACACTTGTAACTAACAGGGGGTAATAGTCAAGATATAAGCCTATAAATGAGATGAAGTAACAAGAACAAGAAACAAGGATCTGGTTTTTTTTTCAGAAAGGCTCCCATGGAAACTGTTTAAAATGGTAAAAATTCAAATACCTTTTGCGGTAGGAGGAAGAACTCCCTTAATTTTCTACCACTCTCCCTAAACCCCTGTTTTTGCCTATGCACATTCTCTATTCTCAAAGTCTTCAACCACACCTGATCATCCCTCCCCCTCCATTCTGATCACAAATCATTCACAGAACTTGCCTCTTTTAGCTTTTCATCACACAGGTCGAGCATGGACTGGGAAATCTGTGTCAGTGAGTGCTTTGGCCCTGCAAACACACACATCAAGTGCAGCTTGATTAAAAAGGCCCATGTCACAATATGATTTATCTTTACTCCTAAAGCATCACTGATTATATTTCTGGCACAGTTAGGAGTATATACTCAAGTATATTCTCAATACACACAATTATCCAAGTTCAGCATGTGTTTTATATGTGAAAAAGTTATGTGTAGTAAATAAGATTTTGGGCATACATTCTGGTAAAGTCTGGAAACCCTTTGGAAAGCAGCTGTGTCTGTGGCAGACTGGCCTCCAAGCCCTCCACCTTTGCCAAATATTCACAGTATAAATAATGAAATTTATTTTTCCTTCACTAAGTCCAGTCAGTGAAGCAGAACTGCTAAGGCAGGCAAGATGGACATTTAAGGAATATCTAAAAACCCACAGCTTTAAGTAATTTCAGGATTCCTCAGGCATGGAAACAAGCATTTGCAACAGAACTATGAAAAAAAGGGATCTTATTTATTAGGATAAATCAGGGATTTAACTGTCAAAATAATAAAGGAAGCAGCAAAGACACAAACCCAGTGCTGTCAGTGTCACCCTCAATGCTGCACAGCCTGGACAGACTCAGTGCAGCTGGGGGGTTTTTCTGTCAAATTAGTATATTTTGGACAAAGACTTTCTATCAGCAGTCAGAATAAAACTGACCACCAATGAATCGGCACTTTTCCCCAGCAGATACAGGCTCTACCACAGAATCTATGTTTTTATTTTAAACTACCTTTCTTTCTTTTTTTTTTTTTTTAAACTAGTTTCTGACCTTCCCAAATGGGGAAAAGTTTACTGCGACTAAGAATCAAAATATGTAAAATCATGACAGCAAACTCTACTCAAAGCTGCATGCTCCAAGGCACTGCCTTCAATGGGTGTGAACTATTCCTATTTGCATTGAAAGATTCATTCAATAAAGCATAATAATGTAATCTGCTGAAAACGATGTTTTGCTTAGCTATGAAGGAGGTAGGCAGGACTTGAAACACTGAGTCACCCCAAGACACAGACCCATAACTGAAATTATCACATCACAGTCATAATTTAGTTGTTGCTACACGCTGGAATTCACTTCTTTCTTATTTATTAATTAGTTAATTAATATTAATATAATCTTTCAGGCATATCTGGAAAAATATACATTCACTACTGCCATCTGGAAGTGAATTTGTTCTGCTTTTATGTTGCTTTCGTTGACTCTAGAAGTTCCACAGCTCATCCATGCACAATGTATTAGCAGAAAGAGGATTTCCCTGTGTTTTTACCGTTGTATGTGGCACTGTTCTTCACAATGAGCTCCAGGTGTTCCCTGAACTCCTCCCGGGATGGGTACTGCCTCTTACGGACGTTTTCACGCAGGGTCTGTAAATCCATGGGCCTGGTAATGATCTTGTAATAATCTTTGACAACTTTTGGATTTACAGGCGTGTGAAAGGGGTATGTCTGAGGAGGAAAAGAAACAAACTGTTATTAGCACAGTACTAGCACAGCTAATCTCAGTTTTACCTCCATAGTTAAACAGGCACTAATGTATAAAACCTTTACACAAACAGTTCTTTAACTGCATCAGGGAAAACAGAATAAGCTCAACCCCGAATAAGCTCAACCCCACGATGGCAAACACTTTCTTCTACACAATATTCTCTAATACCATTATAAGAAGGAAAATCTCACAGAGAATTCTGAAATGGTATTTTCGACTGCAGCACAAAAGTCAAGAAATTAAACTTTAAAATTCTCATTTAAACTCAAAGCTTCCATTTAATCTTTTGATTTTGCAAGTTTTTGGCAAAGTCTGGTCAGAAAAGAGTGAAGGACAGCTCCTCTCCAGTGCCACATATATAAAAGCATAACACAGTGCTACATTTCATTCATCTTGTTCTGGTTTTGTTTAAAAAAAAAATTTTAAAAAAATCACATATGAGCTTAGAACATGTATCCATACAAAACTAGCCAAATTCTAGTGTCTACAACACATACCCTACTTCAACCATATTGCTTGAGATGCAGGATTTGGGTGTCATAGCTTAAACTTACATTGGGAAGATCCCTGATGTCATTGATGATTCCCTCCAAGATGGATGAGAGTGTCACCATGGGATCTGTTCTCCGCCGGTGGATGGATTTATGGGGACGCTGAAAAAATGAGAGGCAGGAAAATGAAGGCAGTTCCAAGATGCAAAACATTTACTCACAGAAATCCTAGACAATTTAGCTTATTAATTTTCTGGGCAGGTACGAGGAGGCTGCACAGGAGCAGTTAAGGCCAGCTGGTACAAACAGAAATGGAGGTGCTGCAATCAGCTCAGTAACACTTGACTCACATTGAGATAATCACAGTGCACCGTTGTCCCCACACGACGCTTCTTCTTAGGAGGAAGCTGCTGCTTAGGAAACTTCAGGACCAGGGATTTCCTGCGAACCTCATCAGCACTAGGCACAAACAAAAAAGCACAATACTTCCTCCAGTCCTCACGTGAATCAAGACCATTTGTCCCCCAGTACTGGCTTTGGTTCATCTGCCATAATACCAAATGCTCAATCAAAATACCGTAATAACAGTTTATGTAAAACCCTGTCACTTTATTCCTGTGACTAATGTACATGTGAGTATTCTGCATTAAGCTCTACGTTGTTTACTCTTATTATCCCCACCAGTATCTCTGCTTTTTCCCTTACCTCTCAATCAGTTGTTTTCCCAGGACAATTTTCGTTCCTTCAACTTTGATGAGTTCTTCATTGTCATTGTGAATGACTGTTTTTTCCAGCTCTTCCTCCTGCTCCTCTGTCATTGCAACAGGATTAGAAGGTGGGGCATTTGTTTGGTAGTAAAGAGGGCAGAACTTATTAGTCCTCATGTGCCCGATTGCACCACACGCTCCACATTTTAGCTGCAAAAATAGAAGGTAATGGATCAGAATTTGCATATGGGCTTCTAGTTTTGAGGCAAAGCATCATTAAAATTCTCCCAGTGAGATCCTTAGAAAACTTCTCCAGTAGCCAAAGCCTGTATGGATATGCTTACTTTCAAGTCTGGACGCTCTTTCATTTTCTTGGGCTTCTTCTCTGGAGGGCCCTTGAGTTTCTCTTTCTCTTGGTTCCGCTTTAGCCGCCGTAACTGTTCCTGGATCCTGCGCCGCTCCTTCCGCATCTCCTCACGGTGCTGCTCATCAAACAGAGCAAACTTCCGTCTGTGTGGGGGAAAAAAATACAGACATTTTCCAGCCTAGTTCATGATTTGCCAGGTACTCTGCTGGCAGCTCAATCACTGCATGAAGTTTGTGACACCCTCCAAATGGACAGCCATTAAACCTCTCTCTCTCCACAATTACTCTGCCAGGCTTCTACACTCAGTTCTACATTTCTTCATGCTGTTGATGGAAATAAGCCTAAATGCCAATGGAAATAAGCCTAAAGGCAAAGTTAAAAGACAGAAGAAGGAGATGACGGAGGCCTTACATGAACTCCTCATCCTTGGTGGTCCGTATGCGGCAGTAGGCGTCGATGACCGCGGGTTTTCGCACCGTCTCACACCTCACGTATTCCTTCCCGTCCTCGTCCCTGAACGTGCGATAGATCTTGAGGCGCCGGCCGGTGGCAGAGGAATTCAGGCTGGTCACAGAGGCAGTGTCATCATCCTTGTGAGAGGTTGCTGAGGCTGCTGAAGCTGTTGTCACAACAAAATGCTTTATTTGCTTCTCATTTTTTTCCACACTGTAGAAATATCGTTTAAATACAGCAGATAGTTTTGGCTTAAAAGCTTCCAAGACACACATTCAGGAAAACCTAATAGAAGTTTTTTCTTTGCTTGTTCATGTTCTCTTATCATGACATGAAATCAAGCTGGAATGAAGATACGTAATTATCCACATAGATTATAAAGCCAGAAGGAACAGCTACAGTCAACAAGGACCCACAGGCACAACCTGCAATGCAATTGCATTCTGGCCCTGCAGATGGATTAGTTGCAGTGCTTTTCATCACAGGTATGGTTATCTGGCAGAAACTGAGGGTCAGAAATTATCCAGTTTTCCAAGGCATGTTCCAACCAGTGTGTCAAGTGACCACAGAATCTTTCTGGCACCATGCATAATTCAGGTTGAGAAGTTTTGTACAAAGTAATACTGGATATATTTTCATGAGGTAATAATCATCAAAAATCTTACAGATATTCCTTATAAATTATCCCAGTAACCAATTTTTAGTGATTTATTCCCAATTTGAGAATAGATGGCAACAATAACATTGACTCAGATGCAGAGCTCAGCTTTGCTCACACACATTCAACAAGTAACAGTGGTCATGGGCACCTCCATGAAGTTCATTCACAGGCCAAATGTTTCACCAGCCAGTCAGGGACATGTCAAGTTCTCTGTTGGAATGCACTTAAAACAAGCAGATCTCCAGGAGATCAAAATCTGGCAGCTGCCCAATTTAGCTCCAAAACACGCTGCCACGGCACACAGTGTAACAGACACTGCTATCAGCCTGCAGACTGTGCCTGCTCACACACAGAGCTGTGTGTACGCAGCAGATCCAACTACACAACCTTAAAATGGTTGCAGGAACTATGTGTGAAGACATCTTGAGAAAAATACTGAAAAAACAGCTCCCCCTGACCCACCCCCATTCAAAATAAAAAAAATGAAAAGAAACTTTAGCAGGAAGCAGCAGTGACTATCTAAAGAAATACCAGAGTAAGTTTATAGCTCAAAATAAACAAAAGATATGAGGCAAAGAATACATTTCACATGCACTTTCAGCCCCTAAGTGCTCAAGAGAAGGAAGAACCCCCAGAGAGGGAAAAGCCCCAGATAAGCATGTTTATACATTCCCCCTGTAAGGAATCCACACTCTCTTGAGAGGCCAGATCAGCACACTTTGCAGCCTGACATAAAGTCCTGCATCTCTTCCTAGGCATAATTCTGGTGGTTGCAGTTACTTACACATCCCCTTTTTGTCTCTCCTGTCCTTTTTGCCCCTATCTTTGTCATTGTCTTCTCCCAGGAGCATCCTTTGCAATTCCTTCCGCTCCTGCTCCTCTCTTTCCCGAGAGAGCTGAGAACTAGTTTTCTTGTTCTGTAACATGTTCTCAATATTCTTTCCCATCTCTTCAAAGTCACTGTCTTCAGCTGAACTGCTATCTGTGTCTGTTGACAGGATCTCAGTGGATTCCAGAACTCTGAAATAGGAGGCATCCTGAGTCAGTGAATGTTGCCCTCCCAAATTAAAAAAAAAAATCCCTCTGTTACCTTCCCAGAAATACAAAGGTAAAAATGATGCAAAGGTTTGATAATTAATGATAAAAATCACTACTACAACAGGCATAATATATTCCCTTCTCAGCCCTCCTTTTAACCCCCACTAAAAGATCAACTGTTTCAAGACAATCTTCTCCAAACAGTTCATCTCTTCTTCATTAACAATACCTTATTCACTCACCACCCTCAAGTCTCAGGCCAGAACAAGGAATAATGCATGAATTCTTCTGGCAGTTCTAAGAATAGGACATAGAACTGCTGCCTGCTACCCAAGGGAGAGATGGCAAATTGCTCATAACAGAACAAAAAAGAACAAAAACAATTAAAGGAAATAAGGTGGTGAACTACTGATGTGTGGAGCTGCAGAACATCTCATGTCTTGACTCTGCAACACATTCTACTTTTCCAAAAGGTCTGTTACAGCAAGACACTAAATCTGAGGGCTCCTATTAACAGCCAAAGGCCTCTTTCTTAGTGCTGTATTTCATGGCCCAACAGGTTGAATGAACATCTACACCACCACATATCAGTGAGCCCCAGGCATGCACAGTGCTGGGCTTTTGAGGTGGGGACAGGGTGGGGCTCAAGGCTGTGAACATCAGATAACAACATACTTATTTTGTAAGTCGAAGATGCGCTGACACTCTTCTTTGTATCTCTCCTGATGTTCTGCCACAGAGAACCGAGAGCCACGGGCAAATTTGCTCATGGGCCCTTCCCCTGAGCGTGCCTGCTCTGTGGACATGGTACGGACCACATCGATCACCTCCCACCGGGACAGCTTCTTTATCTGGAAAGAGGAAGACAAGGAGTGGTTTTAGAGACACACAGCTCAGGGACCTGCCTATGGATCTCAATTCCTCTCCACATGAGATCAAAGTAGAAATTTATATATCCCTTCCACCATCAGCTGCTAAAGCCATTAGTGAAGTGTGCAGCCTGCTCTGGGCTCACACTCACCTCCTCCTCAGGCACTCCAAACTTCCGCAGAAGTTGTTTGGCATTTTTGAGGGAAAGCCTGCGCAGATCAGCATCTGTGCCAGTCACTGTCTTCTTCACTGGCTGAGGTTCTTTATCGTCCTGTTCAGAGGAAGATTCAGCCTGTTAATGTCATAGGAATCTTTCCTAGGCTCATCTGATATTTTCTCTTCCTTATGTCCCTTATTTAGTCCACTTCTCCCACACAACTTCCCAGCTATTGCTCCTTGGGAACTATACCTTCTGCTGGGTTGGTTTGTTTGGAATCTTGACATAAGAAAATCCTTCCCCACAGCCAGTGGGATCTGCGACACCAGTCACTTCTAGGAGGCACTTGCCCTTCATAGCAGCAATGAAGGCTCGTGTGGTGTTCCAGGGAGCTGTGCGCACCTGCCAGCAAGAAAATAAACAACCATAACCCTGTTACAGTCCGAGCTTTTAGTTTGGAATTCTTCCAGTTGTACTGAGAACTTTTCAGCTGACACAAGAGGGTGAATTCTTCTTCTTGATCCTTCAGCTGCGCTTATAACACTTCAATGAATAACTGAAGCACTAAGGAACTCAAAAAAGGCATTTAAGGTAAAAAAAGCCTAGTCCTGGCAAGAACAATTACCAAAGACAGGTATGAGTTGCCAGCAGAAGCTCCCAGGAAAGTTGTGTGAACATTTGAACCACTAAATCTGAGTTTAAATATGTGCTTTAAATATAAAGACCTCATTTTTCTCCTGCCATTCAAATTTATATACTGGTGTACACACTCATGCATCACCCTGATACCTCATCATCAATCTTCATTTGGAAATCCTCTTCATTCTCCTCTTCTGGAGCAAAAAAGGATTTCTCCCCGTAACCTGCATCCTGTAGAGCAATATTAGGGAAAAAATGAGAAGCTGAAGTATTAAAAATAAGACAGAACTAGAAGTGTCTCTGTGGAGACTTGCCATGCTGAACAAGCAAACTTCTACAGACAGCTGTCTGCAAGATTCACAGTGACCAACAGCAGCACAGATGTCAAACTGCCCAGTATTTTGACAAACTCCAAAACTAAACAGTGCACTCAACTTCATAAAAACATAATCAGTGGCTTTTACAGCCACCTGCTGGTTACTTTCTGCTGTTGAGCTCCAGTACAAACAAACAAAGTATAAGCCCTTTCTTGTACCTTCCCTTTGGTACTTTTGAGCACAGCTAATTCAACATTCAGATAATAGGCAGTAAGAATACAGTGTTTCTCACTTTAAAACTTAACTCCCTTTTATGCAGCAGCAAACTTAGCAAGTGACACAACAGTTAGGGACCTAACTTGCCTACTTTACAGCAGAATTAGCTTTAGGCAGAGGGTGTTACCGAGGCTCACCCCTCACAGGGTGTCAGTAATTTGCCTTGGAGCAAGCAGGATTTACCTTGAGCCGCTGCTCGGCTGCGATCATGCTGTAATAGGCACAGCACTGCTCTGGGGACACCATGGCTCTGATCTCCTCTTCTGTTGGCAACCTGAAATCCGGCTTTAAAACCCACCAGTTTGAGTCCATCCCTGAAAAATGCACAGGTCAAACACTGAGTAGCTTCCCATGCATGCTGGATGCCATCACAGTCTCAGCTTTCACTTGCATGTATTTGCTTGCAAAACGCAACACAGTCACACACAGAGGGAATGTGTTTGTGTTGTGTCTTGAATGAGTAAATCAGTGCCCAAAGGGTTATTAAAAATGTCTAAACTGTAGTCACTTGTCACTAGACATTTTATAAGTTTCTTAGATGCAAACTTGCCAAGTTTTTTCTTCCATGGGAAAGCTCTTTTTTTTCTGCAGATTTCAAATCTTTGTGTGTGTAAAGACAAAATGCATTCCTTTGCTCTGTCTCCTGATGTGGAAGATGTGGTTTTCTTTTCTCAGCTTATAATATAAAGAATTGCTATCTCTCTGACTTCGTAAACATTTTCGGGATTCTTGCACATATACTTTTGGATATGGAGCTTGAAGAACCAAGATGCCAGCTCTGTACCTGGGCAGAAATAGCCCAATTCCTTCTGAACAATGGAGTCATTTTAATAAATACTATAAGCCTTCTGATATTGGAGTCAAGAGTCTTGATTCACCCCAATGGGACTCCAATGGCAACAACTGGTGACCCCTGAGACGTGTGGCAACAATCACTTTTCACCATTGAGCACACTTGTGCCAAAAGAAAGTGCACATTCTTAAAAACTGGAACAAACAAAACCCCTGTCAGATTACACTTCCATCCTACAAGTTTTCAAGAATGGTTTATCAGGAGGAGATGTTCCCTCCTTCTGCTCAGTTTGGAGCTCCAAGAGCAGCAAAGGCTGGCTGGCCAGCAAGCACAGCCCCTCCATACCCGTGCGTTTGAAGTCGGCGCAGAGCTTGAGGCGCTTGCGGATGCTGCTCTCGGAGTGGGAGGGAAAGGCCTTCTTGATGTCCTCCATGCGGATCCTGCGCGGGCGGTCCCTGCTCTTCCAGAAGAGGCGATAGATAAAAACCTACAAAACAACACACGTTTGTCCAAAGAAACAATGAACCAACTCGCACACACACAGTACAGATGATGTTTCTGGTGACTGCTTCAGACTTACTACTTAAAAACCCTTGTTTCTCATAAATTTAATCAGTAAAGTTTTCCAAGCCGCGTGTCCGCTTCAGATTCAGCTATTTTTGAGAATGAGGCGTGGAAAAAGTATTTGTCTTGAAAGTTTGTTTTATCACACTAGATCTGTTCATGCTTTGTCACAGAAATTCTGTGAACAGCATGGATTTTTCTGCTCTGCAATACCTCTGGAGTTATAATTTTGAGTTAAATTGACAGTAAATTACTAGAAATTTTCTCCAAAATATGAACTTGGGGATAATTACTGAATGCTCATGGACTGTCCCAAAGCTTAACCACCACAAGATCTAGAAAATTAAGACAGACCTATGAAGCAACTCTAATTCTGTGCTGTTTGATAGCACAGTGGTAAGATTCCTTAACTGCCTCTTAGTAAAACCAATCTTAAGTGACATTTTACACAGCATAACCGCTTCAAAACTCACTCTAACTTCTTCAGTTTTGTACACTTATATATAATCTTGTAACCTTTTATTGTGGTAATAAAAAGCCTTTATCATTTACTTTGCAGATAGGATGCCATTAAAACAGAAGAGACATGCTATAAATCTTTGGTTAAATGAAAACCAAAATGATCTGTCTGGTTAACTCTTGCAGTGCTCTCACCTCGCAAATGAAAAAAGGGAGTCACAGCAGGACAATGAGATTCTCAAATCAAGACTGTCCACCCAAGGCCCAAGTCTATGCCATGGGCTTGCTCCAAAGAGCCCCCAGATTCCCAGATAATCTCTTACCACATACCTGCAGAAAGTCTCTGATATGTGTGTTAGCTCGCTTAGAGTTGGGACCAGGTACTTCATAGAGTGGGCACTCCTGCCCAACTACAAAAATATCCACTAATTCTCGAATGTAGTAGCCCTGCCGTGTCCGGATGATCAGGAAATCTGTTTCAGGCATCTTATGTAAATAGATGGGGGCCCGGAAAAGATTGTTTTCAAATGCCTGTTAAGAGAAACAAATCAAAGCTCCCAAGTCAAGTTTTGATCAAATCTTCTGTGATACAATCTACAAAAAAGATCTTAAAACACAAAACAACACCCCAAGGTTCATTGCAATGGTATACCATCATTTATAACACAGCATATGTAGATGTGCAGGGAATAGTCAAGGATAAAGAACAAAAACTTATGAAACACTAGAACAAATGCAGAGATTGAAGGGCTCTTCAGACATTTGGAGGTACTTTCAAAAAAAAGGCAGAATTAACACATCTGCAAAAGAGCACAATAAACACAGAAAGCAGCCCAACACACAATTAGCGTTGTTAGCTCTGTGATAGATCCCTAATATGAACCTTCACCTTACCTTTTCCCTGTGGTACAGAATGGAAGAATTATTGCTGCAGCAAGAGCAGCTAGCATTAACTGAAATGCATGTATATTTACATTTATGGATTATTAGCCAGGTGGTCCTTGTAACATTCTGAATTCCTCTCCCAATCTCAAATGTATATATTTTAACAACAGAAGGAGGCTCATAAAAGCAGAAGTCTGTACACCTGACTAATAACTGGCATCCAAAAACTAGAAGTGTCATTCCCAGAAGGTACATATAAAATCCTGGACTGTGAGAAATCCATGTTTGCTATCCCCTCCAACACCTATTTATTGAGCTCCCCCGCATTCAAGCACCTTTGGTTTTCCCCTCAGCCCTCTCTAACACTATTTCTAATGCCATTACTAAGCAAAACAGCAAAGATTCACTTCCTGCAACCCTTGTAACTCCTACAACTTTAAAAAGCATACAACAGAGATTAACAAAAAAAAACAAAGCTAGAAACTGAATTACTAATAGTAATTACTAATACTAGTAAGTAAAGAGACATAAACTGGGTTTTTTTGGAAGCTGAGCATTATTTGTGATTGAATAAATAGGGCTTGTAAAAGGTACTCTGCCTATTACGCCACATCCAACTTATCAGCCTTTTAAATGTAAAAACCTCGTTTCTCACCTGCAGTAACTGGCCTGGATGCAGAGAACCCAGGAAGGGAGAAGTGTGACAATAAACAGTCTCTCCATATTTACAGTCTGGAGCTCCTGGATCTTTGCCAGGTTTCTGGAAGGTGCAATGGAGGTGCTGTTAGCTCTCAGTGAGAGGCACAGAGAAATCACCGTCCAACAGCAGAATCTGCATACTCACCCTTTTGTAGTAATTTTTAATCTTTGTTGCCATGCCAACCTGCATCATCAGAGGGGCGTTCTCCTCACTGTACTCAGCAAGGATGAGATCTCCGTCCTTGCCAGTGAGGTCCTGTGGTGTGCGCATGAAGAACATCTCCCCCCCGCCCGAGGCCTGCCGCTCCTGCTCCCTCATCTGCGCCAGGACAGGGACAGTGTCACGAGAACAGCTCATCACAGCCCAGGAGCACGCTCAGGGGCACACAGGGATAACTGTACCTTGGCTTTCTTCTTGATGTGCTTCAGCAGAGGCTGCACAGCGTGGGGCCCGGGCTGGGACAAGGCACCGAAGGAATATTTCTTCAGGGGAGGCCGATGGAATTGTCGGAGCTTCATGGGACCCATGTGGGTGGGGAAGAAGGGCTGGCGGAGCTCCACTGCTGGGATGGAGTGCTGACACAGAACAAAAGCTGTGCTAAGAGGGACATGCACCACCTCAAAAGTAAGACCATGCCCCTATCCTGTTAAACCTTAAATAAGAGAGCCCAGGGATATTTTTAGGTCTCCCAGCAGTAACACAAATGCATTGAAATTCACTTGTCATCATAAATGTTGCCTTTTGACAGAAAAGTGCTACTTCCACATAAAGATCTTTCCTTTCCGTACAGAGGTGACTTCAATTTTATTATTTCAAATGGTACCCACTGACAGAATCTTTTTACTAACTAGGAATTACATGTAAAGCCAATATCCCTATCAATGGGGGAGAAATTAATTTGGAATTACATACAGTTTTCCAATTACAGAAGATGCTGGAGTCAGATGAGGTTTTAGAAGTCACTGAATTCCACAAAGAAGGAAGAAAAAAATCCTCATCTCCTCGGCTAGTGAGCAGTAATTCAAATTCATCAGTAGCTAAATTAATTTTATGATATTCAGACTAAGACACACAGTAGCAGCAGAAGTACAAACTGCACCTCCTTCTCCCCTTCCACTATTGGTTTACAAAGAATACTACATAATAAGACACCAAACAAAAGCATGGCAAGTAGGACACAGCAAGATCAAGCAACTAAACCTCATTTTGATGGGGCAATCAATAAAAATTTGTTCAAACTCCTAATTTTAATTGAACATTAGAAATACCTCTTATGAACACTTAACTGACCTGTTGTAATCTAGATTCTGTTTTTCTACAAATCTTCAGTGCTACCCTCAGCTAGAAACGCCCTACCACAACACCCAAGCTCTCTCACTCACAGTGAAGACTATCATGACTACCTGGATGATGTTGCCTCCAAAGGTTCCTCGAAGCCCCTGCTGTTTAGGGTAGTAAAACTCATCATTGGAGAGGTTCCAGGGATCCTTCACCTCTGGCTGAGACATGTTCTAATTCAATTTTAAACACAAAGAGAGAAGTGTTTAAAAAAAGAACAAAAACCCTCACTCCTTCCTCATAATTCCTAACCCTGGAGATGATGCTGAAGTTTATGCTGACCTGCTGTGGTTCTTCCTTGATGACACCTGTTTTTCCCAACAGGATTCGACTCTTCTTCAGAGAAGATTCTTTCTTGTTCTCCTTGGATGGAGAGTTCAAAGTCATCTCTTCCTTTTCATCAGGAATTTCTAAAAGCACAAGTTTACATCCCTACCTTCCCTCTTCAAACCAACATGCAAGCAAGTCAAATTAAACAGTCATTCCTAAAACACATCAAGAGTCAGATTAATCATGTTAAATTTAACTATCAAGGCGTTAATTTTTGCTTTCCTGTCAGTGCATTTAACCTGGAAGTTGAATGTGTACAACACACCAATAAAGGTTATTAGCACTGCCACCTCCTGCTTAGGCCTTTGACTTCAAATTAACTTCAAAAGCCAGAACAAAGGAAGGCCGTAAGTATTGCCCCAGTCCATTTATTTCCATTACAGTGTTATTATAAACTCTTGCCTTCATTTCCCCTTGTCTCTTCCCACTCAAGTCAAATTTCTGGATGCCATAAATGTACCTAGAATTATGTTTTCATCGTTTGGATCAAGTGTTAAGACAGGGGGATCCAAGTAGGTTTCCATTGCCTGATCATCCCAGATGATGTTGTCTTCCCAACGGCCGTACACTAACTCTTCATTATCAATTGGGAAAATGGAGTACCAGGGCTTGTCTTCATCCAGGGAAACTGCAACAATCATAAAGTACAACCCTTGAGAATTTTATACACAGGAAACTATTTCAGCCTTGTATAAAACTATTTCAGATCTCACCCCCCACATCTTACTCCCTCTACGTTCCCCATCTTTAAGGCTTCCTGAGGCAGGACCTCTAAAACGCAAAAGAAAACTGATCTTGAAAGCAAAGAGGAAGTACAGCCCCAAGTTTGAGCTTTACCAATGCCCAGAGATTTTGCTCTATTGAAACACAGCCTCAAAAATGTTTTAGAGCAAACAAGTAGCCCTTCTACCACAGAAATGTGTGTCACATGCACCTATTCATGGGCCATTACCTTGCTGTTCAGGGGCCTTTTCCTTGCACTTTGCTATGCCCAGGACTCCTGCTACATTGGGTTTCTGTGCTAGAGGGATTGGTGAATTGAGCAAAGAGCCACTGCGGTTCAGACCTAGAGAAAAGGAAAACAAAAGCAAGGTCAGCTTGAGTGGGAGGGTCAGGGGGCACTGCACTGCCTTAAACCAGGACTAGGGGGTTGCACGGAGAGTGAATTTCAGTCTGATGGACCTACTGCTCATATCCCAAAGAGTTACATGTGCCATTAGAACTGGGAAAGCTTAAAAAAACACAGTTGAGCACGTAATGATTCAGCTCACTACAGCAAGTAAAGTTGGTGTCAGGCCCCTGATCACCTTGTTGGGCATTGTATGCAGTGGCATTTCTGGTCATGCTGGATGGCAGCCAGCCCGCCAAGCTCGCACGCTGTGTCTTAGTCCCTTTGTGCTTGACATCCTCCCCATTCCAGATGACATCATCCTCCCACTGGAGCTGTGTCACCATGAGGAAGTGCTCATCAGCTAGCAGATCATCCTTCTCCTTCGTCGATTCTGCATCCTGGAAGGGAGTAATAATTGTGGGAAGACCTGGCTTGAAAGACGTCCTTTCAAAATAACAGAGGAAAATCCAAAGTCTCATTTTGCATGGTGCACAACAATCACCAGATTCTCAGCGTGCAGCAATCCCCACATCCACCCCCACACTTTGCCCTACGGTTCCCCTCTCACCCCCTCATCTGTGTGTCCTTTATCCTCCTGCTCGTTCTTCTCCTTCAGCTTGAAGCCATAGTCGAAGCCGCTGCCGTCCTCGGGGATGCCCAGCATGTCGTACCAGAGCTGGGCGGGGCCGTAGCGCCACTCGGCCACCTTGGGCTTGGTGTCTGTCACCTTGTCTATGTCACCAGTCGACTGGGAAAATTTCGACTCCACAGGCGCCATCATGGTAATCTGAAGCACAGCAAAGGAGGGAATGGTTACACTGGTGGTTTATCTAAGTGTGAGTAAGAGGTCTCTTCCTTCCGAGTTTCCCAGCTTATTCTCGTAGAAGAAAAGCGTTTCTAAGAAGTTTTTTTCCATACTTACTAGCTGCCTCAAGAATGTTCTGCAATTAGATTTCCAAGAACACAGAGATTTCTTCTTTATACCAAGAAGGTAAGCTCTCCTACTGATCCTGTACCACGGATGCAGCCTTCTCAGAAAGAAGCAATCACCTGAAGCCACTGACTAGTATTTGGAGAAGAGCTGCTGCCCAGCTGGAATACAAGCCAACTCTGATCTCCACTTTTGAGAGAAAAGCTCCTTCCTCTAAAAGTCGCTGTCCAATCCACTACTACCCCCAGCACTAGCTGGTGACCCTCTCTGAGTCTCAGATATCCCACCTCATCATCTGAAAGGCACTGCTCAGGAGGGGGAGGAGCAGCAAACTCATACTCCCAAGGAGATTTTCCTTCCACTCCACTCTCAACCACAACTTCACCCTCCTGTATCTGCACTTCCTGTGCCAGCTCCCGATGCTTCTTCTTGCGTTTCCTCCGGGCGCTTCGCCAGACCGACGGAACGTTCTTCCCAGGGCCAAAGAGACGCAGGAAACGCAGCACCTGGAACAGGAAAAAACAAGAGGATCAGATTAAAAAAGACACTCTGGAATGCTTGCCCTCACCTGAAGAACAATAATGCAAGAGAGCACTCAGAAATTCAGAAGCTTGGCCTGTGGTACAACCCCAGTTCCCAATGCAATCAACAACAACAAGTTTCAGATCCTTCTGTTCGATGGATCCCTCCTTTTCAAAAGGATATAATCTTAATTTCAGACACAGAGAAAGTCAGAGGGAAGAAAGACTGCATTTACATATTGGACATGTGGTTAGACACCACCTGGAAGTATCTGATTTTCATTCTGAACAATCCACAATCTTCAGAAAGACAGATGAAGGTTGAAGAAGAGTTGATAAATTTAGCAGCAAAAGAGAAAAGCTAAAAGAGAGTTATATAGAGATTTCTTAAGCAAACAGATAAATAAAATTGCCCAGAAATAATACACTTATTTTTATTTCCATTATAATGTAGTTCCCCTACAGTGCATACCTCCACAACCTGCACTAATAGTAATGATACATTTTCTCTCCTGTTCCTTCTATGGGTATGATTGCTGGTTTTTAAACACCTAATTTTCTTCTAGGAACTCTTTTAAAGAGGTAAAACATTATTTCTAAATTAACTGACATATTTAGTAAACAGAAATTAGAACCAAAGATTTGCAATCTGGAAACAGCAGCACACAGAAACCAAAAAAAGTATTGAGTGAGCAAGAACTTCAATGTGATTAGTGAGTACATACCCTTAAACACTGTACAATGCATATTTAGAGGGCTTACATGACACACATCTTTTCCACATATCTCTTACAATACCTTGCCTGGTCGAAATTCTGGGAAGAGCTCTGTAACACTTGGCAACTGTTTGGTAGCATCTCGCTGCATGATTCCTGCAAGAGGAAGTGTGAGTTTGCCTTCCTTGGATTCTGCCTGCCTGGCTTCTTGAGGTCCCATCTCTGACTCAGAATCAGAGCTGCTGCTGAAATCCACCTTGTCGGAGGCAGCAGAGGAAGGAGCAATGATGGAGGGCAAAATGATACCGTCTCCATCTTCAGATACTACAATAGAACAAGCACCTCATAAACAAACAGGTCTCCTCCCTCTCCCCTAGCATAACCCCACAGTGCCACATTTAGTGTTTATATGAAGTTATGCAAAAGTTAAGCCTGTGCAGGCGTTCTAAGTACCAGTCTGGTTTAACCTTTCATTTTATCCTAAGCGTTCCAGGTGAATTCCCCAGCCACAACTGAGAGGATGAGACAAAAAAGCAGTTTCATTGTCAATACGGGTATGTCAACTGGAAATACAATACAATATGTCACTGGAAACACAACACTTCACCCCAGATTTCAGGCAATCCTGCAACACCACGAGCACTCACCCTCAGAGGCAGCCTGCAGACCGAGCTCTGGTGCCGCGTGGTGCCGCAGAACTGCTACACAGCGGCGTCTGCTTCCTTCAGACATTCACATTGCCAGAGAGAAGAAGAAAGTCCTCACTCACCAGCAGCAGCTGCATCCTTTTCATCTTCTTTTTTTCCAGGTACTGGAGGTGGTGGTGGTGGCGGCATCAGCTTGGAATCAATGTCTTCACAGTCAGCATCGTAATCATCCTCATCTTCGTCTGACCAGGCAGGAGACAACAACACCACGTGTTAAGCAGGCAATAAAACAAAACCAGGCACCCTTTCCATTTATTCTGTCTCAAACCTGATGGCACAGACACCATTCTCATCTTGTAACTAGATGAAAACTCTGACCAGTTCAGCTTCCTGCACAAACTCATTTGCAAGATATAAATTTAAGAAATAGCAGGGAGGAAGGAGAAAGAGAAAATGACAGAAAGATGACTGAAGCAGTTAAAATCTGTGTGTGTGTGTGTATTCTGCTAAGACCTCCTTTTATTCACAATTTGCCTATGTGTTTATATATTCTGCTACCACACCCTTTTATTCACTCTTTGTAGAGCAAATAAAGAGTCCAAATCATCTTTATATCTCACTAACCCAGAAAATTACCAGAAAGGTTGACAGAAAGTGTAAGACACCTTTTAAGAATATGCCAAGAGGTAGCATTTATATCATCAGCTACTGAAATGAAAAAGCTGCTTATTTTTGAAAGCATATTCTAGGCCAGAATACAGACAGAGATACCTGGGACCAACAAAAGAACCAAGGAACCTTCTGCAGAAAGTCTTTAAAAAAAAAATCAACAGTATGGGAGAGGGATACTAAGATTGAAGTGACTCCAATGAGGAACTGGTTCCTTAAAAGAGGAAGACAGCAAGCAGTGGCTTCATCCAGTGAAGGCAGTTTCACAAAAGCTGATACTGGGCTCTTGAAGCAAGGAGTGAAAAAGCACAATTCCCCAGAACACCTCGTGCAGGCAGAGCTGCAGTGCTGATCCCCTGAATTCACCTGGCCTTCGAGCTGGCTGCAGGCTGCCCATGGCCTGCTTGTACCGACGGCTCTCATCTTCTGCCACTTCAGTGATGTCTGAATAATCAACAGCATCCTCTGTGCTCTTAACCCAGCCTAGGAAAAACACAAAGCTTTATCCTGATTTATATTAGTTACATCAGACTTCACTAGGCATTTATGAATCCTTTGCTATGCTTCCTTAATTAAAAAACATAAAACTATCTGATTAACACCTCCCACCAGAATACTTTTTCCTTCATTCTAATCAAAAGCTCTCATGGCTCTGAATTTCCCCTAAAAGATTGGTAAGCAACCAAATTTTGCACAAGGAGTATTTATCACGTACTCATAGAAATTATTCAACAAGTTCAGAAACATATTATAATACTTTGTGCTAAGTAGGCTTCTTTATTACAGACACAGATTAAACTTATTTATGAAGGAGGAGAAACAAGTAAAAGAAAAAATACTTATAAAAAATTAAAGGGAACAGGAGCAAAATTGATCAGGAGCTACTGTAGGACTGTGTTTGGCAAGGTGGAGAAGGGAAGGCCTTTGACAGAGGGCCTGTGACAGAGAGCACCCCGGCATTCCCTGCAGACCGGGTTAATTTTGCTCTCTCCGGGTTCATTTTGCTCTCTCCGGGTTCATTGTGCTCTCCCCGGCACGAGCTCTCCCCGCAGCCCCCGGGCTCCCCAAGCGCAGCCATCCCAGCGAAGCCGAACCTTCCTCGTCCAGGTGCGCTCCCTCGCCCTCGGCGCTCTCCTCCTCGCTGGCCGTGATCTCGGTGATGAGGTTGCCCAGCCCCAGCACGCCCAGCCCGGCCAGGTGCTTCTTGGATTCCTGCGGAGACCAGAGCTGGGAGCTCCGAGCGCCGGGCCGGGCCCTCGGGGGTCTGCTGGCTCCTGCCCCAGAGCCCGCCCGGGACTGCCCGGGACAGACAGCCCGGGACAGCCCGGCTGAGCACGGGACGGACAGCCCGGGACAGCCCGGCTGAGCACAGAACACCCTGGGACATCCTGAGACACCCCGGGACCTCCCGGCTGACCACAGGACACCCCGAGTCATCCCGAGCACCTCGATACGTCCCGCTTCACCCCAGCAGATCCCAGGATACCCCGGTACAACCCGGTACATCCCGGCACAAAGCGGGTCACGGTGGCTTCACCCCGGGTCGCCCCTTGCACACCGGTTCACGCCCGTCCCTGCACCCGCGGCGCCTTCCCGGAGAGACACGGCCCTACCTTGTCGAGCACGCTGTCCCCCTCCAGCTGCCCCGCCTCATTGATGTTGCCGAACAGGAAGCCGGCCAGGGAGAAGGGCTCGGCGCGGCCGCCGTCCGCCTCCTCCTCGCTCTCCGAGTCCGACATCGCTGCAGCGACACCGACACCGAGCCGGAAACGGCGGCGGGAGCGGCCCCGGGAGCGGCGTCCGCCCACAGCGCCCCCGCGCGGCCCCGCCCCGCGGCGCAGCAAGGAAGCGCAGACGCTCCGCCCTTGCCAAAAATTCCTTTATTGCCTCGAGGAACCGGGTCTGGCTTTCCACAGGAAAGAGCTGCCTTCAGCACAGGTGCGGCACAAACAGCAGGGCGAGTTAATGCGACAGCCAGAGAGGTGAGGAAAAGTTTATTACAATGTAATTATGCATAATTTATTAAAAAAAAAAAGAGGAAAAAAATCCTTTAAAACTGTTAGATGTAATACAAATTATTTTATAGCATAAAATCAAGTTGCCAGTGTATGTATCAGTACCACACTTCAGAGTCTTGGGCGCCCACTGCTGATGGGTGGTCCTTGCTGCCCACTCTGGGGGTGGGACCCCTCTGAGATCCGTCCACTTCTCGGGGTCAGCCCAAGCAGCACCAAGGTTTCTGCAGAGTGAGGTCTAGCACCCAGAGACAAAGCATGGGGAGGTTCTTCTAGTTTAAATTTCATAGAAATAGCTACAGCTGTAAACTGAGGAAAGCACTTCCACATCTAAGCACACCTCATAGATATCCTTTGGGCACATAATTCCTGAACTGCTCAGCTTCAGATGTATTTAAAAAAAAAACCAAGTAGTTCAGAAATCATTCACAAAGCAAAGGTTAAAATTTGTGTCTTCACAGTGAGTTTCTTCTGTGAATTAAGACGTACACATTGCATCTCTAGTCAGTAACAAACCAAAGGACCTTGAACCGTTCAGGAAACCCACACTGAGTTTTCTGACCTCCCAAAACAAGACAAAATCCAGCCATGGGATTATGTGAAGTCTGTATTTGTCAACTCCCCACAGAAGAAAAATAAAGCATGGGAGAAACAGAATTGATTGTAAACTGAAGCACTGGACTACTTACAATAAAAGGCACCAAGAATTCCAGGGGGGAAAAAGGAAGGAGGATCACGAAAGGAGAATGCCCACTGAAAGGAAAAGCTCACTGGATTTGTCCTGAAGCTCACCCTCAGGGAAAGCAGAGGCTGGAGGAAACCAGCTACTAGCCAGGACTTTCATTCCCATCAGAGAGTGACAGAAATACAAAGCATTTAAATAACCAGGTTCTCCAAAGTGAGTAAAAAGACTTTGATGGTTCAAAGTTCCCTCTGCTCACTTTCATCACGATCACGTTATTCTCCTCAGCACTGTTGTGCAATCCATTTACTAAGTAATCTAAGTGGGGATAAGGTCTTCTGGTATAATGTAATCAACAGTGTAACCAAATCAAATAAATTGATTAAGCAGTTGAATTTTATCTCACTATACTCTCTTCCAGTTCACTCCAGGATGGCTGCTTGAGCCTACAGAAATGGAGGGGTTGTGCAATAACACTTGCTCACAAGATTTCTTCTCCACAAAATGCATGTAATTCAGTTAGGAATAACCACAAAAAGGCGCAGGATTAAAAGATTTCAGTATGTAAAAAAGTAAAAACTTTTAAAAACAGTAGTAGCTTCAGTACAAAACTGCAAATATATGTAGCAAAAAAAAAAAGGTAGACTTTTAATTTCAGGCACCTCTTAAGACTAGTTCAGACGTATCACAGACTTTTAAAAGTACATTTCTGAATAAAGCAAAGGTTATGGGCTTGCACCGGGGTCACTAGACAGTTAATTTAGGTCTGACCAGCATTAAAACAAACCATGTGCACTGGCTTAAATAAATACATTTTAAACATGATAAAGTCTATTTACTCAGTTACTGAAATTTACCTACAGAAAATACTCTTGAATTACAAGGCACAGAGTTAATTGCTGCCTGCAAGTCCAGCCCACACGAAAGACCTACGGCTATGGGAAAGGCAGAGTGGTGAGTAGAGGTTATCTCAGGGAATTCCCTGCACCCTCACAGCCCCAGGGCAGGAACCACATCTGGAACAGCGCTTCCTCTGCAAGTGCAGGAGACACAAAGACACTCCAGGGAATGGCACTTGGTGAAGAGCAGTGTGCAGGGTGTGCAGGGCTCTGCAAACATCCTGCAGAGCGGGTGTTTGGTACCAGCTGTGCTCGGCGTCGCTCGCCGACCACAGGTACCAGCACTTGGGGTAACTGCAGTTTATCATCTGTGGGCTGCAATTGGCTAAAGCAGCACCAAAATGAGCACATCTCAGACTTAAAAACCTGCAGTTAGTGTCAGCATCAGTTACACCAGCTGAAGAAAGGCACGTCCTCTTCAAATAGTGGAATTAGGGCGCAAATACCAACATTTCTATCAAACAGTAGAATTAGGGCACAAACGCAAATGTTTCTATCCACCTGGTATTTTTGCCAGCATCAGATAAAGCAAGGTCAAATTAACACAAGATCCCTAATAACCTTGTTGATCTATTTTCTGTTATCTTGCTAAAATGAGGCACTTTTTTTTCTGACCAGGGTATACACCAGTGCAGTTTTGCATGTGTGGGAATCACAAGAAAAAGCAAGTTCTGAATGACCAATTGAGGCTGCAGCCAGACAAAGACAGCACTGTCAACTTCAGACAACAAAGCCCAGTCCAGCACCAGTGGTTTCACACAAAGTATCTTTGAAGCATGCTGCTTTCATACCACGGAGCTGGAAGGTTGAGTCTAAGGAAGGGCTCATGCGCTCACTCCTCAGCTGGTCCCGGAACCACAGATAAAGAACAGTGCACATCCTGAAAATAAAAGCCAGCTGCCACTTACTAGAGCTGCTAAAGAAGGTTAAAAAGTGTGTAAATAGAACTTCAGTTTAAAAGGGTTTATAATAACTGGGCATCCAGGAGAGGAAAAAACCGCCCAGGTAATCCTATCCAGTGACTGGCTAACCATCACAGACTGAACTGAAAACAGGAAGAAGCACAGGTTCCTGTAAGCAGAAACCCCAGATTTTCTGTCAGTCTTCTCACAGAAAAACAACGAAGGAATTTGTCATAAAAATCTCAGATAGTGGCCCCAAGAATGTTAGGAATTGAAGCAATTAATTCCTCAAGAGTAAAACAGGCTGCTGTCAAGTCTCTGGGATTCATCAAAGGGATTACACTGAAAATCTCATTTTGAGAAGTGCCATCCCGAATACCTCAGTCAGCCTGAGAAGGTCATTGTTAAAATTTTTTTCTCAGGGTGCAAAGTCTCTTTGGACAGTGATATAAAATCTCAGTTTAGAAGATCATGGAAGACTTGAATCTAAACTACTCTTCCACTTCTCCACCTCAAAACTATGAAAATCACTCATTTGAGTGAGTCATCATTATTCTAAGTTCCTTACATAAGGAGAAATCAGCTCCTGCTTTTATTAAGAAATCATAGCAAGTATTCCCTTGGTCTTGCTCATTGCATTAACCATGCCTAATGCTAAGTCTTCATACAATCACTCACAGTTCACTACAAGGTGAATCTCAGTAATAGTTCAGGCAGTTTTGCAAGTAAACAAATTGTTTTCAAGCTTTAAATGGACAAAACAACTGGACAGCCAGATTTCTGTTTGTAAAACAAATTCAATCAGTAAATAAAGAATGGGAAAAGCTGCAGCTACACTTAAAGCAAAGTTATCAGAATTCGTGTTTTTCAGCAAATCTAGTAACTGATGGCTATCTAGTAAAGAAGTGGCTTCAAAGAGGTCTCCTCTTTTAGTTTCCTCCACTAAAATAATCAAGTGATCCCTGGAGAAGCTGGAGATTGGAACTTTAGAAATAAAGTAGGTATTTGACCTCTCAGTTGGAAAAAAAACAAACCTGTTCTGTTTCAGTTTCCCTGAAGCAGTAAGACTGCAAGAATATTCATTGTATAAACCATTTCTGCTTAGAGCTGTTAGTGCAAGATGCAAATCTTCAATTAACTCGTTAAAAAGCCCTCCAAGATTCTAGACAACTTCCGACATCCATCACCCAAGGCAACTACAATAAGACACATTTTCTTGTGTTCTTCTTTGTCACAGGATACAGAACTGCACGGACAGCTTCAGCAAACACCTCCCGAACACCCTCCTGATTCAATGCTGAGCACTCCAAATATTTGACTGCTCCAATTTGTTTAGCCAGTGAAGTCCCCTGCTGCGGGGTAGTGGGAGCCAAGCTCTGCTCTTTCAACTTTTTAACTGTTTCCAGGTCACTTCTCAAGTCTCTCTTGGTGCCCACCAAAAGGATGGGGACATTTGGACAGTGGTGAGAAACTTCAGGGTGCCATTTGTGCCTGACGTTTGCATAGGAGGAGGGGCTGCCGATGGAGAAGCAGATGATGAAGACGTTGGTTTGGGGGTAGGAGAGCGTGCGCAGGCGGTCGTACTCCTCCTGGCCCGCAGTGTCCCAGAGGTTCAGGCTGACTGTCCGGCCATCCACGGTCATCTGGGCACTGTAGTTGTCAAACACAGTAGGGATGTACTCCTCTGGGAAGGCGTTGGTGGTGTAGCTGATGAGCAGACAAGTTTTTCCCACCGCGCCATCTCCGACCACCACGCACTTTATAGTCTGCATCCTTCACCCAGAAACAAAGTCCTGCACAAAGCAAGAAGACAGGAGTTAGGCAAGGCTAACCACTCAGTGGTGGTCACTGTAAAGATAGGCTTTAGCAAGTGTTTTTAATATAGCTGAGGATTTCTTATCACATTCAGTGTCTCCAGCCACTCCGAAGAGCTCGGGGCTAGAAAGACAATAGTGAAATGGAGATGCAATGAGGGGAGAGCTAAGTGACAACTGGCTGCATTCCAACCATGTAAATACAAATTAGCCAAATTCCCACAGTCTTGCCTTACTGCCAGACTGTTTCCCACAGGCAAAAGGACAAGTCCTTGGAGGCACCTGCAAGTGGAAAGGGATTGTGACCCAGTAACAAGATACTCTGTCGTTTGTAGATTCACACATCCACCTCTGTACACACACACACACTCTCTCCAACATTCACACTTGCCTACACAGTCTGCTACCTAAACAGTTTACCACAAAGAAAGGTTCAAAAGTTATAAATAAAATCAAGATATTGATTTCTGGGCTGCACTGCTACAGTTTACAATAATAATTCACAACACTCAGATCAATCACTCCTTAATAAACTACATTATTTACAGGACACCAGATAAAAGGTTCAGAAAGTAGCACGTTCAAGAAAAGCTGTTCTTTGAAACCTAACTAGCCATAGAATCCCAGATTAGAATCCATAAAGAATTTTTCTAAAGAAGCCAAGAACAGATTACTCTCACTAATCACTGACAGAACAAGCAGGACTTAATAGGCTTGAGTTACTTGGTGTCCTCTAAATAATGAGCATGAGAAAAAGACATACCTAAAAGATCAGCAGTCAAACAGCTTTCCTGGGGAATTGTTACATGGGACATACTTGACACTTAGAGACTTTCCATATCCCTTTCCTGATATGTGAAGAATAGGTTTGACAATCAAACTGATACAGTCTAAAGCACAATCAATTTTAAACTTTCATCACATGAACAGCAAGAAGTTTGAAAACAGCATGGAAGTAACTACAAGCAGTCATTTGTTGTACATTTCTTGTGTGCTGGAGCTTCCACTGCTAGCCTGAACAAGAAGGAACTTGCATGTGCCTTCTCACCCAAATGCCTTTGAGGTACTATCAGTAATCCTCAACTTGCAACCAGCAGAAAATACCCTGCTTCAAACAGAAGAGAATAGTGGGAAGAACTTGTTAGCAGGGCCTGTTATGATAGAACATGGGGCAATGGCTTTAAACTAGGAAAAGATTGATTTAGGTTAGATATAAGGCAGAAGTTATTTACAGCGAGGGTGGTGAAATACTGGCACAGGTTGCCCAGAGGAACTGTGGCTGCCCCATCCCTGGAAACATTGAAGGCCAGGCTGGATGGGGCCCTGAGTAACCTGACCTTGTTGAAATGTCCCTCCTCACTGCAGGGTGGTTGAACCAGATGATTTTCAAAGGTTCCTTCCAACCTAAACTATTTTGATGGTATATTCCAGAAAGATCTCAGCTCCAGCACCATCAAAGTAGCAAAGGGAATATAGAACTTCAAGACCATCCAAACAAACCAACAATTCACTCCCATTTAAGCCTCAGCTTTGTCCTTTTAGATGATGTCTTTATCTGCATCCACATTCCCACTGGGAGCACAGGATTCTTCTGAAATAAGTGAAAAGAGGCCACCTGAAGCTTTGGCACAAAGCTGCCACAGGAACTGGAGTGACACTGACTGGTCACTACAACACACAGTGCTTAAGGAAACACCAGTGTATGCACACAGACACCACAGAAACCCAGTGGCCTCACACAGTGGGAAGGAGCCACCTTATGCTGCTGCTGCTGCCAAAGCCTGGCTGGACTGCAGCACACAGGGCAGGTTTTAAAGCCCATTCCTGCACTTACATCAAACCCCTGAAGTACCAAACATGCTGTGCCAGAAACCTTAGTGGTGACCAACACCACTGCTTCCAGAGCAAAGGGGTTTTTCCCAAATGAACTACCTGTGCAACAGACAACTTATTTTGACCAGTCAGTAAAATGTGACATCACAGAGATGGCAGAGCCAAGTCAGCAACAAAAGTCTCATGAAGAACGAGATGATACACAAAGCCTTTTGTATGCCCAACCCCAAAATAAACAAATTGCAAACACTTGTGAACAGATCTCTCTTTAAAACTCAAACAAGCTGCCCCAAGGACTTGCATCTCTTAAACCTCAATGCACTTCTGTCCAGAGCTGTGCACAGTGACAAGGTATCCCCAAAGTGTCCCCCAGCCTGCACATGGCTGGCACTGGCTGGAGGAGCATCACCCCAGCAAAGCTTCCCAAAGCACCAACCCCAAAGCCAGGCCTATCCCAGCCCATCAGCAGCTAACACAATCTGATTCAAAATGTCTAATGAAACTATGTTACTCAAAGATTACTTTGTTGGCGTTTTATTTAAGAGGTCATTAGAGATTTCAATTTGGAAATCGGTAATAAAGTAACAAAAAAAGCCTGAAACATGAATGCTCTTTTCACCACGCTAATACCTTGAATTACCTCACTAAAACTGGGATTTTAGAAGAGCAACATTTACAACAGGAAATAACTCCATGCAAACCTGCCAAGGCATTGGGCAAAGTATTAACTACACAAACACAGCTAAAGAGCTTGTAGGCTTTTAAGTATGATTCTCTGAAGGGCCCCTTTAAAGGAGGTTGCCTGAGCTGAAAGGAATTGTGTGTGGCATATGCAATACAGAAAAACAAACACACTCCAGGATACACACTCTTTGTATTGAAACACAAAATTTAGATAAATTAATCAAAAAATAAAGAGTAGAAAGAAACTACTTGACTCCAGAAAACTATGTTGTGAGCAAGGGTATTTTGGTTAAAGATTTACATATGGAAGACAGAGTTTTATTAATTTAAGTCACGATCAAGCAAACTAGTATTACCTCCATCAGGTCTTTTCTATTAAATCCATGTACTTAATAACTTATAATGTATGAAATCTCTAATTACTTTTTTAGTAAACAATTTACTAACAATAAAACTCTCATAAGATAGTAAAAAGCTGGGGTTCAAATTTGCATGGAAAATTCCTATTTCTTAAGCACCCTTGAAGCTGGCACTGCATGCTATCTAAATATAAATATACATTATAAAAAAAAACTCATACTCCAAAAACAAAATTACCAACAAGTATTACCAAGAGTAGGAAAATTGGTTTATGGTTTGTTTGGGATTTTTTTTTTGTGACCTTCAAAAGAATTTCTGGGGAAACTTTAGAAAGAAAAACTCCACATATGACAAGTAACAAGAACTGAAAGAAAGAAAAACACAGATTAACACATCAACACATTAAAAAACAATTTAGAAACAAGCTGGGCACAAGCTTCAAAGCCAAGATGAAAGGTTAGGCAGCAAGAGAAACAAGTGAACAGAAAATCCAAAGTAGTGAGAGGTAATCCGGGTTCCTTAGTCCTTGCAGAGAAAAGACTTTCATTACAGTTGAGGTTCTAGCAGTTACAGCAGAATGGGAATAATTTTCAAATTAAAGAATAACTTTTTAAAAAGCAAGCAGGAAAAAAACCCAAAACAAAACAAAAAAAAAAAAAAAAACAAAAAACAACCCCACCCCATCAACCCACGCAGAAGTGTTGTGCAAAAATACTTAGATAAGAGTTATTTCTATCTTGTCCATCAATGACTTTGAATTTGAAAACTGGCATTCCCTGTTTGGGTTAGTTTCCTTCTCAGAAGATGCTGCTAAGTCTGACTTCACTGCCTGCACACCTGGCACTTCCTCTGGAATGTGCAAGATTCAATCAACATGTCAAGACATCATCTGAAGAGCTGCTCCTGTTCTGACCTAATTAAGTATTTTCTGGTATCATTAACACGGACAGTTCACTCTTCAGATGAACATTTGCTGGGGAAATTCACTACTTGGAACACATACACAGAGTAACTTCAGGCTGCATCAAAACTTTTTAGTGGTAGAGAAAAAACTTCTAGAAGGGAAGTTCCCTGTCTGCTGAGAGAAGAGAGAATACAGTGACAGAAAACAGAAAAAACAGGAACATGGACCCTTTTGTAGTTTTCTAGATTTATGCTTTTTATACTTCCTACACTTCTAAAACCTCCTTGCAGAGCTACTTCTTAGCAGGACATGCCCCTGCCTTTGCTCTGTTAACATCAGATGCCTCTTTGTTAGGTGGATTTCAGCTTTGATACTGCTCTTTGATAAACTCACTCTCGCTGAGTTTGTCAGCTCTTCCTTCCTTCTCTTTACGGTTTAGATAGGGCCCCATTTTGGCCAAAACTGAGCAGAAAACTCTCTAAAAGATCAGCTGAAACCAGCTGTACTGAGCTATGTCATTCTGCTCAGCCATCACATTTCATCAAGCCCTCACTGTTTTGGAGAAGCAGATCCCGCTTTTCCAGGGGCAGGGAGAAGGTAAGAAATCTAAACAATTTAATTGCTCATCTTTCAGTAACAAAACCTAGATCAGAGACGATTCACTCTGTCTGCCTGAAACATGAAGTCAGGCAGGAACTTTGAACAAAGAACTGGGTGGTTAGGGCCAGTTCTAAATATATCACACCATCCTCACCCATGCAAAATTCACAAAATTAATTCACATGTGCAGCTTACCCACCAGGCCTGGCAGGGAAGAGAAAGGGGCTCTCAGCAATTTAATCAAGACTCTGCCACTATCCCACAACAGCTCAGCTTACTTGCCATTGTTTTAGGCAAGTGCCAAAGGGATGGAGAAGTGCCAGACTTTCAGAGCGTGTGCCAAGAAAGAGCAGAAAAAGTTAAATAGGAGACCTCATCCCTCATATCCTTCAGCAATGAATGACCTACTTGGACTTCTCAGTGCCTCTCAGAAGTTTTCACACCACTTTCTGTCCTGCCATTTACCTGCAGGAGAAACAAAACTGCAACAGTCTGAGTGGCTGCAGAGAGGGAAAAAAAATCCACAAGGGAAGGCAGATTTCAGCAGCACAGCAGGAACTGTGCAGTCCAGCACCCAGGCTGCACATGAACAACAGAGCTGAGGGAGCTTGCTCTCTCCTGAGCTCTTTGCCTATAAATTCAGCTCCCAAGCACATAACAGGAGTGCAATTCTCGCTGGTTGTTCCTTCAGTGCCAATGCTAGAAAGCCCTTCATGCCTTTTGATGCAAAAAGTTGTTTCTAGGAAATAAAAGAAACCCCTCAAAACCTTTTGAATAATTTTTAAAACCTCTAAGTCTGTCAAATTAGGCTGAAATTGGTTTATTGATCTAAAGATTTCTTTTTTTTTTCAGGGATGAAACACATAATATATCTTAGGAAACTACAGTGAAAATGAAGTCTTCTGCATGAGGTATTTGGGTAACTCAGCTACACAAACCTCTTACTACAGGCACTCCTTCCCACCTTCCATAGATTCTGACAAGCCTCAGTCACTGCTGTTGGCTAAAAGAAACAAACAGTACCTCAGACATAAGGTTCTGTGGAGAGGTGTTCTAAGCACGCTGCAGGAGGAATGGTAAATCCAGTTTAAGCATTCTTGATTTCTGTTGAAGGTAAAAAGAAAATTAAAAAAACTGTTAGTTTGCCTTCCTATCACCTTTTGTCACCTGGCACTTGCTGGCAGTCCCAGTTGTAACAAAGGCACTGTTGTACATTGAGGGCAATGTTACACCAGGAAAATCTAAGCTTCTTTCTGTGAGAAAAAAAAGCCCCTCCACACTTTCCATTAGATTGCACTTCTCTGATTCCTCCTCCACCCCCAAATTTCACTGGTGGGAGGGAAGGGAGAGGGAGATTTAATAAAAAATAAAAACACAAACAAGAATAAACAAACAAACAAAAAACATCCAAACAAAACCCAACCAAAAACAAAACTGAAACAAAACCAAACAAAAACCCCCAAATGAAAACAGAAAAACCCAAAACAGAAACCAAAACAAACAAACAAAATTGCACTTGCTCAATCAATACCAGTTTTTTCAAAGAGTTTTGGTATGACTAAGACAGGAGTTAATGCATACACCCAGTGTGTATTTTATTATGGCTTGTGCACTTACAGCACTGCAACAATTGCCAAGTCTCATTTGCATCAAGTATTGCAATTCTAAAATGTGAGCAAAAGTTACCAGAGTCAGGGAGTCTCTCAGCAGTTCAACAGGTTTACACATACAGGCATGTAAAGTAAAAAATATTCCCTGTAAAGATGCAAGTCTTTACATGACACCAGATTGTGTGAAAACACTTTGGACCCCAAAAGAATCACAGCCTCATCACATAAGCAAATCAAACTACACATTCAGTTTCCTCCTACTAATTGCAAACCTCATATTTTATTGTTTTTCCAGGGTCCCCGTAAAGTTCCTTCTATGAATAATATTTTAAAGCTTTTTTAAATGTAAATGTTAATCTAAAATACATCTCATAATCTTAAGTTCCACATAGAAAACCACTGTGCTGGTGAACAGTGGCAAACTGGCTCCAAAGTATGCCTTCAAGTGATGTATTTTACATCTTACACGGAAAAGAATATGAGCTTTTTAAAAATCAGAAAATGAGCTTGGGGCAAAGAGCTAATGATGCTGCCACAAGAAGTACTACACCCCAGCCCAGGACACACATTGCAAGCATAAGGTACCCATAAAAACATTTAAATTACAGCATTTAAAGCTTTTTTATAACTCAGAGTCATTGTGGTGGGAATCACAAGTGTTTATAAAGAATAAACAGACACTGATTACTCACTGGCTCCTGAAAAAAAATTTTTAAAAAAACCCAAAACTAAACAAAACCAGAAAACAACACAGGGGAAAAAAAACAGCAAGAGAGAAGCTCAGAACAAATAAAAATAAATAAAAAGGAGCAGTGCTTCTCGGGTTAGAGGTTAAGCAGGAGCTCGGTGCAGGTTGTTACAAAACTGAAAGTTCCCGGCGCTGCAGAAGAGAACCGCTGAAGGGGAACTCCGCGGCAGCTGCTGAATGAGACAATACCTGGCACCCCTCGGAGTGCTTCAGGTCACCACCTTGCACTGCTCTTCCTGAGCAGCACTTGGCCAGTTTCTGGAGAAAAATCCAACCTTCCTATCCCTACGTATGCCTCACTCTCAGCAGCGAAGCGAGGGACCTTTCCAAAGGCGGCCTCATCCTGCGCCAACTTTTTATGACACTCGCTGGGAGCGGAGGTCGCTTAAGTTTGTCGCGGTGCTCCCGCTCGGGATCAGCATCGGGCTGGCGTTGGAGCGGAGCAGCCCAGCCCAGCCCAGCCCAGCCCGGGGACACCGCGGAGCGGGGAACGCGCCTGCCGTGCGGCGGGGCCGCTCCCGCACACCCGGAGCGGAGAAGGGCTCGTTCCAGACCCTTCCCCAGCACCCGGGCCCCGAGCACCGCGTTCATCTCCGCCCGGCGCAGCAGCCGGGGCGCGCATCGCGCCTCGCAAAACCCCCGGGA